>CM077672.1:20017500-20512500 GCA_039707655.1 Elymus sibiricus | reverse complement strand
TCAGATACAAACAAAGGCTAGAAGATATGGGATATCCAAAGCAATGTTTGTTTTGCAAATTATTAGTAAAGTGTTTACTATGGGTTTGACTGATAAGAGAGGGATCCAGAAGAACGCCTGTCATATGATGAAAGGTGAATAAAACAACAACTTAAAGAGAAAGGAAATGTCCAAAGGGTGTTAGTGTGACTTACACACCTAGGAAGTCCGGGGCTAACGCCACTCTTAAGTTGAGTGCTTCTTCTGAGAGTAGGAGAAATACTAAAAGTTAAACTATTAGAAGTATAAAGGCAAAAAGAAAGAAGACTGGAATGTCCAGCTCATGTATGAAAGTCATACAAGTTATTGATGTATGGAAGGCTGGTCAAAAGAAATAGTTCTTGAGAATTATGATTAAATTGTTAGTCCATAATTCTTGGGTATTGTGAGTTAATCACAAAGATACCCGCTCGATTGCATTCTGCTGCGACTCGATGCAAGAACTACTACGGCCTAAAAGACTTGCCAGGAGTAAGGTTTAGATATGCGCTGGGAACATAGTAAAAGTTGCTATACTCGGTACATTATGTATGTATTTATTTTCATAATTCATTTTAGGGTTTTTATACACTCTAGCCCATTGCATAAAGTATCTTGCAAGAAGGTTGTTCATAAGAGAACTTTTGATGTTCGGTGTTATGAATAACTTAAGGGCCATGCTTCCATCATGTATGGGATGTATGTTATGAATATTGATAATAATATACTACCTCCTTATTTACTTTCATAATTCATTTTAGAGTTTGTACACAATCTAGCCCATTGCATAATGTTTTGTTGCAAAAGGGTTGTTCATAAAAGGAACAATTGTTGTTCAGTGTTATGAATAACATAAGGGCCATACTTCCATCATAAATGGGATGTATGTTATGAATATTGATGGTAATGTGATACATCCATAACACTGACGCTAAATGTCGCAAGACTAAGAGAATACCACACATGTGTGGCACTGCATTTGGTCACATTGGAGAAACCCGCATGGAGAAATTCCATAATGATGGATTTTGAAGTCGTTTGATTATGAATCATCTGACACTTGCAACTTTCCTCCGAAAAGTGAAATGACTGAAATACCGTTCACAAGCCATAAGGAACGAGCAACGAACTTATTGGTGATCATACATTTTGATGTATGTAGTCCGATAAATGTTGTTGCTAGCAGTGGATTTATCTATCTTCAGAAATGACTCAAGTAGATATATGGATATTTACTTGATGAGACATAAGTCTGGATCTTTTGAAATCATTCATAAGGTTTTCAATCTGAAGTAGAAATTATTGTAACAAGAAAATTGTGTTTCTGCAATTTGATTGCGGAAAGGAATATTTGAGTTACAAATTTAGCGATTGTCTGATGAGTTGTGAAAAGAGTTTCATTACTTACACCTCCCGGAACACCACTGTGAGTGGAATGTCTGTGAAGATGTATTCAAACCATTTATGACATGGTAAGATCAAAGATGACATATATCAATTTGCCATTATCCCTTTTAAAGGTAATGCTTTAGAGACTGCGGCTTTTACACTGAAAAGAGCGCCATCAGGTCTGTTGAAATGACACCATGGTATGGTACGCCCAACCATGCTTTGTCTTTTCTTAACATTTGGAATATGGGGCTTGTGTAAAATATTTGCAAACCTATTCCAAATCAGACAAGTACTACTTTGTAGGTTATCCCAAGTAATTGGGAATTCCTCCACCACTCTACCGAGGCAAAAAGTTTTGCCACAAAAAATGGTATGCTTTTGAAGAAAATGGTTCTTGCAAAAGGTGATTGGGAGGACAGTGCAACTCGACGAGATAACAGTATCTTCGTCATCAGATCAAAGGAAAGAAACCTTGGAAGTAATTCCAGAGTTTCCTACTGCGACTGATACGGAAGCCTCTACATGAGATGTATGGACTTCGGTCGAACTTACATTTGAACCACGTAGGCAAAACTCGTGCAAACCTCTCAGGTGCGCAAGCGAGATATTGTTGTTAGACAACAGTATAACTACGATACACAAAGAAGCGTTGATGGGCCCTGACTCCGGAATTGGCTAAATGCCAATATAATCCGAGATAGTTTCCATAAATGATTCAAGATTATATCTTGATAAACCCTTCGGAAGACTTAGAGTCTAACGAACATTAATGGAACTATAAACTGATGTGGATAAAATGTTTTATCCATAAAGCTCGACTTGTTGCAATAACAAATTCAAGGAGTTGACTACGATGAGATTGTCTCACCGTAGCGATGCTTAAAGTCAGATCGGGTTAAACTAGCAATTAATACATATTTCAATCTTGAGATATGATACATGGATGCCAAAAGGATTTCCATGTGATGGAAATGCAACCTAGGACTTGCATGTGATACAGTCCGAAGTATTTTTTCAATCCAGAGGATGCTAGTAAGTATGCAAACTTAAGAGTTCCAGCAATGGACAAAAGAGAGCAAAATGGACTTGGAATCTTCAGTTTTGATGAAATAGTCAAAAGAGTTTTATTTCATCAATGGATAACGAAGATGCTTGTGGTTTCAAGAAAGTAAGTGGGAGCATAATAATTTTTCTAAAAACCTTGTGTGATTGACACATTGTTGATTGGAAATAATATAAATTTCTTGACACGAATTAGGACTTCATTGAAAATAGTTTTTTCGATGAAGTGCTTGGGCTAAATAGCCTTGATATTAAGCATATTTATCTACGAGATAGAATTGCCTAATAGGCTAAAGCCAAAAATACATATTGACAAGATGCTAAAACAGTTTAGCATAAGAACGCCAAGGAGTTATTCTTGCCGAAGTCACATGGAAAGAGTTTTGCAAGACTTGGTGTCCCAAAACACTGATGAGCAAAATACATGATGGAGATTCCACACACTCTTGTGTTTGGATTAATCATGTATTCCATGGTATGTAAAACAACCAGATATGTTTGATACTCCCAAGCTGTTGCGAGTATAGATACCAAAGTGATCAAAGTACTGATCATGGGACAACAGTGAAAAATGTCATTGAGTACTGGAGTAGCACTGATGACATGTTTTCTCGCAAGCAGAGATTATGAAGTGCTCGTTGTAAGTAATTGCATCGATACAATCTTCATCAATACTCCATGCGATTTTCGATTTAAGTTAAGGGTTTTGTGTAATACATGATATGGTGGCACGGGGTTTTGGAAATCGTTCCAAACAGGTTAATGTGGCGAATTCTATAACAAAGGCTAAGTATGTTGCCGCTTTCAAAGCGACATAGAAGATGTTGAATCGTACAGTTTGTTCATGAACTTAGTATGGTTCCAAGATGGCATTGGTCAATGGAACACTATTGAAGATAGTTGCTCCATAGCTCAGTCTGAGGAATCAAGGTTTGACCAGTGATTCACATATATACGAAGCCAAGTCCACACAAAATATGAATTTTGTGAAAGCGTGAAAACGCGAGGATATGCAGAGATACACACGGAACTGAAGTTGTCAGATCCGTTGGATATCAGACTATACCACAACCGAAGCATGTTTTACACCGGCATGCCATAGGTGTAAAGTGCATCAGGATGGACTAGATTATTGACTCTAGTGCAAGTGGGAGTCTGTAGGAGATATGCCCTAGAGGCAATAATAAATGTTATTATTTATCTCCATGTTTGTAGTTAAGTTTATATTTCGTGCTATAACTGCTATGGTTCTCGAGTCTGCAATAACCACGAGGCTCGGAGGAAGACTCATATGCACGTGTGGAATAATAAACGGTAAAATGTATTCCTAGTCTGGCCTCTAAGACTAGCTCAAGTGTTGCATGATGGTTCTATTTTCCTGATCATGGGCATGACTATGCCGGCAACTTTGAGGGCACAATGTTAGGAGAACACTTGTGTTGAATCGACCCGAATTGATGTTATGCTATGAGATACATTCGTCACAAGTTAATGGTTAATAACACAGAGAAAGTTAATGTTTGCATAATTCCTTAGACCATGAGAGTATCGAGTTTCTTCGTGCTTGCTTCATGAACTTTGGGGTTTGTTAAACGTCATCCGTAAATGGGTGGCTATTACGGCGGCTTACGGGTTCATGGAAAAGTGTGTCAAGGGACTTGATAGCTCAAGATTGGGATTTGCTCCTCCGACGATGGAGAGATATCTCTGGGCCCTCTCGGTGTTACGGTATCCATCATCGTCTGGCCAGACACAAGTGTGATTTGATCACAGGGATGCCGGAACACGGAAACGAGAAAAGAGAACAAAACCGGTAACGAGGTAACTGGCATTGTGGACAAGTGTTGATCCACGGGGATGCCAATAAATCTCACCTCGGGTATTTGTAACATATCGCGAAGCAACAGGAATAGCACACGGCAACTGGAGGTTCACTCGAATATTCATTCATGTGGGTATAGGGGTCAATATGGGTGTCCATGGCTCCGATGTTGATCATTGATCGGAAAGTGTTCCGAGTCATGTCTATACTTCACCGAACCTATAGGGTCACACGCTTAAGGGTCATCTATCGGCTGAATGCTAGACAGGGAGTCTGAGAGAAAGTCACCGGAAAAGTTTCGGAGACAACGGAAAAGTTCCGGAGAGACCACCAGAATAGTTTCGGTAAAACTGAAAAGTTGTTTTAGGGTATTCCATTAAGTCATATTGGTTTCGGCACACGCCTGGAAATTCTTGGAGGGTACCATAATTGCTCTGGTAACTTCTGGAATTTTTCCGGACAGAAAAACCGGAAATGTTCTGGAGCAGCCAGAACCGCTATGGTAGCTTTTCGCTGAACAAAAACATTGTTCCGGAATTGTTTCGGAATGCGTTCAAAATTGTTTTAGTGGGTACTGGAATTATTCTAGGCACACAGAAATAATTTGGGATTTATCGGACGTAGAAAAATGTCTTCGTGAATAGTGAAAGTGCTTTTTGGTTTACTTTATGGAAAGCCACCTTTTAGGGCTTTTACCAAAAGGCTTCTAGAAGGCTTGGGGGCTAAGAAACCCCCCTTGGGGGGCCCCCAAGAGGGTTGGATGGCCACATGAGGGGCTCCTCCATGGGGCCCCACTTGCTCCATTACTTCCCCTTTATGCCCTTGTGGAAGTCTTCTTTCATGGGAATTTTGGGTTTTTTGGAAGTGCCCATCCTACCCCTTGGTTTTCCTATAAATAGAGGTGGAGAGGTGCTCTCCACACGCACTCCTTTCTCACATACAAGTGCCATGCATGATCTGGCTTCTTCTCTCCCTCCCCGCAAAAAATGTTTTGTAGAGCCGAAAGGCTGTCTGGTTTCCGGTGGGAACTAGTTCTGAACGGCGAAGCCCTGCTGGATAGATGACACCGTATGTGTGCAACTCTGTAGAGAGATCGTAGTTTCAGTCTTAGTTCGAGAGTGCCTCCCGAAGGGCTATCCGAGTGACCGTCCGAGTTTCGAGGGTCCTCCCGAAGGGCTGTCCGAGTGACCGTCCGAGTTTCGAAGGTCCTCCCGGAGGGCTCTCCGTGACACCATCCGAGGGACTATCCGACCGCCTCCCAGAGGGCTGTCCGTGGGGCAGACGAGGGAGTACATCCTCGCGGTTGGGAGGTTGTAAATCCTAGCTGCGGGGATCTGCACCGCCGATCGTCATCGACTCTACTTCCGTTGCGCTACGAGTCGGTAACGAAAAGATCAAACCTTGTATGCAGTCTCCATAGTGGTCCTCGGGTGGTGCGTAGGTCGGAATTTTTTTGTTTTCTGCTGCGTTACCCAACAAATGCTAGAATAGTGCATAAGTTTGATCAATGATAATTCTAATCACTTTTTCTAGTGTCATTATATATCATGAACAACAACTCATTTCTCATAAAACTTCTCATGATCAAGTAACAGGCTATTCACATGTTAAATTAGAGGCCATAAACTCTCTTGAAACTTAACAAACTATGTTTTCAGTCATCAAACAATTACAATTCATTTTATGTTCATGAAGAATCTATGTAAGAGCTTGTGTTTAGCAGACTTCACATACTCAACTATCATATAGTCTTCTAATGATTGTTGGCACTCAAGATCAAATTTTTAGAACAAACTATTTCCATCAGACACAAAGGAAGATGGGGGTTTAGTGTTTCACTGCCCAACTTATCTCAGGGATAATTGTCAAGAATAATAACTCATGATCATATATATTCAACTGGATATATGTGCCTGGATCTTTCCCCAACATACAATGTTTGCCAAGTGGAGAATGTTTGAGGTTGGAATAAAGAGAAATTGACTCAACATAAAAGTAAAGTTGTAGAAAGAGTAAAAGATAGGCCCTTCACAGAGGGAAGTAGAGATTAACATATGCCAGAGCTCATTTGGTTTAAAACAGAGATAAATTTATTCTGAGAGGTGTGCTTTTCCTGTCAACGGTTTAACGACGAAGGTTTCCAATATCTTCCATGCTAAACACATTAATGGCGGTTCCCATGCTTTTACACTCCCCCTCCACCATACTAACACAAACCATGGCTAGCCGAATCCATGGGTGCCTGCCAACTTTCAACTTTTCCAGGGGAGTGTCCTTTTTAATTATAATTTTATTTTATTTGGGACCGGGCATCCCTATTACCAGCCTTCCTCATGAGTTTGACAAGTGAATAAACTCTCGTCATGAGTAAAATACATTTAGCATGGAATATAATTGACTATCCCCACCACCCCATGAGCTGTACGGGCACACAAAACAGAAGTTTATTTGAAGGTTTAGAGGTGGGACATGCAAATTTACTTGGAATGGCAGGGAAGTACCATGTATAGGTAGGTATAGTGGACACTTGTGGAAGAAACTGGGTTCAAGGATTTTGGATGCACAAGTAGTATTTCTACTTGGTGCCGAAGTGCTGGCTAGCAAAGATTATAAACAAACACCACATGTTGGAGGATCCATGACAATATAACTTCTTTGCAAATATACATAAACATAACTCATTACGTTGTCTTCCTTGTCCAACATCAACCATTTGATCAAGTGAAAATATTTAATGAGGGTTCACAATCATAAAAGATGTCCAAGATAGTATATTTGCATGTGAAATCTCTCTTCCTTGTGCTAATCTTTCATGAATTGTTCAAATGACCAATATTGGGTTTGTTAAATTCGAATAGATTTTACTTTCTAAACCCAATGTGAAGCCAGTACTTCCCATGATATAAGCATATGAAACATATATAATTTTGAAATTTTATGATATTCAATTCATTCATAAATTTACTCTGAGGATATAAGTGAAGCACACGAGTAAACAATAAACTACTCCAAAAGATATAAGTGAAGAACAAAGAGTAATTAAGTAAATAGGTAGCTATGTAAAGACTCTCTCCAAATCATAATTTTTAGATCTAACTATTGTATCAAACAGCAAGCAAAAACAAAACAAAACAAAAGGACACTCCAAGAATAGCGCATATCATGTGAAGAATTAAAATATAGCTCCAAGAAGGATATACCGATTGTTTTGAAGACAAAAGAGGGGATGCCATCCGGGGCATCCCCAAGCTTAGACGCTTGAGTCTTCCTTGATATTTCCTTGGGATGCCTTGGGCATCCCCAAGGTAAGGCTCTTGCCGCTCCTTATTCTTCTCATATCTCCATCTCACCCAAAACTTGAAAACTTCATTCACACAAAACTTAACGGAACCTCGTGAGATATGTTAGTATACTAAAAATAAATCATTCACCCGTGTAATGTCAAGACAAGATTCATAATTATGTCCGAATGATGTCCACTGTATTCTATCATTTCCATAATTTATATTCCCCAATATATGCTATGGAAACTTTAAAACAAGCAAACAAAGAAAAGAAAATAGAATCTATCAAAAATAGAACAGTACGTAAAGATGTAATTAATTATCACACTTATATAACTCTAAAAATTCTCCAACATTAGGACAATGCAGATAATTTGCAATTCAGTACTGTGCAAAAAATTCAGAAATTGATTATGTTCCAGTAATGAGAAATAATTCAATCACTGGACGCAAAAGTTTCTGTTTCTACACAGAACCTAATAAACAAGCATAAGCAATATCCCAAAAATAAATTCAAAACCTTAACATTATCTACTGTAGGAAATCACAAAAATTATAATTAAACATTGCATACTAAATGCCTACACATATTTAATATCTCTATCCACTAATAGAAACATTAAACAAGCAAACATGAGCAAACAATGCAACCATAACAGTAATCTGTCTAAACAGAATAGTATGTAAAGGAGGAATAAATTATCGTACTTCCATACCTCCAAAGATTTTGAAAAATTACCACGTAATACTCATATAAGTTTACTGTATAAAAATTTCAAGAATTGTTCACGTTCTGAATATCCAGTAATATTCAGGAAATTACAGAAAACTTTCTGTTTTCAAGCAGCAACCCATAAACTTGCAAACTGAGCATGGCAAAGGCTAAACTTGGCACTTTATTGAAAAAGAATATACAAAACATGATTACTATAGTAGCATTAATCATGTAAACACAAAAAAATAGAGAAAATAAATATTGGGTTGCCTCCCAACAAGCGCTTTTCCTTAATGCCTTTTAGCTACGCATGATAATTTTAATGATGCTCACATAAAAATAGGAATTGAAACACAAAGGGAGCATCATGAATCATATAGCAAACAGATTTAAGACTAACTCACTTTCTATGCATAGGAATCTTGTAAGAAAACAATTCATTGAAGCACCATGTAACTAGCATAGGGAGGCATAACAAGTGCAACTTTAAAACTTTCAACACATAGAGAGGAAACTTGATATTGGTGAAATATATATAAGCATATCTTCCTCTATCATAATAATTTTCATTAGCATCATGAAAAAATTCAAAAATATAACTATCTCATAAAGCATTCTTTTCATGATACATAAGCATAGAAATTTTATTACTCTCCACATAAGCAAATTTCTTCTCATTCATTATAGTGGTGGGAGCAAATTCAATCAAATAACTATCATATGATACTTGATTGACATAACCCAATTGGACATTAAAGTCATGATGACAAGTTTTATGGTTATCATTACTCTTTATAGCATACATGTCATCACAATAATCATCATAGATAGCAGCTTTGTCCTCATAATAATCAATTGACACATCTTCCAAAGTAGTGGATTCAAAATTATCAAAAGTCATGACATCTACAAATCCACTTTTATCATTGTAAAAAGATTCAACACCCTCCAACATAGTGGGATCATTATTACCTAAAGTTGACACTCTTCCAAACCCACTTTCATTATCATTGTAATCATCAAAACTTCGGGGACTAAAAATATCATCTTCATCAAGCATAGCATCCCCAAGCTTATAGCTTTGCATATCATTAGCATCATGGATATTCAAAGAAGACATACTAATAACATTGCAATCATGCTTATCATTCAAGGAACTCACACCATACATTGTGTTAAATTCTTATTTTAACACTTCATAAAGATAAGGAATTTGATGCAACTTCACTTCCATTTTTTTGTAGTTTTCTTTTATAAACCAAACTAGTGAAAAACAAGAAACTAAAAGATTCAACTGCAGGATCTAAAGAAGATACCTTCAAGCACTCACCTCCCGGGCAACGGCGCCAGAAATAGCTTGATGTCTACTACGCAACTTTATTCTTGTAGGCTTGGTTGGGCCTCGAAGCACAGAGTTTTGTAGGACAGCAGCAAATTTCCCTCAAGTGGATGACCTAAGGTTTATCAATCCGTGAGAGGTGTAGGATGAAGGTGGTTCTCTCTCAAACAATCTTGCAATCAAATACAAGTAATGTCTTGTGTCCCCAACACACCCAATACAATTGTCAGTTGTATAGGTGCACTAGTTCGGCGAAGAGGTGATGATAGATGTGTAATATGGATGGTAGAAATAGGTTTTTATAATCTGAACAAATATGGGCAGCAAGGTAACAAGTAGCAAAAGTGTGTGAAAACAGTGTCTCAATGCTTAGAAACAAGGCCTAGGGTTCATACTTTCACTATTGCGATCTCTCAACATTACTAACATAATTGAATCATATGATAATCCCTCAAAGTGCTGCAAAGAATCACTCCAAAGTTTCTATTCTATCAGAGAAAGTATGATAAATACGTGTATCAACCTTTATGCCTAGATTACTCCATTGTCACCACGGGTATCCACAAGCAAGACATACATCAAGTGATCTCAAATCCAAATTATTCAATGCAACATAAAGAAACTTCAAAGAGCAAGACTCTATTCACCACAAAAGAGATGGAGGGGAAGAACATCATAAGATTCCACTATATTGATAAAGCTCATGATACATCAAGATCGTGCCAAATCTAGAACACGAGAGAGAGATCAAACACATAGCTACTAGTACATACCCTCAGCCCCGAGGATGAACTACTCACGCATCACCATGGAGGCAGCAAGGATGATGAAGATGGACTCCGTGATGGCTTCCCCCTTCGACAGGGCACCAGAAAATGGCTCTGGATGAATTCGCTTTGGAACAGAGGCCTGCGGCGGCGGAGTAAAAGTTCTAGGTTTCTTTTCGAGGGTTTCTCTATTTATAGGATTTTTCAGCATTGGAATTACGCCGAAAGGAGTTACGAGGGACCCACAAGCCAGGCTGGCCCTCCCTACCCCTAGGGTGCGCCCCTGACTTGTGGCCACCTCATGGGTCTTCTGGTCCTCCCTCGAAGCTTCGGGGGTCTCTTATGTTCAAAAAATTCATCAAAAAGTTTCATCGTGTTTGGACCTTCGTAGGTATTGATTTTCTGTAAAATAAAAAACAAGCAGAAAAGAACAACTGGCACTGGGCACTAGATTAATATGTTAGTCCATCAAAATAATATAAAAGTGCACCAAAACCATCTAGAACTCATGTAAATATAGCATGAATACTTCATAAATTATATATAAGTTGGAGACGTATCAGTATGCCATAGAGCCTGCCACGCCGAAGTATAACCCATGGTAAGAAATCCCAATGATCTTCGATCGACGAGACCACTCGACCAGCATCCGTCATGGCAGCACCGCGGCGCTGGTACTCGACCCTATAGTTGACGGCTTCCATCTCACCCGAGTCGTCATGGACGGTGGCAGTAGCCTCAACTTGATATATGCAGATACAGTAAAGAAGATGCATATAGACACAGCAAGATCAAGCCCAGTAATACCACTTTCAAGGGTATCATACTGGGGATTGAAGCACAATGCTCGGGAAGGGTGACCCTAGAAGTAGTCTTCGGCACACATGAGAATTTTCGAAACGAAGAGTTAACCTTGGATACCGTCCTTTTCAGGAGCGGCTATCACGCATTCCTCGGGAGAACAACTTTTGCTCATTTCCACGTCGTCCTGCACTATGCTTATCTAAAGCTAAAGATGCTAGGGCCTCACGGTGTCATAACAGTAAATGGTAACACGGAATGCTCTCCGACGTATGTCGGACACACCACGGAGATAATATGGACACTTCCTCGGGTGCAGCGGGCGGCAACCCTAAATAGGGATATGCGCTCCACCTCCGCCACTATATGACCGAGGATTATGTTCCTTGGATTCACAATTTTGCGCTAAAAATTCCATGGGGGATAGTGGAGCAAAAACCCGTCAGAGGCGACACTTCAGATAAACCGAAAGATGTATCTAGGACCTTGAAATACGAGCATCTAGCTTGAAATTCACAACTTAGACAGGATATTAAATCTCTGCCTCAGAGTTGGTTCGCGCCGTAATTTCACTAGCTGTAGTGCAGTCAAAGGTTGTTGGAAACTAGACGGCACCACACCCCGGCGATCAAGCTACACACGTTTCAAACATCGATAGCTTGACCGGGGGCTAAAATTCAGCTTAGAATGATATGGCCAGCCCCGTGGAGGCATGCTTTGAAGCACTTGATCACCGACGATTGTCATTGAGCAAAAGGTGAACTCAGCGGAGGCAGCACTCCTCAGCTTGTACAAGGAAGCACTGCTTGGACAGTGAAAAACAGAGAAAAGCAAAGGATGCACTCCTTGGGTCAACATGGGTACACAGAAGAACACGCAAACGACGAAACGATGCTGGACATTAAACCGGAAGCTGGGACCTCGCCACACTTGCTCTTCGAATAGACTTTGTAACACTCTTCGAATCATGTATCTTAAGTTATAGCTCGGATATTAGGTGCGACCTTATAAATAATTGAATAAAGAGACGCCCAAAATTTCCGGACGACGTATACACTCATGGTGCATCCTTGTTCTCTTTCGAATGTACAATCGCTATAACTTTTATGATACCACGCCGAAAGCCTTTAAAGTGACAGCACCATAAACAAGGGGCTGCGTTAAGAGCTAAACCCACTAAATGCTGAGGTACTCCATGGAGTCCTCGGTAAACTTCCTCGGACCTTTCGCCAATATATGAATTGATTTTGACTTGTGTCTTTGGTCAGTAGCTGGGTTGCCTGGGCTCCTACGTTTACCACTTATGTCTCCACTTAGTTTGGCTAAGGGTGTACCGGGAGCACCCTGCGATTGTTACTTCTGGTTTAACTAGTTAAGTACCTTAGGTGGGTGAAGCCGAAAGCTGACTGTCACAACATGCACAAATCGGTCGGCAGGCCAGACGAAGTGTCAAACTAATAACCAGTATGGTTACCTGCGTAATGCGGAAGGACTTGCCTTTGAGAAAGCCAAAGTTTTATAATCCGAGCACGGGAACCCCAACTACTCGTATTATATCGGTGGCTATTAATTTACTTGCCACCCACCACAAACGCTCCTACGACTAAGTGTATATTTTAGCCTTATTGGTCTGATTGCCTTGTTTTCTCTGATATAACCGCCTCTGGGCACTGAGACATCGGCTAAGGGTTGCAATCAGAAAGAAAACACCCTAAGTAGTTTCTACTTAGGGGTGGAAGCCGACGACTGGCCAACTACACATATTAACGGTCATGGTTTAGTCAAAATTAAAAGCATAAAGCAAATAAAACGAGCGGCAAATTAAATATACCCGTTCAAGATAGGCAAACATCAAATTAATAATTTGTCTTTTTACATATACAACTCGGCATACCGAAGAAACAAAATGCAAGTCTAATCAAGAATTTCTAGAATGGACTCCCTCTTGCATTTCTCCTCGGCTATCCGAGCAGCCGGCATTACCTTCTCGAAGTACTTCTCTGGCTTCACCTCCTTGCCATGCCTCTCGGGGCCCTGCTGGGCAATCGACTTCATGTCAAGCTTCGGGTAATAGGCTTGCACGGCCGCAAAGGCCAGCCTAGCACCCTCGAGGCACGCCGACCACTTTGACAAGTCGGTCTGGGCACCTGCCTCTTGAAGGCGGTGCACCAACCCAAAAAAGCTGGTCGGTGGAGGACCCCTCAGCCATAAGGCCTTGTAGAGATCCTCTATGGCAGGCTTGGCCGCCCGCTGCAGCTCCACCAACTACTTTAGCCTATCACCAAAGCCTTGGGGGCGCGCCGGGTCTTGGAACTGCAGCCAGAATGACTTCTGCTGCTCGGTCGGATTGGCGCTCACACCGAAGTACTAGCAGGCCTCCTCCATGCTCCAAGGAAGGTCCGAGAAGGCGCCTAACATGCGCCAAAGTTTTGTCAGCTTGAAGAATGTTTGATTGCCAAAGACACACTGGAGGAGATATGGCTTACCAGAGACTATCTCCGTTGCCTGCCGTAGTTCTTCCTTTGCTGCATCCGCGTGGGAGGAGGCCGCTTGGCGCTCCCAATCGAGCTTCTTGAGCTCGGCGGCATCCTTCTCTCAGGCAGCCTTCAGCACATCGCGTTCATTAACGACGGCTACCAGGCCGCCCTCCACGGCAGCAACATGCGCCTGGGCAGATTCATGCATTTTTTGCTCCTCAGTGAGCAATTTGGCGCTTTTCTGCGCTGACGTCTTCAGCTGCTCAGCCTCAGTCCAAGCTCTCTCAAACTTGGACCACGCGTCGGACAAATGCTGTTCAACCACTAAAAAGTTACAAAAGCAAAGGTCAAAACATACATACACTTGATAAACAAGAACAAGTTATAAAAACCAAGACAAATAGTCTTACCTTGCGCCTTCTCGGCCTCCTGCTTTAGCCAAAGAGTCTCCTCCTTGACTTGAGCAAGCTGGTGTTTCACCTCTTCCTACTCCGATGAGTTCGCCGAGGCATAAGAGGCTACTTAAGACATAAACTAAAGGGGATGAAAGAGCACCCACTTAAGATTAGATTCGATCCTCCTGTTGGTTCCTTGTGGAACCAACCCGAGTGTCGAGGGCTACTGCCTATCCGCATTCTTTAAAAACATAAGTGTCAAGCTATACATCGACCCTCAAGCCAGTTTGGTAAACTAGATTAAGGCTCGGGGGCTACTGTGATTGCGATTCTACTTAGTTTAGAAGCAAGGCAGTTTTATTAAATCAAATCTTTTTCTTAGTGTCGTCAGACGATGTTTTGATATCCTTCGAAAGGGCTGCTGAGTATACTTAGAGTACTAGGTATTTGAACCACAAAGCATATGCAAGTTGCATATAAAAACATACCTCGATGCCTCTAGCAAGGCCGAGGAACACCTCCATTATGCCTGCTTTGGCAGACCAAAACTTGTTTAAAGCCGTGCCGAGGAGGGCACCTCAGTCGGGAAGGATAGATGAGCCTATCAAAGCCACCTACACCACCCGTCGGCACTCCGCTAGCTCGGCCTCTCCATGGACGAGCAGTGGGAATGAAGTGCTCAGTGCCCCATCTTCAGCTGGAGGAGGAGGGGGCATCGCTTGTTGATGATGTGGCACTAAAACCACGTGAACCGAAGATGCCGGGCGGTTCATCGCCGGTTCTTCAGGACCAGAGGGAAGTTTTCCCCCTTGGCCCTCTGCTTGACTCTCCATGGCCAAGGTTTGGTCCTCAGCCATGGAGGCGTTGACTCCCTCCCCAGCATCAGACGCCGGGGGAGGAGGGTGTGATGAGACCTCCCCCACCTCGGCTTGAGCGAGGTAGGGTTCGACCTCCGTCTCCGAAGAGCTCGCTACCAGTGAGCTCCCTGGAAGACCAGGGGAATCCTACTCCAACAAATCGCACTGCTGCCTATAAAAAGATAAAAAGATGAAAGTAAGGATCCATGACTTGCATCGCCTTGCTTGTCAAAACTAAAGAGTTTATTAAAAACTCACCTATGAGCGGTGGGGCATAGATGACGAGGGCGGCCAGGTGGCCGAGATTACTCTGAGATGTCCGAGGAGATGATCTGCTCGGCAGGCGCTGAGGACTGGCTTGCCGTGGGAACCTTGGCTCTCCTTAGGTGTTTAGGAGCCTGGGGGAGGGCAACACCTCATCATCCCCCGACGACACCCATTCTCTCTTCCCTCCTCAGGAAGATGGAGCCTTGCTGGACTCCTCCTGCTGCTCAGAGCTAGAGTCAGAGTCCGAGCTCTTCTGGCTCCCAACAAGGAGCTCAGGAATGTTGTCCTGAATGACCGAGCCCTTTTCCCTGGTCTTCTTGGGCCCCGTGGTCTTCTTCAGCTTGATCGTGACCATGTACGGGTCCTCGGTCAGCAGGCGATCCAGCACTGCAATCACAGGCTCCCCCCGTTGAGGCGCTGGTGACCCGACCATTCGGGCAAAAGCAGGCCAGTCCTGCGATATGGTCAAATATTAATTCAATTACTCAGCTATGAATGAAGAAGGAAAGGTCTAACCACTAAGTAAATGCAGAAGAAAGGACATACATCGGCAGCTGGGCATGCCTTGCTATGACCGTTGTCGTTTCCTGTGGTCCGAAGGTGTTCTCTTGGCTGAGGGCTCGAAGAGGATGGTCAACATCTCGCCCAGGTCCTTCCCCCTGTAGAAGTTTCGAATAACCAAAATCTCGTTGTCCAAAACATACCTCCATAAAGGAGATGCTCCGGCCTGGAGGGGTTGGACCCTACGGTGGAGCATGACATGGATCACATCCACTAGGGTGATGCCCTCGCCGATGAGGAACTTCACCCATTTTTGAAGCTCCAGGACCTCCTTCTTTTTCCCCCAGTCGAGGTTCTTCTCCGTCCAGGAATGCAACCTCTTCAAGGGGGCAGCCGAGAAGGCAGGACTCCCTCCTTGTCCCCCGATGGCATGTCGGCCATGTAGAACCAGTCCTCCTGCCAGAGCTTCACAGTCTCGATAAAATTGCCCGGCAGCCATGTGACGTTGGGAAGCTTGCTAACCATGGCCCCGCCGCACTCCATGATCTGGGTGCTGTTGGACTGTGGTTTGACACAAAACAACTTGAGCCAAAGCCCGAAGTGGGGCTCGATGCGGAGGAACGCCTCCCAGAAAATGATATAGGAGGCCATGTGGAGAATGGAATCGGGTGCAAGATGATGAAATTGGAGGCCGTAAAAATACAGCAGCCCCTGGAGGAAGGGGTGGACTGGGAAGCCCAAACCTTGGATGAGGTGGGAGACAAATATGACACGCTCGCCTTCCTGTGATTCTGGAACTCGGGAGGCAGAGTGAATGGCATCCCTAGTAATGGGGGAGCAGCACCTGACCTCGTCCTGAGGTGGGAGATAGCCCCATGCTTGGAGCTCTGTGATGTTGCCAGCGGTGACGGTGTAAGGGATCCATAGCCCCCTCTTGCTCGCCGCCTTCTCCTCGGCCGCCGCCGTGGCGACACCCTTGCCCCTTCTAGCCATTAACGATGGGAAGGAAGTGGGGAGAAGATGAATGGGGTTGGCTTGAGATTGGTGTTCTGCGTGCTGGAGCTTGGGAAGAGTTGGACTCGGGGAGCAATGGGGAAAGCATGGAACGGATTAGATTCACCCGCCTCCCTTTGTGGGCTAGTAAAAAAATACCAAAGGGCATGATGCCACGCGGTAATTTTGCCATTTCCCAATGTGACGTGCATTAGGTGCGTGTGTAAGTCGAGGGATTTTGTTAATAATGCCGTCGAAAATCCAGAGCATGATCCCTTTATTAACAGGACGTGCCAATGGCAACGGCCTCGGGCCATGGTAAAACTTGGCATAATAACTAATGATGAGACTTTTCGGTTCTACGGTACATGGTGGCGGTTTGGTTTTCGGTCAAAGTTGTCAGAACTCGGCCCAATCGAGTCACCCATGCCAGCACTGGGAGACTTTGCTATTAATCCACCTGGTCCTGGATAGGGTCTTCGGATCCGATAAAAATTAAAACACATTGGAGGAAGCCTAATTGGAGCTCCTCGGATATCTGAGGTATATTGTTTCTTGGATGAAAAGCATGGTTACAATAGAGGAAGACACTGAATAAATCAGTCTGTAAGAACTTCGGATCCAAGGGTGTCCTCGGACATGAAATCAACCTAGAAGCATCAAGTTTATTGAACTCGCCTGCAAAGCCGAAGACCAAAGATGAAGCCACTCCAAGGAGTTGATCAATGTCCTCAGCTTGAAGACTAGTTCAGGGGCTAATGACGGTGTCCTGGACTAGGGGGTGCTAACCACGTCGGCCCCTCCAACATTGGTCGGGCCGAGGACCCCAGACAATCGATGAATGGGCCACGTTCGCCATGACCCACGACGTGGTCAAGATGGAATCCTCCGAAGATTTGGCGCACACTCCAAGACATGTTTAAATCATCGACTTGTTTATCCCTTAATGCAACCGACCTACATGTAACCCTAGATACCCCCGGTGCCTATATAAGCCAAGGGGTTTAGTTCATAGGGTTAAGTTAGATTCATTCACATACAATCTTGAGGTAGATCATCCTGTACTTTGTACTCCATCACAATCAAGAACACAGAAGCATGACGTAGGGTTTTATGTCTTCGAGAGGGCCCGAACCTGGGTAAAACATTGTGTCCTTATTGTCCTATTACCATCTAGCCAAGATCACCAGCTCGGGACCCCCACCCCGAGATACGCCAGATTCAACTCCGACACTAGGGCCGGCTGCCCCCCAAGGGGGCGCGCCTCCCAACCCTAGCCGCACCAAAGGGGGCTTGGCCCCCAAGCAAAGGGGGGGCGCCCCCACTATTGGGCCTAAAGCCCACGTGGGGCTGCCCCACTTGGGCCAAGCCAAGTGGCAGCCCCTCCTGGCACCATGTACACCTAGGGGGCACCGGGAAAATTCCCGGAGCCCTCCGACTTAAATAATTCTCCTCCAGAATTTTTTTCTCTTAGCCGGTTTTATCCAGTTTTCTCCAAAAGACTTCCGGTTACTCCGAAACACTTCCGGTTGTCTCTCAAAACTATTTTCATTGTCTCCGAAACCTTTCTGGTGACTTTCTCTTAAGCTCCTAACCATGTAGTACTCAATAGATCGATAACCCTTAAGCGTGTGACCCTACAGGTTTGGTAGAATATATACATGACCGAAACTCTTTCCGTTCAATGATTAATAGCGGAACCGTGGACATCCATATTGACCCCTATACCTATAAGAATGATATTTGAGTGAACCTATAGTTACTGTGTGCTATTACTTTTGCTTCATGGTACTTTAACAAACCAGAGGTGAGATATATCGGCATCCCCGTGAATCAACACATGATCACTATGCTAGTTTTCTCGTTACCGGTTTTGTTCTCTTTTCTCATTCCCGTGTTCCAGCATCCCCATGAGCAAGTCATGCTTTCTCTGGCCAGACGATGATGGATACTGTCACACCGAGAGGACCCTAAGAATATCTTTCCGTCATCGGAGGAGCAAATCCCAGTCTCGAGCTATCTAGTTCCTGGTCATATGTTTTTGATGAACCTGTAAGTTGCCATTATGATCACCCTGTTATGGTTGATGTTAGACAAACCCCAAAGTGCATCATCCAGTATGAACTGACTCAATACTCTGATGGTCTAAGGAATTGTGCATACGTTAACTTTCTCCGTGTTATAAACTATAAACTTGTGACGATATGATCTCTTGGTATAACATACAACTTGGGTCAATTCAACACAAGTGTTCTTCTAACATCGTGCCCTCAAAGTTGCCGGCATCTTTTGTTACACTTAACTTATGCCCATGATCTGGAAAACAGAATCATCATGCACCACTTGAGCTAGTCTTAGAGGCAAGACTAGGAATCTATTTACCGTTTATAATTCTACACGTGCACATGGGTTTTTCTCTGAGCCTCGGGTTTATTGTAGACTCGAGAACCATTGCAGTTATAGCATAGAACATAAACATTAATTATGAACATGGCAATAAATAATAACTTTTACTATTGCCTCTAGGGCATTTTTTTAGTGTCCCACTTGCACTTGAGTCAATAAACTAGTCAATGCCAATGCACTTTACACCTATGGCATACCAATGTAAAATATGCCTCGATTGTGGTATAGACTTCGTCCATCGGATCTGACAAGTGTAGGTTAGTGTGTATCTTTGCATATCCATGTGTCTTCACGCTTTCAAAAAATTCTTAATATGTGTGGGCCAGACTTTATATATATTTAAATCACTGGTAGGACCTTGATTCCTTAGACTGAGCTATGGAGCCACTATCCTTAATAGTGTTCCATTGGCACACTCCATCTAGAAACCATACCTAGTTCATAAATGAACTTATTTGATAAAACACCATCCATTGTCGCTTTTGAAGCGGCAATATAGTTAGCCTTTTCTTATAAAATTCGCCGCTGTAACCTATTTGGAATAATTCCACTTACTGCACCACCAGTTAATGTATTACACAAAACCCTTAATCAAAAATAACTTGGAGCAATGATGAAGATTGTATCAATGTAACTCCTTACAACGAGCCTGTATCAATGTAACTACTTACAACAATCTCTTCATGATCTCCGTATGTGAGAAACATGACATCATTCATACTATAATACTTTGACGACATTTTCACTGTTGTCCTATGATCAACACCTTGATCACTTTGGTAACTTATTAAAAACTTATTTAGAGTACTGGACTTATCTGGTTATTTTACATACCATGGAATACATGATTAATCCAAACACAAGTGTGAGTGAAATCTCAATCATGTATCTTGCTTATCAGTGCTTTAGGACACCGAACCTCGCTTAAACCTCTTGTTCAAACTATTTCCATGTGACCTCGGCAAGAAACTCTTCTTGGCGGTTTCCATACTAAACTCCTTTATTATCTTGTCAATATGTATTTTGGCTTAGCCCTATCAGGCACCACTATCTCCATAAATTATTATGCCTAATAATAAGGCTATCTAGCCCAAGTCCTTCCTCCAAAAAACTATTTTTCAATGAAGTCCTAATTCATGTCAAGAAATTTATATTACTTCCAATCAACAATGTGTCATGCACACAAAGTATTAGAAATATTATTGTGCTCCCACTCACTTTCTTGTAAACACAAGCATCCTCGCTAAACCTGAGGAAATCAAAATTCTTGACCTTTTCATCAAAATGAAGATTCCAACTCCATTGTGCTTGCTTCAATCCATTCTTGGATCTCAGAAGTTTGCACACTTACTATCATTCTTTGGATTGACAAAAATCCTTTGACCGTATCATATACATGTCCTTGGATGTATTTCCATCTCATGGAAATCCTTTTGACGTCCATCTATCATATCTCATAATTGAAATATGTAGTAGTTGCTAGTATAACCCGAACTAACTTAAGCAATGCTATGATGAGACAATCTCATCATAGTCAACTCTTTGAACTTGTCTTAACCATGTTTCCAACATGTCAAGCTCTATGGGTAAAACATTTTTATCCATGTCAGTTTATAGTTCCATTCATATTCGTCAGACTCTTAAGTCTTCCGAAGGGTCCACCAAGTCCTAAACTTGTATTATGTAAATGAATACTATCTTGGATTACTTTGGCATTCAACCAATTCTAGAGTCAGGGCCCATCAATGCTTCTTTGTGTATTGTACATTCATTGTTTGTCTCACAACAATATCTCATTCGCACACCCCAGATGTTTGCACGAGTTTTGCCTAACCTATGTGGTTCAGCTACAAGTTTGACCGAAGTCTCGACATATCATCTAGGGGCTTCCATATTAGTCACAGTAGGAAACTCTGGAACTATTTCCAACATTTCTTTCCTTTGATCTGATGACGAAGATTTTGTAATCTCGTCGAGCTGCACTGTCCTCCTAATAATCACTCTTTTGCAAAAAATATTTTCTTCAAAATATACCTCTCTATGTGATACACTTTGCCTCGGAATAGTGATAGAGGAATACCCAATATTTTGGGATAACCTACAAAGTAGCACTTATGTGATTTGGGACATGAGCTAATAAGCTTGTAAATTTTTTACATATGTCTCATATTCCAAATGTTAAGAAAAGACAAAATAGTTTGGCACACCGTACCATATCTCATATGGCGTCATTTCAAGAGATTTGAAGGTGCTCTTTTCAATGTAAAAGTCGTAGTCTCTAAAGCATCAACTTGAAAAAGAATAATGGAAAATTGATTTATGTCATCTTTGATCTCACCATGTCATACATGATTTGATGACATCTTCTCGTACACTCCACTCTCAGTGGTGTTCCGGGAGGTGCAAGTTATGAAACTCTTTTCACAACTCATCAGACATTTGCTAAACTTGAACTCAAATATTCCTGTCTGCAATCTAGTTACGGAAACATAATTTTCTTGTTACAATAATTTTTACTTCATTCTGAAAACATTTGAACCTTTCAAAGGTTCGACACTCATGTCTCATTAAGCAAATATTCACATATCTACTTGAGTCATCATTGAAGATAGATAAATCCATTGCTTACAACAACACTTATTGAATTGCACACATCAGTATGCATGCTTACCAATAAGTTTGTTGCTCATTCCTTATGGCCTATGAACGGTATTTTAGTTACTTCACTTTTTGGTGAAAAGTTGCAAGTGTCGGATGATTCATAATCAAATGACTTCAAAATCCATTAATATGGAATTTCTCCATGGAGGTCTCTCCAATGTGACCAAATGCAGTGCCACACACATGTGGTATTATTTTAGTCTTGCAACATTTAGTGTTAGTGTTATGAATGTTTAATGCTATCATCAAGATTCATAACATACATCCCATTCATAATGGAAGTATGGCCTTTAAGTTATTCATAACACCGAACAACAATTTTTCTTTTATGAGCAACTTTCTTGCAACAAACATTATGCAATGGGCTAGAGTGTACAAAACTCAAAAATGAATTATGAAAAATAAATACAGAGGTAATACGCTGATGGAAAGTATAGTAACTTTTACAAGGTTCCCAGCACGTATCTTTGCCCTCATTACTTGCTAGTCTATTAGGCCATAGTAGTTCTTGCATCGAGTTGCAAGAGTATGCAATAGAACGAGTATCCTTGTGATCAACTTTTAATCACAATACCCAAGAATCAATGACCAATAGTTCAATCATGATTCGCAAGAATTATATCTTTGACCAGCCTCCTATACATCTATAACTTGTATGACATTCATACCTGAGCTAGACCTTCCAGTCTTCTTTCTTTTTACCTTTATACTTCTAACAATTTTACTTCCAATATTTCTCCTACTCACAGAAGAAGAACCCAAGTTTAAGAGTGGCGCTAGCCCCAGACTTCCTGGGTGTGTTAGTCTCACTTAGACTCTTTGGACTTGTCATTTCTCTTTAAGTTGTTGTTTTATTCACCATCATCGCATGACTGGTGTTCTACTAGATCCCACTCATTTCAGTCTTAAGCATAGTGAGCACTTCACTCAAACTTGTAAGCGAACATTGCTTTGGATATCTCATGTCTTTTAGCCTTTGTTTGTCTCTGAAAACAATTTCCAGTTCCAAGAATATCACATAACTATCCCAAACATTTTGAAGTTCCGGTCTTATGGAAACAATCATGTTGTAGTTGACCGTGATAGAATTCTAGCTTTTCGATTAAAGGACGCGAGTCTCATCATCCATAGCATCAACGGGATATTATCGAAAGCATGCAATAGGACAATAATCCTTCTCACCACTCTTGAGGACGATCCTTACATTACGGTACCAATCGTAAAGTTTTAACCAAATAATTTAAAAGAGCTAATCAATTTCAACAAGGAAGGTGGAACCGTGAGCCATTATTCTACAACTATAATGCAAATTACACTTAGACAATGTTCATAACTAATTGCACTAAGTAATTAAACAATTTAATTTAAAGTGCGCTCCCACTCAAACCAATATCTCTCATAATTGATATTGAGTGATTCAAGACCCGTATTTCAATTCAACGCCATTGAAGTAATCATCAATGATGATGAGCATTTCAATCGGTAGACCAACTTGCTGGTCACAACTCTATGTGACTCTTGTTCATCTTTCGATGTGCGTGTTCCGAGCTCAGGACGTTCCTTCCATGAACGGCAAGACAACCAAGTGATTTCGCTATGAGGTCGAACCTTCACCCACCTCATATGAATCAAGTCATTCGTACCCATGTGTACATGGCACACCCCAAAAAGATATGTATATCAGACGGTGCTACACTTGGGAGAACACTAACTACTTGATATTTTAAAGTGAGAGATCACCCTAATAAAAATGACTGACACGCAATCAAAAAGGTGCAAAAATAAGGGATAAACATCTCAGGTAATTCATAATAGCATGATATGTTATAGCCCCTTCCGTCGGAGAAGTTCTCTTCGTCTTCGCGATATTTCAGCCAAAAACGCTGCCATGGCAGCAGTTTCAGCACAAACAGATTTCTACCAAAATGTGACACCCCCGATCATAATCGTGCACTAATCATACACGCAGTGTGCATGATCACAAATGGTGACTCCATGGTAGTACCACAAAACAACTCTATGACACAAGAATATATACAAGAGGTCATAACTGAGCTAAGATCCAAATATATTACAAGCAAAGGTCACATGGACCACAATACATTAGAGCAGAAAGCAAATTATGTCTGACGACAGACAACATACAAGGGTGCCTTAAGAAGGATGGTACAAAATGAACACCCAACCCAAAGGTGCAGTCCTCCAGCCCGGGACCTCCAAACTAATCGTCGATGTCGAACTAAGTAATAACCAGCGTTAGGGATACCTGCATCCGAGGGGCTACCATTTGATAGTAGCAACCGGGTTGAAGGAAAAGAATAGCAAAGCAACGGTGAGTACTCATCCAAAGTACTCACATGACTTACATCAGATCTATACTACATATGCATCGGTATCAAAGGAATGGGGATATATCTGTGGACTATACTGCAGAAATGCCAAAATAGGGGAAGACACTAAATGTAACACAAGTATGCCATCATCTTGGAGCAACAGAAGAGAAATAGAGCATCTTGCAGCAATATAAGAGAAAGGGTGCACACGAGTACAAGTAAACATTACGGCAATATAATACCCTGAGATCCTTCCTCGACTCCCATCGAGAAAGAGATGCATGGGCATTCTATATATATTAGGTTGGTGTATTTTAATAAGTATCTAGTTTAAGTAGTGAAAGATTGGGATACATATCCAAGTGTCCTATAATCATGGACACGGCTATTCGAATAGTTTTGTCTTCCCTGCAGGGGTGCACCACATTGCATGACATGCTCAATTACCCTATGGCCGGACACACTTATCCATGGGTATGCCGAACCTTAGATGATCGACATGCCAAGGTCCTACGTTAGCTCTCCAGAGAGGTCACACGCTAGTCTACATCCTAAGTGTGAAGGGTTGTTCGGCCGCTCACCCTAAGCACTCCTGGAAGGTTGCGTGGATGGCCGAGACCTCGGCAGCAGGTATTATCCGCTCAACCGGGCACCTGCCGCATCTCTGAACTGTGACATCTGGGTAGGTTTCGGGATGAACTAATGATGCCGAGGGCCCGATAATCATTATCCCGTGTCACGGATAGTGCGTATATGCTAGTGGCAATCTCAGATCAATCACCTAGAACTCATTAGTCATGTTATTTCAGTTACTCGTGGACAACGACCAGGGCCCAGGCCCACCTCATCCTGGATGGTATCCGCCTGCCCTGTCGTTCCGCCATAGTGAATCACCCGGGGAGCCGTCGGGGACCTAGGCCCATCTCATCCTGGATGGTACCGCCTGCCCTTACAGCCCCCATCTGAGCACAAACATATATAGTAAAAAAATATAAAGTATATCTGTGATCATCGCCCGGAGGGGTCATGGCCCGGTAATATAGCATGGCAACGCAGACAAAGGTGTAGGGCCAACTGATGGACACAAGCAGCACTAGACTAGGCATGCTAGGATAACAGGTAAGGTATCAACAACAGGCGACAAAAATAGGCTATGCATCAGAATAGGATCTACCGAACAACAACTGTATCAATACCTAATGCATGAATGTAGAGAGAAAGAATAGGCAATATCTGTAATGATCAAGGGGGCTTTGCTTGCCTGGAAGCTCTGCTGAAGAAATTGGATCATCAACGATGTAGTCGTTCATGGTGTCTGTCGCAGTCTGGGGGTCTACTGGAAAAGTAACAGATGCAGAAACAAATAAATAACAGGCATACAAATGCAACACACAATTACACGGTGTCTATCGCAGTCTGGGGGTCTACCGGAAAAGAAACAGATGCAGAAACAAATAAATAACAGGCATACAAATGCAACACACAATGCATGTCATGGCAAAATGTGATAGAGATGTGTTCTAATGCATTACTAAGCATTTTAATTGAGGTAGAAAAATATTAGGAATATTTTCCCAGATCCAAATATTATTTCTTTTATTGATCTAGTAGCAAATTGTCAATGTTCATTATGATAGAGAAGTTTGTCATGCACGAGAATGACATATTCGGATTCATTATATTTTTCTGATCTTTTTCATGTATAAATTATTTTCATAAGAGTTATAGATTTTTTATCTGATTTTTTAAAGTCTATTGGACTTTCTGGAATTAACATTAATTTTGAAATTAAATGGATCAATGCTATGGGTACACAGAAGTGTACCCAACAGTGTGGCTATTTGGCTGACAGGTGGGGCCCAGTTGACTGCCCAGTCAGTAGTCAACAGTCAGCGTTGAGTGGTTAAGTGGGTCTAGTGGGACCCACATGTTAGTGACTGTTTCATTTAACAGAGGTTCAATTAATCTAATAAGCTTAATTAGTGAGATGGGGCCTACAGGTCAGTGACCGTGGGTTAATTAAAATGCTAAAGTGTCGAGCCTACTCGTTAGTGTCTGTTAGTGCGGTGGTTAGTCACTAATGACCTGACACGAGGGACCCACTGGCATTTAAACACCAGCACATGCGCTGGTGACCAAAATAACAGTGGTGCACACGGGAGCTCGCCGGAAATTGGCTATGGGCGACAGTTCATTGCGCGGCTGGGCTCGTTCAAACGGCCGCGACGAGGCGCGTCGAATGGTGGCAGTGACCCATCCAGGGTGGGCCAGAATCGGCGCCGGGGACGAGCAAGAGTGGCGGCCGAAGGTGGAGCTCTTCGGGTTCATCATTTTGGCACGAACGCGAGTGATCTAGCGGGCCATGCGGCATCTAGGTGATGCAGGGAGCACGTTGCCATGCTTAGTCGGCCCTGAAATTGAGGGTAACATTGGCGGCGTGCTTGACAGTGGTGGCGGAGCTATGGCAGCAGCAGCAGCTCAAACAGAGCTCGGGATCGAGGTGCAATGAGAGGGGTTTTGATGGGGAACTCACCATGGTGTGCAAGGAGGCTCCGTGAGCGGGTTAGAAGTAGCAGGGGTGATGGATTTTGACGACAATGGCCGGTGACCAAAAACAATGAAGCGGCTAGATCCATGCATTACAAGGGCACCCAGTTCGAGCTCTTCAGCGCAGTCGATGCAGGCGAGCATGACGGATCTCCCAGACAACTCGTTAGCCAGCGGGGTGGATGAGGAGCGCATGGGCGTCAGCGTCCATGGCGACGGCTACTTCGGGTGCATGCGATGGAGAAGAAAGCGGCGCGAGGGAGAAGAGGGAATGAGGCTAGGGTTGTCCAGAGGCTCTAGGGTGTGCTTATCTACTCCTCGGCGATGACGGGAGCGTTGTGGAGTCGTCCATCCATCGGTGTCATCGCGCGCTAGCCACAGGCATGCTGACGACGCGACGAAGACGATGACTATAGCTCAAGTGGGTTGGGTTGTGCACTGTGCATTTGGGCTTCAAGTGCGCACTAGCACTTTTATTCTTTCCTTTTCATTTTCTATTTTTATTTTCTGTTTTGTATTTTCTTTAATTAGCAAATGACTTCTATTAAATGTGAAATTTAGCACATAAATGCAATGCAACATTTAAAAGCCGCACACAAAGTTTCATGCTGGGAATTGTATAGGATTATATTTGGATTTATTTTGTCCCATTTAATACTGCTGGACATGTTTGAATATTGCTAGGTGCAAATTTGGAATCCAAATGAAGTTGGTTTCTTCATGATAATTACTTAGGCATTTTATGGCAATGTGTCAACAATTTTGTTTCACTGTTTGAAGAAATAAATTTTGACTTGAATTTCAAAGTTGAATTTGAAATTGCTTTGAAACTTGATGACAATTACATGGCAAGCATGATGACTTGGCATTAATTAGAAAAGCAACAGTAGCTTAATTACATGGGGCTGTTACAACTCACCTCCTCTAAAAGAAAATCTCATCACGGGATTTAAGAGGTAGAGGGAAATAGAGCGGGGTATTCATCACAAAGACGATCTTCACGTTCCCAGGTGGCTTCATCTTCAGAGTGATGAGACCATTGCACCTTGAGGAACTTGGTAGTCTTCTGATGGGTGCAATATTCAGCTTGATCAAGAATGCGGACCGGATATTCTCGATAAGAGAAGTCTTCTTGCAGATCAAGCATCTCATGATCCACTGCTTGGATAGGATCTTTGAAGCAGTGGCGGAGTTGTGACACATGGAAGACATCGTGACCTAAGAAAGGTTCGACGGCAGTTCCAACTGATATGCCATTTCTCCATGTCTTGCCAGTATGTGGAAAGGATAAAGGTAGCAAGGAGCTAGCTTGCCCTTGATTCTGGAGCGGTGAGTGCCTTTCATCGGAGTGACACGAAGCTAAGCTTGTTCGCTTGGTTGATAAACCATCTCTTTGTGATGACGGTCATACAGGCTCTTCTGACATGACAAGGCAGTCTTCAGATGTTCATGAACAATACAGACATGCTCTTTGGCATGTTGGATAATGTCTGGACCAAAGAGAGGCCGTTCCCTAGTTTCTGACCAATTCAGAGGAGTTCGGCATTTATGTCCATACAGTACTTACAAGGGTGCCATCTTCATACTAGCTTGGTAGCTATTGTTGTATGAGAATTCAGCATACGGGAGAGATTCCTCCCATTTCTTGCCAAATGAGATGACACAAGCTAGCACAGAGCATATCTTTGAGCACTTGATTGACTCTTTCAACTTGACCATTGGACTGGTGGTGAAAAGATGTGTTAAAGGATAGATGCGTTCCCATAGCTTCCTGAAAGCTTTCCCAGAACCTTGAGGTAAAGAGGCTGCTACGATCTGAGTTGATTTCCAACAGAACACCGTGGAGTGACACAATTCTGGAATCATACAAATCTGCCAACTGACTAGCAGTGATGGTTTCCTTGACAGGCAGGAAGTGTGCAACCTTGGAGAATCGGTCAATGACAAAAAGAATAGCGTCATGACCTTTCTGCAATCTGGGAAATCTATTGATGAAGTCCATTTTGACTTTGTCCCATTTCTATTTAGGAATGGTGAGAGGTTGTAGAGTTCCAGCAGTTCTCTTATGTTCTGCCTTGATGCGATGGCAAATGTCACACTCAGCAACATAGCGAGGAATGTCCTGCTTCATGTTACTCCACCAAAATCTCTCGTGAAGTTCTTGGTACATCTTGGTGCTACTAGGATGAATCGAGAGAGGTGTATCATGTGCTTCTTTCAGAATGTCCTCGCTCATATTCTGGAACTTAGGTACCACATGGCGACCTCGAAAGAATAATGTGCCCTGATCATCAAAAGAGAAGCATGAGGGATTGCCTTCAGCAATATAACGCTTGATACGCTGCACTGTGGAGTCATACAACTGCATGGTCCTGATGGTGTGCTCGAGATTTGGTTCGACGACTAGGGCATTCAGATAACCCTAAGGAACATTCTCGAGGTTCAGCTTGCGGAGCTCTTCACAAAGAAGTGTCTGTTCTTGCTCCACCATGAGGTTGTTGTAGTAGGACTTGCGGCTCAAGGCATCAGCCATTACGTTAGGTTTGCCAGGGCTATAGGAAATGTCTACATCATAATCTGAAATTTCTTCCATCCATCTTTGCTGACGAAGGTTCAGATCTGGTTGAGTGAACAAGTACTTCAAACTTTGATGATCCATGTAGATCTCGCAACGATTACCAAGAAGGTAATGTTGCCATAACTTCAGAGCATAGATAACTGCTGCAAGTTCGAGATCGTGTGTTGGATAGTTCTCTTGATGCAGATGCAACTGACAAGAACCATAAGTGATCACTTTATGCTCTTGCATTAGGACACAGCCTAATCCTTGACATGACGTGTTGCAATAGATCATGAAGTCCTTGTGAGTATCTGGGGGAGCAAGCACTGGGGTAGTAGTCAACTTGTCCTTCAAAGTCTGGAAGCTTTCCTAACATTGAGGTGTCCACTCAAATGGCTTGTCTTTGTGGAGGAGATCAGTCAATGGCTTCGCAATCTTGGAAAAGTTCTCAACAAATCAATGACAATAGCTGGTCAGTCCAAGAAAACTTCTGACTTGCTTGACTATCTGCGGAAGAGTCCAATCAAGAATAGCCTGAACTCATTCTGGATTAACAGCAATGCCTTCAGTGGAAATCACGTGGACATGATAGGTCACCTTGGATAACCAGAACTCGCACTTGGAATACTTGGCATACAACTGATGTTCATGAAGCTTCTCCAGTACAAGCCAAAGATGTTTGACATGTTCTTCCTCATTCCTGGAATAGACCAGAATGTCGTTGAGATAAACCATGATGAATTTGTTGAGGTATTCCATGAAGATGTAATTCATTAATCAAGAGAAAGTGGTTGGCGCATTGGTTAAGCCAAAGGACATGACAATGTACTTCTATGAACCATGGCAAGTAATGAAGGCTGTTTTAGGAATGTCCTCTTCGCGAACCCTGATCTGGTGGTATCCCAACCTCAAATCAAGTTTAGAGAAGACAGATGATCGTATAGGTCATTGATTCTCGGAAGTGGATACTTGTTTTTGATTGTTACCTGATTAACAGGATGATAATCAACAACTAAGCAATTAGTTCCATCCTTCTTCTTAACAAAGACCGAAGGGGAACCCCATGCAGAAGAGCTGGTGCAGATGAAACCCTTGTGAAGCGACTCTTCGAGTTCCTGCTTGAGCTCGAGAAGTTCATATGGCGGCATCTTATATGGGTGCTTGGCGATAGGAGCGGTGTTGGGTTTCAAGTCAATAACATACTCGACATCTCAAACCGAGGGCACTCCTGGAAGTTCTTCTGGAAAGACATCCTGGAAGTCATGTACTACCGGAATGTTCTTGATGTTATCCAGAGGTGATGCATTCAAAGCATTCAGGGCATATATCTGGGTTTCGGCATTCTGGATGGTTTGGGCTGAGTAGTTTACTATCTGGCCAGAAGGGTGTGTGAGCTGGACTATCTTAGCAACACAGTTGATCAAAGCTTGGTGAGGTTCCAACCAATCCATGCCCAGAATGACATCAATGTTGGAAGAATTGAGGACAATGAGAGAGACAAGGAATTCTAGTCCTCCAATTACAATGTGGTTATTATGGCTCACCATGGTGGCACGACTTTGGGATCCTGGGGTATGAATGACTAATGGAGGGTTCATCTTTTCGAATGTCATATCATGTGTGAGTGCAAATGCTTCAGATATAAATGAATGTGATGCTCCTGAATCAAAAAGAATAGAAGCTGGTACTGAATTAACAAGAAGGTTACCCATTATGATATTTGGTGCCTCCCGAGCTTCTTCAATCTTGACATGGTTGACATGTCCATGACTGATTGCAGGCAGTCTGGCATTAAAGTTCCTAGGCTGAGAGTTGCCAAGGCCATTTCCATGACCAACAGGGGGAAGTGCAAGCTGTTTCTGATGGCAGTCTGTGGCACGATGTCCTGCCTATCCACACTTGAAGCACAACCCATCATTAGGGCGAGAAGCCATAGTATTGGGCAGTCCACCTTCAATTCTGGGCTGCCTCAGGGGTGGAGACAGATGAGGTGTAGCATATGAAGGCCTCGGTACTGGGGAAGCTTGGTGATGGATATTGTACGGAATCCACACTCGACGCTTCTGAGAAGACGGGCCCGAAGATGAACCAATTCACGAGTGTGCTTGTGTGATTCCCGGTGCTCAGTCTGACTAGTTTTTGCTTGAATAGCCTTGTTGACAAGCGTTGCAAAGTCTGTGAACTCATGGAGACTAAGTGCAAGCTTCAGGTCAGGGTCCAGTCCTTCACGGAACCTCTCCTAATTGCATGCATCAGTGGAGACATCATCTTCAGCATAGCAAGACAAGTTGAGAAATTCCCTCTGATATGCATCCACTCTCATCTTGCCCTGAGTCAAGTTGCATAACTCCTTCCTCTTCTTGTCCATCAGACCTTGAGGAACATGACGCGCATGGAAGGCAGTCTAGAATTCTAACCAACTGGTTACTATTCTGACAGGCAGCATACGCTTGTGGCTTTCCCACCATTGAGCAGCTGGACCCTTCATGGGTGTGGCACCCCGGCTCAGAGGAACCGGAACACCCCGTATTCCAGCCCAGAGATCAAGTCTTCTGGAATACGGCACTGCTTGGCATAGAACAAGTCAGCTCTTTATTACAAATACTCGGGGTACAAGGGTTCTAAAGGCACGAAGGTTACAAAGGCACGGCGATACTACGCCTGCTCAGATAGCTCTATGCTAGCAGTGGAACAACTCGTATTGACGGAATGACTTCTAGTAGTGGAACAACGACGACGGTGATGGACTCCACTCCGCAGGGACTCTAGCTAGGACGTATCCTAGAGCGCAACCTCGGGATCCTCGACAAGCAATCAATCACGGCATGACCTGCAATCTGGCATGACACGCCAGGTGAGTACTTTCAATGTACTCACAAGCTCATAGCAACCAAAGCAATCAAGACAAACAACAGCATGGCATTTATAGGTTAATCATCAATGATGAACACAATACTACTAGAATCAACATGAGAGTGAGCATGGCATGTACATGTTACTCATGATATGAACATGATGATACTAGCACTAGCATGCAAGGGGGTCGACGTTTAAGGTCTCATGGACCAACTTACTCTGTTCGGAGGTTATCTCGTAACCACCATAGGTATCAATCTTTCTTATCGTCATGATCGTCACACGATCACCCCATGATCAACCATCCTCAAGAATACCATCGTGATCATCTCATGACCACATAAAGATCAACCAACTTCTTTTCTCATCGAACCAGGGTTGTTATTATCCAGGTTATTATTTCTGTTGACCCATAGTGTGACCTACTACGAACTGTGTCCATGACCAAGGACGCGGCTATCAATAGATTATACATTCTGTAGAGGTTAGGACACTGTACCCACACCACGGAAATCATGGCCTCGAGCTCCCATTCGGGTGGACCAACGACATCTGACAAAACCAATCTATTGCATCACACTCTCCCGGCCACTCCGACAAACTCCCCTTTGGGCTATGTCCTGGGTGGCCCCAATGCCAACTCGTGACATCCGCCACCTCTGTGGCTGCCACCGTCGTGGCCAAACATAAACATCGTCCCAAATGGGGACCTTGGCACCATAGAACTCGGGCCCTCAAGGCTTATGGTCACCTACCTGATCAGGGTAGCGCTCATCCATAACCTTCCCTAGTAGGAGGCACCGGCGAGAGGCATGGCAATAGACCGCATTAGGTCCTCCCCATCCAGGCAAGTGTGGTTGCATTGGTGAGCTCGATTCGGTGGCACCATGACTCAGCCAACAGATTTGTTCAAGTTCGATTAATGTCCGGTTCAACTTGAATGGTGATGAGCTGAGTCATAACAACATAATGAAGTAACAATGCACATGAGCATAATATCAGTGTAACCATGGATGGGAAACATAACCATTTAACAACATAACATCAACAATAATAACCCATTTAGTCTACGGGATGCATATGAGCATGGCATAAAGAGGATCATGAACATCACAAGTATTTTCATATCAATCCATAATGATTCATATGAGCATGTCATTATCACTAGCAGCTGAAATGATTACAAGAATAAATCATGATAAGAATGACATTAGCAACTAATCATTTCTTTACTAGATGAAAATGAACATAGCATAAGCATAGACATGGATTCACAAGCATATTCGAAGTATGAACAAAATCATTAAATGAGCAAACAATTATTAAATATTCAAGTGGAAACCATGGCTACTGCAATGCCATCATGCAAGTGGCTGTTGTGGCTTGCCTGGGGATGGAGGAACCATTGAAGAGAAGTGCGATGAACTCGCGGAAAGAATCACCGGAAAAGTTTCCCTCTCGGCGGAGCTGATTAGGGGCAGGGCCAAAATGGTCATTTTCATAGTGTGACAACCTCGGAGAGCTCGGGCGGCGCGAATTTAAGTGGGAGAGCTCGGGCGGCGCAAATTTAAGAGGACCGAGATGGAGGCCATGGCGGCAATGGTGATCGAGGAGAGCTTCCCGAGCTCAGTAGAGTGGAGAGGCGGGGTTCTAGGGGGAAGGAGAGGCTGTGGGTGAGAAGAACCGAGACAGGGGAGGGCTTAAATAGCCATGGCGGGGATGCTCGCGGCCGGACGACGACGGGAGTGTGTGGTTGATGCTCTGGTGCGACCGCATGCACGTGCACACGCGCGGGGGAAAGAGAGAGGCCAGGGGGAGTTCATTCGGTGCGGAGATGCCAAGGGGAGGAAGAAGACAGGAGGAAGACGCTGGCGGCCGCGGGCACGCGGTGCGGCGTGGCGCGCCGGGGAGGAATGAGGGAGAAAGAGGAGGGGGCCAGGGCACGCGTGGATGCGGGGGACTTTGGGCGACGCGGTGGACAAGGTGGGACGCGCGAGAGCGGCCGGGAGGGCAGTGCCCCGAGCTAGCCGCCGCTCAGAGCACGCCAAACGCATGCCAGCCCATGTGGTCACCGCATGGCATGGCGAGGAGAGGGCACGAGGGTCTGCCAAAAGATGTCTAGCGTGTTGTCCCTCCAACCTATAGCCCCACTGATGGGATGGCTCGACCAAAGTGACTGTGAGGTGATGCGATGGGTCAGCTAAAGTTTGCTGTAGCAAACTTGATCATGAAGTTGTGGTCAAGATGAATGGGATAGGAGATAATCGGGATGTCACAGGGGTTTAGGGTAGGAAGGACTACCATCCTGTGAAATATGAACTGATTTGGACCAGGATTTAACATAGTTGCTTCACAACTGCAAAAACTGGTCCAGAAGCTAAATCATGAAGTAGCACTCACATGGATAATTGGATTGGGCTGAAAGTTAGTAGAGGGTGATGATTTGAGCATATGAAGGTACCATAAAAATTTCATAGCATTTGGATGAATAAAAATGGTACTTCCTTCACAATGCTTTCTACTGGACAGAAATTTGGTGGAGAAAATGGATGGGCAAAATGATGTGAATTTTGGCATGCTCAAAGGACATATGGATGTTTAGGTCCTGGATTAATTTCAGAATTTTTGAACCAATATAAAATATAGTTGCTTCACAAACTGAAATTATGACCAGAAACAAAGATTGGTTGGTGTGCTCACATAGATAGTTTGATGGATTTCAAATTTTGTGGAGAGTAATTATTTGATCATATCAATGATCTACCAAAATTTCAACTCATTTGGATAAGCCTAGCTAGCATTTCCTTCACAAAGCTTCTCTCTAGATAGAAACTTTGGAAATTTTCTGAGGAAGATTTACTAGGCAAATGAAGCTGAATTTTGGCATGTGGTAATTATTTGGATAGTAAAGAGTGCCCAAACATTTTTAGGGCAATCAAGAAAAGATAAATAACACTTCCTTCACAAAGTGCCATACTGGACAGAATAGGAAATGAATATTCCTGAATTATTTTTGAACTAGGAAAGGATGAATTTTGACATATTTGTGGAAGATATGATCCAAAGAATTTATGAGAATTTTTTGGGAATTTTTGGAATGATAGAAATATAGGTTGCTTCACAACCTAGAGTTAACAGGGTTATTCCTTTAATAGAAAAAGGAATATTCCCAAGAAATAAAAATTGGGGTTGGGCAAAGATGGAAATGACATGGCCTTGGGATAGATTTGAGAGTGACAAGCCACTTGGGAGAGGAAGAAGAGATGATCTCCCCAGGTTTCAAGACCACAGAGCCTCCGAAAAGGAAATCCAAATAAAAATTCGAAGAAATCCAAAAGAAAAAGAAAGGGCCAAAAATCGGGGTGTTACAATGGGCAACATTAGCTAACTCCATCTCAAAAGTGATGTCATGGAGCTAGTCATCAACATCCAATGGCTCAAACGAGTTGCAGAAAGTGGCTGGGCTGAGGTGCATGAACTCTTGAAGTGAGATCAGTCTAGGCTCCTGACAAGCATTATTGTTTCCCGAATGGTTCACGAGAGTTCCAATGAACTGTCTATTCAACTTGAACTATTGCATCATTGCGGTGACATAGGGTGCCGGTGGAGGATCTGCAGAACCACTGCCATCACCAGTTTGATTCTGACTACTAAGCACCACGAGCACCTTTTCTAGACATCCTAAGTAAAACAATAGGGTTGGTTAACTAGTGCAAGAGTATGCATGTATGAGTGGCAAGTGTATGTAGTTATCCACAGGGATTTATCGGTGGTAAGAAATTTTAAAAGCGGTAGACACAAAGGGTCTCCGAAAAACATCGGAGAGTGTTCAGGAATCTTCTGGTGAATCAAGAGAGTATCGGAACAAATGGATCTCCGGAATGAAGTCATCACGAGAACCTAGAGTTAGGAAAACTATAACCCGAAAAGGTAAGAAGTTCACAACCCAGAGTAAGGATGCGGAATAAAAGAATCCTAATCCCACCCAGAGTAAGCCACACAACACACCTATTAGTTTGAAAATAGTTTTTCAAGACTAGACTCAACATCGACCAAGAGGTTTGGGGGTTCCTACAGGCAGTCGGCTCTGATGCCAACTTGTGATGCCCTCGATCATAATCGTGCACTAAACATACATGCAGCATGCACGATCACGAACGGTGACACCACGGTAGTACGACAACATAACTCTACGACACAAAAATATATACAAGAGCTCATAACTAAGCGAAGATCCAAATATATTACAAGCAAAGGTCATATGGACAACAAGACATCAGAGCAGAAAGAAAGTTATGTCTGACTACAGACAAGATACAAGGGTGCCTTAAGAAGGCTGGAACAAAATGACGACCCTACCCAAAGGTGCAGGCCTCGAGCCTGGGACCTCCAAACAACTCGTCGACATTGAACTCCAAGTAAAAAGTAGCATCGGAGATACCTGCATCTGAGGGCTACCATCTGATAGTAGCAACAGGGTTGATGGAAAAGAATAACAAAGCAACAGTGAGTACTCATCTAAAGTACTCGCAAGACTTATATCAGATCTATACTACATATGCATCGGTATCAAAGGAATGGGGATATATCTTTGGACTATACTGCAGAAATGCCAGAATAGGGGAAGACACTAAATGTAACACAAGTATGCCATCATCTTGCAGCAACAGAAGAGACATATAGCATCTTGCAGCAATAGAAGAAAAAGAGCCCACACGAGTACAAGTAAACATTACAGCAATATAATACCCTAAGATCCTTCCTCGAATCCTAGCGAGAAAGCAATCCGCGTGCATTCTATATATATATTAGGTTGGTGTATTTTAATAAGTATCCAGTTTAAGTTGTGAAAGATCGGAATACATCTCCAAGCGTCCTGTAACCATGGACACGACTATTCAAATAGTTTTGTCTTCCCTGCAGGGGTGCACCACATTGCCCGACATGCTCGATTACCCTATGGTAGGACACACTATTTCGTGGGTATGCCCGGCCTCAGATGATCGACATGCCAAAGTCCTACGTCAGCTCTCCAGAGAGGTCACCCACCGGTCTACATCCTAAGCATGAAGGGTTGTTCGACCGCTCACCCTAAGCACTCCTGGCATGTTGCGTGGACGGCCGGGACCAAGCCCACCTCTGCCTCGGCAGCAGGTAGTATCCGCTCACCTGGGCGTGTGCCACATCTCTGAACTATGACATCTGGGTAGCTTTCAGGAGGAACTGACGACGCCAAGGACCCATAACCATTATCCCGCATGGCAGTTAGTGCGTATATGCCAGTGGTAATCTCGAATCAAATACCCAGAACTCATTTGTCGTGTTATTTCATTTACTCGTGGACAATGACCAGGGCCCAGACCCAACTCATCCTGGATGGTATCCGCCTGCCATATCGTTCTACCATAGTGAATCACTCGGGGAGCCATTTGGGACCGAGGCCCATCTCATCCTGGATGGTACCGCCTGCCCTTTCAACCCCATCTGAGCACAAACATATATAGTATAACAATATAAAGTATATTTGTGATCATCGCCTAGAGGGATCACGGCCTGGTAATATAGCATGGCAACGCAGACAAGGGTGTACGGCCAACTGATGGAACACAAGCAGCACTAGACTAGGCACACTAGGATAAGATGTAAGGTATCAACAACAGGCGACAAAAACAGGCTATGCATCAAAATAGGATCTACCGAACAACAACTGTATCAATACATAATGTATGAATGTAGAGAGAAAGAATAGGCAATATCTGGAACGATCAAGGGGGTTTTGCTTGCCTTGAAGTTTTGCTGAAGTAATCGGATCGTCAACGATGTAGTCATTCACGGTGTATATCGTGGTCTCGGGGTCTACCGAAAAAGAGACAGATGCAGAAACAAATAAATAAGAGGCATACAAATGCAACACACGATGGATGTCATGGCCAAAAGTGATGGAGATGGGTTCTAATGCATTACTATGCATTTTAATTAAAGTGGGAAAAATATTAGGAATATTTTCCCAGATCCAAATATTAGTTCTTTTATTGATCCAGTAGCAAATTGTCAATGTTTGTTATGATAGAGGAGTTTGTCATGCATGAGAATGACATATTCAAATTCGTTATATTTTTCTGATCATTTTTCATATATATTTTTCATCAGAGTTATAGATTATTTTATATGATTTTTCAAAGTTTATTGGACTTTCTGGAATTAATATTAATTTTGAAATTAAATGGATAAATGCTATGTGTACACAGAACTGTACCCAGCAGTGTGGCTATGTGGCTGACAGGTGGGGCCCAGTTGACTGCCCGGTCAGCAGTCAATAGTCAGCATTGAGTGGTGAACTGGGTCCAGTGGGACCCGCATGTCAGTGACTTTTCATTTAACTGATGTTCAATTAATATAATTAGCTTAATTAGCGAGGTGGGGCCTATAGGTCAGTGACAGTGGGTTAATGTAAATGCTACAGTGTCAGGCCCACCCGTTAGTGTCTGTTAAAGCGGTGGTTAGTCACTAATGACCTGACGCGAGGGACCCACCGGCATTTAAACGCCGGCACGCGTGTTTGTGACCAAAACAACGGTGGCGCGCATGGGAGCTCACCAGAAATCGTATGGGCGAAGGTTCGTCGTGCGGCTGGGCTCGTTCGAACGCCCGCGGCGAGGCACGTCGAATGGTGGTAGTGGCCCGTCCAGGGGTGGCCGAAATCGTCGCCGGCGATGAGTTGGAGCGGCGCCCAAAGGTGGAGGTCTTCGGGTTCATCGTTTTGGCATGAACGCAAGCGAGCTAACGAGCCAGGCGGCATCTACGTGATGCGGGGAGCACATTTCCGTGATCAGCCGGCCCTAAAACGGAGGGTAACAATGGCGGCAAGCTTGACAACGGTGGTGGAGCTACGGCAGCAGCAGCAGCTAGTTGCTCAAACAGAGCTCGGGATCGAGGCGCAATGAGAGGGGTTTCGATGGGGAGCTCACCGTGGAGCGCAAGGAGGCTCGGTGAGCGGCTTAGAAGCAGCAGGGGTGATGGATTTTGATGAAGATGGCCGGCGACCAAAGACAATGAAGCGGCTGGAAGCACGCGCTGCAGGGGCACCCAGTTCAAGCTCTTCGGCACAGTCGACACAGGCGAGCACAACGGTTCTTCCATACAACTTGTTAGCCGGCGGGGAGGACAGGGAGCATGCGGGTGCCAGCGTCCATGGCCACGGCTACTTTGGGTGTGTGCGGTGGAGAAGAAAGTGGCATGAGGGAGGAAAGGGAATGAGGCTAGGATTGTCCAGGGGCTTGGGGGCATGCTTATCTACTCCTCGGCAATGACAGGAGCGTCGCAGTGTCGTCCATTCACCGGCGTCATCGCGCGCAAGCCACGGGCATGGCGACAGCGCGACGATGACGATGACTGTAGCTCAGGTGGGTTGGGCTATGCACTGTGCACTTGGGCTTCAAGTGCACAATAGCACTTTTATTCTTTCCTTTTTTGTTTTGTATTTTCTTTAGTTAGCAAATGATTTTTGTTAAATGTGAAATTTAGCACATAAATGCAATGCAACATTTAAAAGCCGCACACAAAGTTTCATATTGTTTGGAATTGTATAGGATTATATTTGGAATTATTTTGTCCCATTTAATGCTGCTGGACAAGTTTGAATATTGCTAGGGGCAAATTTGGAATCCAAATGAAGTTGGTTTCTTCATGCCAATTACTTAGGCATTTTATGGCAATGTGTCAACATTTTTGTTTCACTGTTTGAAGAAATAAATTTTGACTTGCGTTTTGAATTTGAATTTGAAATTGCTTTGAAACTTGATGACAATTAACATGGCAAGCATGATGACTTGGCATTAAATGGAAAATCAATAGTAGCTTAATTACATGGGGATGTTACACAAAGACTGCTTGCTGTGGCAGCCTAGAACTTCTGCCGTGGCAGAAGAAAACATTGCCGTGGCAACCTGTTTTTGCTGCCATGGCAGAACTTTTCTACATGGCCCGTTTCTTTAGATTTTTCTCCTCCATCTTCACGTACGGCCTATTGTGTTGGGGTCCTCCTCGGCAAACTTGTTACCACCATACGTAAGCACTATTTTATCACCGTTATCTCTATAGCTACTATATAAAAAATGCATTACATAAAAGTTGACACGTAGGTGATACATCCATTTTGCATCATGTTTTACTACTGTTATTTATAGTGTTCTTAATCAATATAACACTTTTTGGAGCAATTCTAATGCCTTTTCTCTCTTAATATGCAAGATTTACACAAGGAGGGAGATTGCCGGCAGCTGGAATTCTGGACCTGAAAAGGCTATGTCAGAGATACCTATTCTGCACATCTCCAAATGAGCGGAAATTTCACGGAGAATTATTTTGGAATAAATAAAAAATACTGGAATCAAGAAGTACAAGAGGGGGCCACCCAGGTGCCCATGAGGCACCAGGGCGCGCCACCCCCCCAGGCGCGCCCTGGTGGCTCGTGGGGCTCCTGGCCAGCCTCTAGCCCGCATTTTCTGGTATATAAGTCCATTTTCCCTAGAAAAAATATAGAGAAGACATTTGCAACGGTGCGCCACCGTCTCGAGGCGGAACTTGGGCAGGAGCACTTTTGCTCTCCGGCGGAGCGATTCTGCCGGGGATACTTCCCTCCGGGAGGAGGAAATCGGAGCCATCATCATCACCAACGATCCTCTCATCATGGGAGGACCAATCTTCATCAACATATTCAACAGCACCATCTCATATCAAACCCTAGTTCATCTCTTGTATTCAATCTTTGTGTCAAAACCTTAGATTGGAACCTGTGGTTTGCTAGTAGTGTTGATTACATCTTGTAGTTGATGCTAGTTGGTTTATTTGGTGGAAGATTATATGTTCAGATCTATTATGCTATTTAATACCCCTCTGATCTTGGACGTTAAGATGATTTGTGAGTAGTTACTTTTGTTCTTGAGAACATGGGAGAAGTCTTGTCATAAGTAATCATGTGAATTTGGCATTCATTCGATATTTTGAGGATATGTATGTTGTTGATTCTCTTAGTGGTGTCATGTGAACGTCGACTACATGACACTTCGCCATCTTTGGGCCTAAGGGAATGCATTGTGGAGTAGTAATTAGATGATGGGTTGCTAGAGTGACAGAAGCTTAAACCCTAGTTTATGCGCTATTCCGTAAGGGGCTGATTTGGATCCATATGTTTAATGCTATGGTTAGAGTTATCTTAATTCTACTTTCATAGTTGCCGATGCTTGCGAGAGGGGGTAATCATAAGTGGGAGGCTTGTTCAAGTAAGAATAGCACCAAAGCACCGGTCCACCCACATATCAAATTATCAAAGTAGCAAACGCGAATCAAACCAACATGATGAAAGTGACTAGATGAAATTCCCATGTGTCCTCGAGAACGATTTGCTTATTAGAAGAGATCATTCCGGCTTGTCCTTTGCTACAAAAAGGATTGGGCCACCTTGCTCCACTCTTTGTTACTATTGCTATTTATCACTTGTTACAAATTATCTTGCTATCAAACTAGTCGTTACCGATAATTTCAGTGCTTGCAGAAAATACCTTGCTGAAAACCGCTCGTCATTTCCTTCTGCTCCTCGTTGGGTTCGACACTCTTACTTATCGAAAGGACTATGATTGATCCCCTATACTTGTGGGTCATCAAGACTCTTTTCTGGCACCGTTGCCAGGGAGTGAAGCGCCTTTGGTGAGTGGAATTTGGTAAGGAAACATTTATATTACGTGCTGAAATTTACTGTCACTTGTCACTATGGAAAGTAATCCTTTGAGGGGTTTGTTCGGGGTATCTTCACCTCAACCGGAAGCACCAATAGTTGCTCCTCAACCTACTGCACCTACTGAAAATATTTATTATGAAATTCCTCTGGGTATGATAGAGAAACTGCTAGCTATTCCTTATGCAGGAGATGGAACGGTACATCCTGATATGCACTTGATCTATGTGGACGAAATTTGTGGATTGTTTAAGCTTGTAGGTATATCCGGAGATGGAGTTAAGAAGAAAGTATTCCCTTTATCTTTGGAGGGAAAGGAATTGACATGGTATAGTCTATGTGATGATACTGATACATGGAACTGGAACCGGTTGAAGCTGGAATTCCACCAGAAATTCTATCCTATGCATTTGGTTCATCGTGATCGGAATTATATATATATAATTTTTGGCCTCGTGAAGGAGAAAGCATTGCTCAAGCTTGGGGGAGGCTTAAGTACATGATGTACACATGCCCCAATCATGAGCTCCCAAAAGAAATTATCTTACAGAATTTTTATGCTCGGCTTTCTCATGATGATCGAACCACGCTTGATTCTTCTTCGACTGGCTCCTTTGTGAAGAAAACTATTGAATTCAGATGGGATCTTCTGGAAAGAATTAAAGGCAAATCTGAAGATTGGGAACTCGACAAAGGTAATGAGTCAGGTATAATACTTGAGTTCGATTGTGCTAAATCTTTTATGGCTTCCGATGCTTTCTATAAGTTTAGCACTAAATATGGACTTGACTCTGAGATAGTAGCTTCCTTTTGTGAATCATTTGCTACTCATGTCGATCTCCCTAAGGAGAAGTGGTTTAAATATCATCCCCCTGTTAAAGAAAAGATTGAGGAACCCGTTAGTGTTAAAGAAAAACAATTGTTTACCATGTTGATCCAATTGTGACTACTGCTTATATTTAGAAACCACCTTTTCCTGTTAGGATTAAGGAACATGCTAAAGTTTCAACTGTGGTTAACAAAAGTAATATTAGAGCACCTAAACCCTCTGAACAAAGTAAAGTTGAACCTAATGTTGCTACGGTTAAAGATCTCTTGGTCGATAATATAGATGGGCCTGTTATTTACTTCTGTGATGAAGCAGCTAGAATTGCTAAACCAGATCCTAAAGATAAAAACAGACCTATAGTAGGCATGCCTGTTGTCTCTGTTAAAATAGGAGATCATTGATATCATGGATTATGTGATTTGGGTGCCAGTGTGAGTGCTATTCTGTTTACCTTATATCAAGAAATTATGAATGACATTGCACCTATTGAAATAGAGGACATCGATGTTACTATTAAGCTTGCAAACAGAGATACCATTACACCGCTTGGGATCATTAAAGATGTTGAAGTCTTGTGTGGAAAAATAAAATACCCTACTGATTTTCTAGTCCTCGATTCTCCACAAGATGATTTTTGTCCCATTATATTTGGTAGACCTTTCTTGAACACTGTTAATGCCAAGATTGATTGCGCTAAAGAAAATGTTAGTGTTAATTTTGGTGGCATGTCTCATGAGTTTAATTTCTCCAAGTTTCATAGACAACCTCATGATAAAGAATTGTCTAGTAAAGATGAAATTATTGGTCTTGCTTCTATTGCCGTACCTCTTACTGATCCGTTAGAACAATATTTGCTAGACCATGAAAACGATATGCATATGAATGAAAGAAATGAAATAGATAGGATGTTCTTTGATCAACCACCTATCCTTAAACACAATTTTCCTGTTGAAACTCTTGGAGGTCCTCCTCCACCTAAGGGTGATCCTGTATTTGAATTGAAGCAATTGCCTGATACATTGAAATATGCTTATCTTGATGACTAGAAGGTATATCCTGTTATTATTAGTGTTAACCTTTCAGAGCATGAAGAAAAGAGATTACTTAAAACTCTGAGGAAGCACCGAGCTGCTATTGGATATACTCTTGATGATCTTAAGGGCATTAGTCCCACTCTATGTCAACACAAAATTAATATGGAGCCTGATGCTAAACCAATTGTCGACCACCACTGACTGATAAGAGGTGGTAAGAACTGAAATATTAAAGCTTCTGGAAGCAGGTATAATCTATCCCATAGCTGATAGAAGATGGGTAAGTCCTGTTCATTGTGTCCCTAAGAAAGGAGGTAGTACCGTTGTTCCTAATGATAAAAATGAACTCATTCCACAAAGAATTGTAACTGGTTATAGGATGGTAATTGATTTTAGAAAATTAAACAAAGATACTAGAAAAGATCATTACCCCTTACCTTTTACTGATCAAATGTTAGAAAGATTGTCTAAGCATACACATTTTTGTTTCCTAGATGGTTATTCTTGTTTCTCTCAAATACCTGTATCACAACCCGATCAAGAGAAAACCACCTTTACTTGTCCTTTTGGAACTTATGCTTATAGATGTATGCCTTTTGGTTTATGCAATGCACCTGCTACCTTTCAAAGATGTATGACTGTTGTATTCTCTGACTTTTGTGAAAAGATTGTTGAGGTATTCATGGATGATTTCTCCGTTTACGGAACTTCTTTTGATGATTGCTTAAGCAACCTTGATAGAGTTTTGCAGAGATGTGAAGAAACTAATCTTGTCTTGAATTGGGAGAAGTGCCACTTTATGGTGAATGAAGGCATTGTCTTGGGGCATAAAATTTCTGAAAGAGGTGTTGAAGTTGATAAAGCTAAGGTTGATGCTATTGAGAAAATGCCATGTCCTAAAGATATTAAAGGTATAAGAAGTTTCCTTGGTCATCCTGGTTTCTATAGAAGGTTTATTAAAGCCTTAACCACTGCACCTATTGTTCAACCACCTAATTGGAACTTGCCTTTTGAAAATTATGTGTGATGCTAGTGATTATGCTATTGGTGTTGTTCTAGGACAGAGAGTTGATAAAAAATTAAATGTTATCCATTATGCTAGTAAAACTCTAGACAGTGCCCAAAGAAATTATGCTACTACTGAGAAAGAATTTCTAGCAGTTGTGTTTGCATGTGATAAATTCAGATCTTACATAGTTGATTCTAAAGTAACTGTTCACACCGATCATGCTGCTATTAAATATCTCATGGAAAAGAAAGATGCTAAACCTAGACTCATTAGGTGGGTTCTATTGCTACAAGAATTTGACTTGCATATTATTGATAGAAAGGGAGCTGAGAATCCCGTAGCAGATAATCTATCTAGAATGGAAAATGTTCTTGATGACCCACTTCCTATTAATGATGATTTTCCTGATGAACAATTAGCTATCATAAATGCTTCTCATAATACTCCTTGATATGCAGACTATGCTAATTATATTGTTGCTAAATTTATACCACCTAGTTTCACATACCAACAAAAGAAAAAGTTCTTCTATGATTTAAGACATTACTTTTGGGGTGACCCACATCTTTATAAACAAGGAGTAGATGGTATTATTAGACATTGTATACCTGGGCATGAACAGGAACAAATCCTGTGGAAGTGTCATTCCGAAGCTTACGGAGGACACCATGTGGGAGACAGAACTGCACATAAGGTATTACAATCTGGTTTTTATTGGCCTACTCTTTTCAAGGATGCTCATAAGTTTGTCTTATCTTGTGATGAATGTCAAAGAATTGGTAATGTTGGTAGATGTCAGGAAGTGCCTATGAATTATTCACTTGCTATTGAACCATTTGATGTTTGGGGATTTGATTATATGGGACCTTTTCCTAAATCCAATGGCTATACTCATATTTTAGTTGCTGTTGATTACGTTACTAAGTGGGTAGAAGCCATTCCAACTAGTAGTGCTGATCATAACACTTCTATTAAAATGCTTAAAGAAGTTATTTTCCCAAGGTTTGGTGTCCCTAGATATTTAATGACTGATGGTGGTTCACATTTTATTCATGGTGCATTCTGTAAATTGCTTGCTAAATATGATGCCAACCATAGAATTGCATCTCCCTATCACCCTCAATCTAGCGTTCAAGTAGAATTGAGCAATAGAGAAATAAAACTAATTTTGCAAAAAACCGTCAATAGATCTAGAAAGAATAATATTGGTCTAAGAAACTTGACGATGCATTATGGGCTTATAGAACTGCTTATAAAAATCCTATGGGTATGTCCCCTTATAAAATGGTTTATGGAAAAACATGTAATTTACCTCTTGAGTTAGAACATAAAGCATATTGGGCAATTAAAGAACTCAATTATGATTTTAAACTTGCCAGTGAAAATAGGTTATTTGATATTAGCTCACTAGATGAATGGAGAACCCAAGCTTATGAAAATGCCAAATTGTTTAAAGAAAAAGTTAAAAGATGGCATGATAAAAGAATTCAAAAATGGGAATTCAAAGTGGGTGAGCAAGTTATATTGTACAATTCTCGTTTGAGATTCTTTGCAGGAAAACTTCTCTCTAAATGGGAAGGACCGTATATCATCGAAGAAGTTTATCGCTCCGGAGCCATCAAAATAAACAACTCCGAAGGCACTAATCCGAGAGTGGTGAATGGGCAAAGAATTAAGCATTATATTTCAGGTACTCCCATTAATGTTGAAACTAATATTATTGAAACAATTACACCAGAGGAATACATAAGAGAGACCTTCCAGAACACTCCAGAACCCTGAAAAGGAAGAGGTACATGATACGGTAAGTAAACCGACGCCAAAAATTTCATAAAAATATTTTCTGTCAGCTTTGGAATATTAGAAAAAATACAAAAATAAGAAACAAACGAGGGGACCCACCTGGTGCCCACGAGGCACCAGGGCGCGCCACCCCCCCAGGCGTGCCCTGGTGGCTCGTGGGCCCCTCGTGAGCCTTCCCGACTCCGTTTTCTCCTGGATTACTTGTTTTGCAAGATAAAAATTCTTTATATATACTCCCGAACATTTTGACCACCGTATCGCAGAAATCTCCTCTGTTCTTGTTTTGTGCTATTTTTCTGACAGATCCAGAAGTATGTCATCTCAAGACTCAGATGGAGAGAGCTTCGTATCGCACTATGTTACAAATCCAAGGATCTATGGGGATATAGACCCCTATGGATGGTCTGCGGAGGAGGAGCCAGATGCCAACATGAAGGGAATGGAAGACGCGAGCTCGGATGAAGAAGATGCCCCTCTACCTCAACCAGGGGATATGCATGTGGAGTTCAAGAAGTCGAGCGTCCCAACCATAGTAAACAAATCTAAGATCCAATTCATCCCTTTTCATCTTCTACAGGAAAACAAGAATGTATTGTGTGAGAAGATAGTGGAGCTTGAGCAAGAAATTAGCAAGTTGAAGGAAGAAAACTATGTTCTCAAGCGGAAGCTGAAGGACAAGCCCACCACTTCATCACCACCACCATCACCGAAGAAGGAGCGTGAGTACATGGGTATGGCCACTCCCCTTGGCTTGTGCCAAGCTTGGGGGAGGTGCCCCGGTATCGTATCACCATCACTTTTATTATCTTTACCTAATTTTAGTTCGATCCTTAGTTATTTCATGATTTAGTTGAATAAAAGTTTAGTATGATCTATTTTCGAGTGCTAGTTTCGTGATCTATCTATCTATGTAATTGAGTTGAGAGTTATATAATAAAGAGTAGTTTGAGTTTTTGCTTCTTTACTTTTATGTTTCAATCCTAGCAATGAAAATAATGAAAAAGATCATATGCTAATCTTATGGAAAGTAATGACATTACATAAAGAAAAGTATAAGTGGTAAAATTTATTGAAAGTTAACAAACATAGCATTGGTCAATGATGCAATTCATGAAAAAATTAACAGGGAAGAGAAGATTCACATGCAAATATACTATCTTGGACATCTTTTATGATTGTGAGCCCCCATTAAGTATTTTATGCCAAATTGTTGACGTTGGACAAGGAAGACAACGTAATGAGTTATGTTTGCTTATATTCACATAGAAGTTATATTGTCATAGATCCTCCAACATGTGGTGTTTGCTCAATATCTTTGCTAGCCAAAAACCGCACCAAGTAGAGATACTACTTGTGCATCCAAAACCCTTAAACCCAGTTTCATGTCATGAGAGTCCACTATATCTACCTATGGATTGAATAAGATCCTTCTAGTAAGTTGTCATCGGTGCAAAAAGCAATAAAAATTGCCTCTAAATATGTCTGAACTTTTATTGCAAGGGAAAATAAGCTTTGTACGAACTTGTGATGGTAAAGAAATAAAAGCGACTGACTTCATAATAAAGGTTGCTATCACAAGGGGCAATATAAAGTGACGTTCCTTTGCATTAAGAGTTTGTGCATCCAACAACAAAAAGCGCATGACAACCTCTGCTTCCCTCTATGAAGGGCCTATCTTTTACTTTTATGTATTTACTTTTTATGCAAGAGTCAATAGTGTTCTCCTCTATTCCTTTTTTTTCTCGTTTGCAAGCATCATGTGGTGGGGAAAGATCTAGTCATATATATCCAGTTGGATATGAGTGATCCTGAGTTATTATTGTTGACATCGCCCTTGAGGTGAATAAGTTGGGAGGCGAAATTATAAGCCCCTCTCTTTCTATGTGTCTGGCTGAAACTTTTTGCTCCCTACATAAGTTGTGAGTGTTAGGAATCATAGAAGACTATATGATGGTTGAGTATGTGGACTTGCTAAAAAGCTCCTACATGAGACCCTTCCTGAAAATATGATGAATTGCAATTGCATTGTTGACTGAGAACATAGTTTGTTAGTTTTCAAGAAAGTTTATGCCTTATACTCCATTGTTGTGACGAATTGTTACTTGCTCATGAGAAGTTTTATGATATTAAATATTGCTATTATAATAATGATCATGATGCTACTATGTCCGTATTTTGTTTTTATCGACACCTCTCTCTCTAAACTTGTGGACATGATTATCGATATCGGCTTTCGCTTAAGGACAAGCGAGGTCTAAGCTTGGGGGAATTGATACATCCATTTTGTGTCATGTTTTACTACTGTTATTTATAGTGTTTTTAATCAATATAACACTTTTTGGAGCAATTCTAATGCCTTCTTTCTCTTAATATGCAAGATTTACACAAGGAGGGAGATTACCGGCAGCTGGAATTCTGGACCTAAAAAGGCTATGTCAGAGATACCTATTCTGCACGTCTCCAAATGAGCTGAAATTTCACAGAGAATTATTTTGGAATAAATAAAAAATACTGGAATCAAGAAGTACCAGAGGGGGCCACCCAGGTGCCCACGAGGCACCACGGCACGCCACCCCCCCCTCAGGCGTGCCCTGGTGGCTCGTGGGGCCCCTGGCCAGCCTCTGGCCACCATTTTCTGATATATAAGTCCATTTGCCCTAGAAAAAATATAGAGAAGACTTTTGGGATGGTGCGCCGTCGTCTCGAGGTGGAACTTGGGCAGGAGCACTTTTGCTCTCCGGCAGAGCGATTCTGCCCGGGATACTTCCCTCCGGGAGGAGGAAATCGGAGCCATCATCATCACCAACGATCCTCCCATCATGGGAGGACCAATCTTCATCAACATCTTCAACAGCACCATCTCATCTCAAACCCTAGTTCATCTCTTGTATTCAATCTTTGTCTCAAAACCTCAGATTGGTACCTGTGGGTTGCTAGTAGTGTTGATTACATCTTGTAGTTGATGCTAGTTGGTTTATTTGGTGGAAGATTATATGTTCAGATCTATTATGCTATTTAATACCCCTCTGATCTTGGACATGAAGATGATTTGTGAGTAGTTACCTTTGTTCTTGAGGATATGGGAGAAGTCTTGTCATAAGTAATCATGTGAATTTGGCATTCGTTCGATATTTTGATGATATGTATGTTGTTGATTCTCTTAGTGGTGTCATGTGAACGTCGACTACATGACACTTCACCATCTTTGGGCCTAAGGGAATGCATTATGGAGTAGTAATTAGATGATGGGTTGCTAGAGTGACAGAACCTTAAACCCTAGTTTATGCGCTATTCCGTAAGGGGCTGATTTGGATCCATATGTTTAATGCTATGATTAGAGTTATCTTAATTCTTCTTTCGTAGTTGCAGATGCTTGCGAGAGGGGGTAATCATAAGTGGGAGGCTTGTTCAAGTAAGAACAACACCCAAGCACTGGTCCACCCACATATCAAATTATCAAAGTAGCGAACGCGAATCAAACCAACATGATGAAAGTGACTAGATGAAATTCCCATGTGTCCTCGAGAACGCTTTGCTTATTATAAGAGATCGTTCCGGCTTGTCCTTTGCTACAAAAAGGATTGGGCCACTTGCTGCACTCTTTGTTACTATTGCTATTTATCACTTGTTACAAATTATCTTGCTATCAAACTACTCGTTACCAATAATTTCAGTGCTTGCAGAAAATACCTTGCTGAAAACCGCTCGTCATTTCCTTCTGCTCCTCGTTGGGTTCGACACTCTTACTTATCAAAAGGACTACGATTGATCCCCTATACTTGTGGGTCATCAGTAGGTCATAAAAGTGACAATCATATGGCTCCAGCCTTCATGCCGTACCATGACACGCATGTCATGTTAAATAACTACAACATATAGACATCTCATATATAATCTCATTAATATGATGAAGACTATACCACATCACATGCATCCTGCAAAACCAAGTTAGATGCCTCTAATCGGTTTATGCAAAATTTTATTTTACGTGGCTTCTAGGGTTTCAAAACAACCCGTAGCTACCTATGTTCATCTTCAAGTATGATTATTCAAGTTGCTAGATTAACTTTGCGAGGTGTATAAAAGAAGAGACTTAAGTAAAAATCTCTATCCCCCATACTAAACTTCTCCATACGCATGACCCCCGTGTAGATCACATCTACATGCCCTCTAGTTTGCACAAAAATATTTTTCTTGATTAAAGTGAAACCCAAAGAACTGAGATAGCACATCATTGGTCAGACAACTAGTGTCGGGGGGATGACCCCCGGGTAGGCCCAAGACGGCGAAACGACACTTCAAACTTTGCCAGGGAAGCGTCCCCTGGCGACCTGGCAACCCGGCCGGCTCGCCACCCGGCGTCCCGTCCGGCTCGCCACCCGGCGTCCCGTCCGGCTCGCCGCCTCGCCACCCGGCGACCTGCCTGGCTGGAGCCTAGCTGGCTGGAACCTGGCACTGTTCACCCTGGCACTGTTCATACTGGCCGGGTTCCCAATCCGGGTTCCCTGGCCGGGTTCCCAATCCGGGTTCCCTGGACGGGTTCCCCATCCAGGTTCCCTGGCCGGGTTCCCCATCCGGGCTCCCCATCCGGGCTCCCCATCCGGGTTCTCCATCCGGGTGGAGCCGTCCGGCTGGAGCCGTCCGGGTGGAGCTCGTCCGGCTGGCCACCTGGAGCCAGCTGGCCTGCCACACGAAGTCAACCACAACGTCCCGTCGGACTGCGCAGACGAGACGGCCACGCTCTACAGTAGAGCACTGTAGATTTAGCGGCTAGCACTGTTCACCTGTATGGTGTCCCCCCAATAGTGTAGTGGGCATGTGGGCCACGCCTTGTCCCCTGGGCTCCCCTTTATAAGGAGCACCAGGGGAGGCCTCACACTCGGACGGCCTCAAGGCCAGCCACGCTCTCACTCTCCCTCTCGTTCTCACTCTCACAGGAGAAGAGGAGAGCTCAGTGCCTCCTTCCTTCTCCAAACAGCTCCAGGAGCAACCATGTACTACCATATACACCGCATATACATCAGACACGCAGGAGTAGGGGTGTTACCTCCCACGGAGGGCCCCGAACCTGGGTAAACCACTATGTACAGTTGCCCAAACCCGTCCCGGATCTCCACTGTAGCCTTGTCCTCACCACTTCAAGCCATCCCAGGGCATCTGCCGTGACGCGGCACCCCCCGCGAGAATACCACGATAGTTGGCGCCCACTGTGGGGCTAGCTGCTACTGGAACCGCGGTCCGGGCGGGACCCTTTCCGTCACCACTACCGCGACGTCGCCGCCATCCAGAGGCGGCATGCTCGCACACCTCCGCGCTCTGCTCCGTCCGCGGCCTCGCGTCCGCTCTCTGCTGCAGCTGCCTCGCTCCGACACCCGCGCGCTCGCGCATCCGTTATGTCCGGCCGGCTCCCTTGCATCCTCAGGCTCGCGGGCTGCTTTGCTCCCTGCCTCCACTTCCCGAGCAGTACGCCGTCGCCCTGCTGGCCTCTCCCGCACAGGCCGCCTGCTCCGCCCTCCACTGCAGGCTGCCTGCTCCGCCCTCCACTGCAGCCGGCTCCGCGCCCACGCCGCCTGCGCGACCCCTGCGGATCGCCTGCCGGAGGTCACCCCCGCCCACGCCGTCCCCGCGCCGCGTCCGCTCTCATCGCGCGGCCGCCTCGGCTCCCGGTATCGGCGCCCGGCCTCCCACGCCGGCTCCGCTGCCTTCCCTCCGCGCGCGTCACTCCTCTGCTTCGGCCCTTTGCGGCCGTGCGCCCGCGAGCCGGCCCCGCTGGCCTCCCGCGCCGATTCGCCCTCGCCCCGCCGCTCGGGTACCCGCGCGCCGGCTCCGCTCGCCGCCGACTCCCGCTCCGCGCGCCGTGGCTGGCTGCGCCCCGCGCAGCTCCCGCTGCTCAGCCGCCCATGCAGAGAAAAAGGGGAGGGCCGGCTGCCCAGCCGGCTAGGAAAGAAAAGTCAAAGGAAAGGCAAAAAAAAAAGGTGTGGCCGGCTGGAAAAAGAAGTGAGAGCCGGATGCCCAGCCGACATAAAAAAAAGGTGTGGCCGGCTGGAAAAAGAAGTGAGAGCCGGATGCCCAGCCGACATAAAAAAAATGCAGAACAAGAAAAAAGAGAGAAAAAGCGCCAGCTGCGCCCGTCCGCCTCGACGCCGGCTGCGCCCGCTTCGACGCCCGGCCGGCTGGGGAGCCGTCGCGGCTGCCCGTCCGCTTCGACGCCCGACCGGCTGGGGCGCCCCTCGACCGCCCGGAGGCTCGGGCCGCCTGCCGGAGGTCACCCCCGCCTCCTCTACACAAAAACCAATGTGAGCTCCCATCCGCATAACTTTACACAGCGCACAAGACGGATAACCCCGTGCGACCCTCGGGGGCCACCTCCGCTCTTTTCCAGTTGCATTGCTGTTCACCCCGGTGCCAGCTAGTCTTGGCCCGGAGGCTTGCCGTTTGGCCCCATTCGTTTTCCCCGCAGATGGCTTAGTAGCGTGTACGGTACCAAAGGCCCACTCTTTGTCTCAGCTACAGACCGCACCGCGGCTGTCCGGCTAGCGAGAGCAAAAGCTGGAGGTCAGCCCACACGAAGAACGTCCGGGGAGAAAACGGCCTCGGCGACCCGGTTGTTTACTTTATGAGTATCTGCTCGGTCGAATCTGGTCCCAGAGTCTGAGTACTGTACGCTCCACTCCGCGGCCCACTCTTCGCCTCAGCTACAGACCGGCTCCCGGCTGTCCGGGGCAAGAGCAAAAGCCAAAGGGCGGAGGGGACACGAAAAAGACTGAAGGGGGCTCGGATGAACCCGAGTCGGCACCCCTCTGTACGCAACTTGCGCTGCCAAAGCTAAATATTTGATATATCTGCACTACCTAACTTTGCCTTTCGCATGACCATTTCCGTGGGGGACCCTCCCATCTTGCCCGGAGGCTCGGAGGCTACACCCAGTGGGTGCGCCGGCGTGCCCCGCTGGCAAAACGCCACGCCGGTTGCAGGCCCACCGCCGGCTGCCACCGGCATCCTCGACGCCACCGTCTGCTCCAACAACAGCAAATACCCTCCGCACAACTCTTCGAGTCGCCCGGAGGCTTGGAGGCTACACCCAGTGGGTGCGCTAGCGCGCCCCCACTGGAAGCGAGCCGCGCCGGCTGCAGCCGACTGCTGGGAAAACTCCACGCCGGTTGCAGGCCCGCCGCCGGCTGCCACCGGCATCCTCGACGCCACCGTCTGCTCCAACAACAACAAATACCCTCTGCACGACTCTTCGAGTCGCCCGGAGGCTCGGACGCTACACCCAGTGGGTGCGCTAGCGCGCCCCCACTGGAAGCGAGCCGCGCCGGCTACAGCCCGCAGCCGGCTGTCATTCGACGACATCTGCCACATCAACGCCCGCGAAAACCCTCCGCCCGACTTGCCAAGTCGCCCGGAGGCTCGAAGGCTACTGTCGGGGGGATGACCCCCGGGTAGGCCCAAGACGGCGAAATGACACTTCAAACTTTGCCAGGGAAGCGTCCCCTGGCGACCTGGCAACCCGGCCGGCTCGCCACCCGGCGTCCCGTCCGGCTCGCCGCCCCGCGACCCAGCGACCTGCCTGGCTGGCTGGAACCTGGCACTGTTCACCCTGGCACTGTTCATACTGGCCGGGTTCCCAATCCGGGTTTCCTGGCCGGGTTCCCAATCCGGGTTCCCTGGCCGGGTTCCCCATCCGGGCTCCCCATCCGGATTCTCCACCCGGGTGGAGCCGTCCGGGTGGAGCTCGTCCGGCTGGCCACCTGGAGCCAGCTGGCCTGCCACACGAAGTCAACCACAACGTCCCGTCGGACTGCGCGGACGAGACGGCCACGCTCTACAGTAGAGCACTGTAGATTTAGGGGCTGGCACTGTAGATTTAGCGGCTAGCACTGTTCACCTGTCTGGTGTCCCCCGAATAGTGTAGTGGGCATGTGGGCCACCCCTTGTCCCCTGGGCTCCCCTTTATAAGGAGCACCAAGGGAGGCCTCACACTCGGACGGCCTCAAGGCCAGCCACACTCTCACTCTACCTCTCGTTCTCACACTCACAGGAGAAGAGGAGAGCTCAGTGCCTCCTTCTTCCTCCTCCAAACAGCTCCAGGAGCAACCATGTACTACCATATACACCGCATATACATCAGACATGCAGGAGTTGGGGTGTTACCTCCCACGGAGGGCCCCGAACGTGGGTAAACCACCGTGTACAGTTGCCCAAACCCGTCCCGGATCTCCACTGTAGCCTTGCCCTCACCACTTCAAGCCATCCCATGGCATCTGCCGTGACGCGGCACCCCTTGCGAGAATACCACGACAACTAGCATACTAGGAGTAGCATTGAAGGATCGCGGATAGCTAGAACTTTGTAGAAAAATTCCAGCATGCCATCAATGTCCGAAAAAACACAAATTCAAGGGAAGCAACAAGAACACCAGGTAATTGATTGCATCTACTAAGAATAGATCTTTTCTACTTATCACACAAATTTTATTAAGCAATATATAGATCTCATCTACTACAAAGTTTTTATGCAATAGATCTAATCTACTACAAAAAACATTGGTGCAATACCCACTGTCGGGGTACGACCATCTATGGGGCCATGCAGCACCGTGTGGTTCAGCAGGGAGGATCGGCGCGCACAAAGAGCATGAACAATGGACCGCGGGGGATTTTACCCAGGTTCGGGTCGCTGAGAAGCGTAAAACCCTACTCCTGCTTTTGGTGTATTAGAGGTGTGGAAGCACAGTACAGGGAGCGCTTCTCCCGGCAACGTGTGGAGAGAGCAGCTACACGAGAGGTGCTTGTGTTTGAAAAGGAGTCCGAATCCTCTAAACTGTTGCCCTGGCCCTCCTTTCATAGCTGAAGGGGTTACCACAGTGGCAAAACAGTAATTACATAGCGATTAGATAGCAAACAGTGCTATCATACCTAACTCTGCCAGTTTAGGACAAAGGCATTTAATGCGCCGTTCGGTGTCATGCGGAGAGGTAGTCCCGGCAAGGTTTCTGCACCGCTTGCCCAGCTACCTCGTATTATCCTGACACGCCTCCTGGACGGATGTCATTAGAGGCAAATCTTGTCCCAGCGTGCTGACACGTGCCCGACAAGCCTCACCAACCAGCCTGCGCGATCGACACCTCATATATCAGCGAACACCTGTGCGGTGAGGTGGAGCGCAGGAGGGCTGGCATAAGCTTGCTGGCATGGAGCTTGCCGGGTCTTCACCTTGCCGGTTTATGCTTGCCGGCAAGGAATGCCTTCATCTTTGGTGCTGGGTGAGTGTCGAGCCTTGAGCTTCTCTCTGGTAACTCCTTCGGCTAAACTTGGAGTCTTGGTCTTGGCGGTTCCCGGCAAAGCCTTGGCCGGCAAGGAGGCTGCTACTGTCTGTGCATAAGTCAGGGTATAAAATACCCATGTTTTATACACCGACAGGAGCCCTCGGGCCTGGGCCATACGCGCGTCCGAAGCATCGTGTGGGCTAGGCCCAAGTAATGCACAGACACGCGGCGGGAAATTGTCGTTACAATTTTGGTCATGATGATCTTCATTCTTTGAGATCTTCTTTGCTTCCTCACTAATCTGGACTTGGGTGTGTCCTCGGCCGTCTTCCAGCAACTCTTGCCGTCGGGTTAGTCACGAACCGGCGCGCGGCTACGCGTGGCGAGGAGTAACTGCCATACCTATCTTTACTCCTCCTTTTTGTGTGCCCATCCCTCACACGCGACTACATACATGCAAGGCAGCGGATTGGCGAAGAGGGGCGGTCGTTGGAGTGGTGCGCCTGGCAATGGGTGCAGAACGCGGGATTGGCGAACTTGGACGGTCGCCGGAGTAGTGCGCCCGCCCATGAATGCAGGGCACAGGATTGGGGAGATTGGGCGGCCGCCCGAGGACGGTGAAGAGGGGGCTGCGGAGTGCGATGGTCATCCACTTCCTTCGTCCCATCCTTCCAGCGGCTGCCATCCTCGCCTCCTTCCTCTTCCTTCCTCTCGCTTCCGTGGACACCATGGTGAGGGGGAAAGGCCGGGCTCGTGGGCCTGTCACCGCCACGCGGGCTTCTCTTCGGCATCGTGCTGACGCTTTTGCAGCGGCCGCGGAGGCCGGCCCCAGCGCTCGGGGTGGAACCGCGGGTCATGGAAGACGCGTCGCCCGGGGATGAGGTGGCCGTGGCAGTGCGCTCGTTACTCCGCCTCCAGCAAACCAGCCCTTGGCAGAAGCCCACACGGAGGATACGGCGCGCGAGTTCGTCGTGGAGCTGCGCGGCCAACCACGGAGCTGGCTGCGGCTTCCCCGCCCTTTCGCCAGGGAGATGGAGGGCGTCGACTTGCGCGGCTTGTGGCTGTGTGTCGATGGCTGCTGCCATGGCTCGGTCTGGGTGGCCATCGAAGCTTCCGCCAACGACATTTTGTACGTCACGCGAGGGTGGAAGTCATTCGTCCGCGCTCACTGCCTAGGGCAGGGGCATCTCCTCCACTTCAGGCTGGACGGGGCCGACACGCTCGTCGTGAAGTTCTTCGGGCTTCAGGCGCTCGTCTGGAGTGCTGCGCGGAAAGCTCGAGCGACTCCGACACTGCTTCCTCCAGCGAGACTGAGGACAATGACGATGACGGCGATGACGACGGCGGTGCTCCAGGCGTGAAGGTCGAGGACGACGGCTCCGACTCCTTCGGCTCGTATTGATCGCCGGCATCACCATCATCTGGCTCTCCGGGAGCGATCCGCCTAGGCGCCCCTTTTGCCCTTGTATTGCACCTGAGATAAACCCTGGCAAAGGGCCGATGAACATCTAATCGAGCACTTCCTTAATGAACATCTGGTCTTTGCTGGGTTTAAATAAATGTGCGTCATTTTCCCTTGTCTCATTTGTCTTTGCATGATCGTGTTCCCTACGCTTGTTTGGAAACTTGCCGGTGCGCACACTTGCCGCGAGCGCTTTTGAGGAACGGGTCCTTAGCAGCCTGCTGGAAGTGCCGCTGCTGGCAAGGCAACTTGCCGGGACAGAACGCAGCTGCTAGGCTTGCCGAGCGGACTCGAGGCAAGCTAGAGCGCAGACCGTTCATGACAAGGTTCCTCTCGCGTGCAGGTTTCTCATACAAAGTGCAAAATCGTTCAAGGGAGAACGTGAATGTAACTAAGGAATTTTTTTTAAAATCTTCCAACTTAGCTTTTCTCTGTGTCGTTTTTCTTGTTACATGAAATGACCACTTGAACGTCATTTGGAAATGGTACCCGTCTCCACTCCCCCCGGGAAATTTGCGCGCGAGGGATTCCCTTGTCCTTTTTAAGAAAAAGAAAGAAGAGAAAAGAGAGTATTGGGAACCTTGACGGTTCATTAGTTATCTCATACAATCCAAAGCGATCATCACAACATCACATGCATCGATATGTAAATGAACATGTATGAGGAGTCGTGAAGCACTTAGCTTTATTATGCACAGGTTCTGCGCCTGGCTATGTAGGAAGGGTTACATGTCTTGCCGACAAGGCTTGTACAAAAGGGGTTGTCGGGAGATGTCCCGGCAACTGCGCCTCACGGGTAGAACTTGCGAAGATGCTCAATATTCCATGAGTTTTGCACTGGGGTGCCATCTTCGGTCTCCAGCCAGACTGCGCCAGGCCTAGTGACTCGTACTACCCGATAAGGGCCTTCCCACTTCGGCGTCAACTTGTTTGATCCTTTGGCGGACTGGGCGTGCCGAAGAACAAGGTCGCCTTCCTCAAGGCTCCGGGCGCGCACTTTGCAGCTATGATAGCGGCGCAAGGCTTGCTAGTAGCGTGCAGCTCGCACAGCCGCCCTAAGACGATCTTCCTCAAGGAGCAATGCATCGGCTTGCCGCAGTTGCCCTTGCTCAGCTTCATCATAAGTGAGTACTCGAGGTGACCCGTATTTGAGTTCCGTGGGGAGCACCACCTCTGCACCATAGATTAGGGAGAAGGGTGTCTGGCCGGTAGCTCGATTCGGTGTCGTCCTGACTGACCAAAGAACCGCCGGCAACTCATCAACTCAGCGCTTTCCGCACTTGCGCAGCTTGTCGAAAGTTCTTGTCTTGGCCGTTGCTTCCCGGGTGAGCGACAGATGCAAAACAGAATTTGCTGCCACGGTCTTGAACGTACTGCATGAAGGTGCGGCTCGTGAATTGCGTGCCGTTGTCGGTGATGATCCTGTTAGGAACCCCAAAACAGCAAGCTAATTCTTTGAAGAACTTGATGGCTGATTGCGCTGTCACCTTCCTCACTGGCTCCACTTCTGGCAACTTCGTGAACTTGTCGACGACGACGTATAAGTACTCAAAGCCCCCGGCAGCGCGGGGGAAGGGACCCAAGATATCGAGCCCCCAGACCGATACATCCTTGACACTTTTCGGTGCTTGAATCTGCTCAATTGCCTTGATCTTGTCGGGATTTGCCTCAATTCCCTGCTGAGATACAAAGAATCCGAGAAGCTTGCCGGACGGGACGCCAAACACACACTTCTCGGGGTTGAGCTTCAGATTAATCTTGCGCAGGTTTGCAAATGTCTCTTCCAAGTCTTGAATGAGGATTGATTTGTCGTTGGTTTTGACCACTATAATCCATTTAGGCTTCTACATTCCTGTGCAGTTGGGGCTCAAACCAATCTGGACTGCTCTCGCAAACGTGGAACCGGCACTCTTTAATCCGAAAGGCATACGCACGAAGCAGTACGTACCACATGGAGTAATGAATGCGGTTTTCTCCTCGTCCTCCTTGGCCATGAATATCTGATGGTATCCAGAATATGCATCAAGGAAGTAGAGCAGATCGCAGCTAGAGGTGGAGTCCACAATTTGATCGATGCGCGGCAATGGGAAAGGATCTTTTGGACAAGCTTTGTTGATATCAGTGTAGTCTATACAAAGTCTCCACTTCCCGTTTGCCTTGCGCACCACCACTGGATTCGCCAACCACGTGGGATGTAACACTCCTCTGACTAGGCCTGCTGCTTCGAGCTTCTTGATTTCTTCGGCAATGAACTGTTGTCGCTCCAAAGCTTGCTTCCGGACTTTCTGTTTGACGGGCCGAGCGTGGGGACAAACGGCAAGGTGGTTCTCAATTACCTCCCTGGGATCGCCGGGGATGTCAGACGGTCGCCACGCAAACACATCGACATTCGCCCGCAGGAAGGCAACGAGCGCGCTTTCCTATTTGTCATCAAGGGTGGCGCTGATGGTGAAGGTACCGTCAGCGCCGTCCTCTTTCGCCGGCACCTTCTTGGTTGCCGGTGCAGTGGCTTTGGATCTCTAACCGGCAGAGCATTCCGGCAGGTCTTCAACGGGTGCGCAGCACTCCGAAGAGGTGCGCTTCCCGGAATCCTTGCTAGAGGTCTTGCCAGAGTTCTCTTTTTTTCTTCTTCTTGGCAGGAGCTGGCGCCTTGGCCGCCTCCGCTGCAACCGCGCCCCTGTACATCTTGTCGACGCAAATGACTGTGTCTTTCTTGTCGGAGTTGATGGAAATGACACCCATCAGCCCTGGCATCTTTAGCGAGTTATAAGCGTAGTGAGATGCCACCATGAATCGTGCCAAGGCTGGGCGGCCAAGAATCCCATTATACGGCAGGGGGGTCTTGACGACATCAAAGACAATCTTTTCCGTCCTGTAATTCAGTTCCCCTCCAGACGTCACTGGCAACGTGATCTTTCCCTTGGGTTGGCTTCTTCCCGGGTTCACTCCCTGAAACATGCCCGTTCTCTCGAGTTCCTCATCGGGAATTTGCAGCCTCTTGATAAGTTCCGGAGAGATCAGGTTCAGGACGGCCCCACCGTCAACTAACATCTTTGTTGCCTGGAGGTTGCGAATTGTTGGCGAGACCAACAATGGCAAGCACCCGACCGTAGTTATGCAATTAGGGTGGTCCTCAGCATCAAAGATGATAGGCGTGTGTGACCATTTGAGTGGTTTTTGAGAGCCCATTGCCGGCTCTGCCACGTTAACTTCACGAGCCCACCACTTAAGTTGGCGGTGGGACGAATGCAAAGATGCGCCTCCATCAACGCACATGGCATCGGTCGCCTTCTGGAATTCTTGCTCGCTGGTCTCATCGTCATCCTCTTCTTCTTCACTTCCATCATCTCCCTCTTTCTTCTCACGGCCCATAGCAGGCTTCTCCTTCTGCAGCTTGGCCTTGCCGCGGTGGCCCCCTTGACCACCGCGGCCTGTCTTGCTGGATCTATCAGCACCATCTTGACCCTTTTCTTTGTCGCGCTTCTCGTATTCAGCCTTCTGCTTCTCGACAAGGTGCTCGACCTGCCGGCACTCTTGGAGATCATGGCCCTTGGTGCGGTGGATCTTGCAGTACAGACCATCGGATTTGCCGGCCTTCTCATTTGCTCCCGCCTCCCGACAGGCGGCGCATGCAGCTGCCTCCTTGACGGGACTCTCTGTTTTGGCTTTCTTGGCGGGCTCAGAGTTGCCGGAACCTTCGACGGCCATCATAGTTTTGCCCTTGCGCTTCTTGTTGCGCTTTCGACCCTTCTTCCCCGGGGTGGCAGCATCATCATCCTCAGAATCTACCTCGGCGCCAGCGTCCTCCCCGGGAAGCCTTCTCCCTTCCTCGGCACGCGCACACTTATCCGCCAGCGTGTAGAGCTCGTTGACGGTCTTGGGCAACTTGACGTTCATTTTCTCCCGCATCCTCCGATTGCGCACATTCGTGTGAAAGGCGGCAATCATGGCTGCGGGGTGCACGTACGGAATGTTGCGGTGCACACGGCTGAATCTCTGGATGTACTTGCGCAAGGTTTCACCGTCTCTTTGTGGGATCACCTACAGATCGCTGGGCTGTCCAGGAGTCTTGTGGCCTCCGGTAAAGGCACCAACGAACTCGTTGCAGAGGTCCGACCACGAAGAGATGGAGTTCTTCGGCAAGTTCATCAGCCAAGACCTCACGTTGGGTTTTAGTGCCAACGGAAAGTAGTTGGCGAGGATTTTCTCATCTCTTCCTCCGGCAGCTTGTACGGCAATCGTATAGATGCCCAGAAACTCTGCCGGGTTTAGCTTGCCGTCGTATTTTTCCGGCACTTCTGGCTTGAATGCCCGAACGGACGGCCACCGGACTTGCCACAGCTCACGAGTGAAGGCAGGACACCCGACCTTGTAAGGTAGGTATCCGCCGACCCCCAGCGCAGGCTCATCAGCGATGGGGCCGTTACGTGCGTCGGATTGACGCCGTGCCTCGCGGCGCCGTTCGATGCTGGTGCGGGCGTCTTCAGCTCGCCTGTGTTGCAGTACTTGTCGCTGATCTCGCCGCGCTCGTGGATCCGAAGACGCGATCGACATCTCGTCGGGCCCAAAAGATTGCTGGGTTTGTCGCGGCTGTCGAGACTGCACCGTTAGTGTGGTCCCGTCAGCGCAGCCACCAGCTGGAGATGCCGGCGCCGGTCACGGACGCCGTGAGGGTTCCGCTTGCTGTGATTTACTGGCTTCGGCAAATCCAATCAAGCTCTGGATGGTGGCTCTCCACTTGTCCATCTTCTCTGCTGCCGGAGGGAAGTTCAGCAACATCTGAGCCCGCGCCATTGCTTCTGCCGCTGTGGCCGGCATGGCTGGGAGTGAAGAGCGCGACGTCGCTCTATTCCTGGCAGAGCCAATAGGAGCGCCATCGCGGCTCTGCTGCTGCGGCACATGATCAGCAGCGGGTCGCCGCGGTGGAGGTGGTGGCTGAGGGTCTAGGGTTTGGTCCACGGGCGTCTTGCCGTGAGGTCGCCGCTACCCGGAATCATTGGCGCCGCTCGGGGTCGTACCGTGCCCATCGCGTGAGGGGCGCGGCGTTCGTCCTGGAGTAGCGTCCTTGGACGTCGCCGCAGCGGGGTCTCGGCTCGCGCCAGCCCGGGAGTTGCCGCTCCGGCGGCTGCGTTCATCGTCGCGGCGAGGAGGAGGAGGAGGAAGGGGCCCGCCCGCACCGCCTGTGCCGTCGCGGCTCCGTTCGCCAGAGGACCGAGGAGGTCGACCGGCTCCGTCGTGCTCGTCCCTCGTGCCGGTCGCGGTGGGCGCAACGACCGTGCCGCCCATGCTTGTCGCACCGACCGCAGTGCCCGCGCCGTCCGCATTGGCTGTGTCGCCCGCGCCGCCTGCGGACGCGTGCGGGGTGGCCATCATCGTGATGCCCTTCTTCTTGGGCGCCATCGATGACGAGGAGGACGGTGATGATGAAGATGAAGAAGGCGCGCAGTCCGCTGATCAAGGTTCGCACAAAGCGCCTCTCTCTACCCTACCTGGCGCGCCAAAGATGTCGGGGTACGACCATCTATGGGGCCATGAAGCCCCTTGTGGTTCGGCGGGGAGGATCGGCGTGCACAAAGAGCATGAACAATGGACAGTGGGGGATTTTACCCCGGTTCGGGCCGCTGAGAAGCATAAAACCCTAGTCCTGCTTTTGGTGTATTAGAGGTGTGGAAGCATAGTACAGGGAGCGCTTTTCCCGGCAAGGTGTGGAGAGAGCAGCTACACGAGAGGTGCTTGTGTTTGAAAAGGAGTCTGAATCCTCTAAACTGTTGCCCTGGCCCTCCTTTTATAGATCAAGGGGTTACCACAGTGGCAAAACAGTAATTACATAGCGATTAGATAGCAAACAGTGCTATCATACCTAACTCTGCCAGTTTAGGACAAAGGCATTTACTGCGCCGTTATGTGTCATGCGGAGAGGTAGACCCGGCAAGGTTTCTGCACCGCTTGCCCAGCTACCACGTATTATCCTGACACGCCTGCTGGACGGGTGTCATTAGAGGCAAATCTCGTCCCAGCGTGCTGACACGTGCCCGAAAAGCCTCACCAACCAGCCTGCGCGATCGAGACCTCATATATCAGCGAACACCTGTGCGGTGAGGTGGAGCGCTGGAGGGCTGGCATAAGCTTGCCGGCATGGAGCTTGCCGGGTCTTCACCTTGCCGGTTTATGCTTGCCGGCAAGGAATTTCTTCATCTTTGGTGCTGGGTGAGTGTCGAGCCTTGAGCTTCTCTCTGGTAACTCCTTCCACTGAACTTGGAGTCTTGGTCTTGGCGGTTCCCGGCAAAGCCTTGGCCGGCAAGGAGGCTGCTACTGTCTGTGCGTAAGTCAGGGTATAAAATACCCATGTTTTATACACCGACACCCACACAACTCATGTGTTCTAGATCATAACCTACATCTACTCATAGATCGCTCATGATGCCACTGTCGGGAAACATAGTAGAAAACAAAAAAATTGCCCTACGAATCAAGTTCACAGGATGTTTATGAAGATGCATAGGGGTTAGATCAAATCGTTACCAACTCAGAGTTGCAGCAGAAGAAGAGTTGGTGAAGAACCATTGATGCAGATTCCCGCAGTTAGGATTTACAACCTCCCAACCGGGAGAATATTCTCCCTCGAATAGGAATCGAAACCACGATCTCTCTACTGGGTTGCACACATACGATATCAGCGATCCGCAGTGCTTCACCATATAGAACTAGGCATCGCTGGAGAACTAGAAGGGGTAGGAGAAGCCTTGCGGCGTGGAGGAACTATTCCATAGAGAGTCAAGAGAGAGAGAGAGAGAGAGAGAGAGAGGGGGGGCAGCTTTTGTGTAGAAGTTGTGTGCAAAAGAGGGGCTGCCCCCTCCACTATTTATAGGAGGTGAGGAGGGGAGGCGCCTTGGGAGAGGGGGCATCCCCCAAGGGGGAGCGTCATATCTAGGGCGGGCTGCTCCCCAAGGGGGTGCGCCCCCTGTCGGGGTACGACCATCTATGGGGCCATGCAGCCCCTTGTGGTTCAGCGGGGAGGATCGGCGCGCGCAAAGAGCATGGTCAACGGAGCGCGAGGGATTTTACCCAGGTTCGGGCCGCTGAGAAGCGTAAAACCCTACTCCTGCTTTTGGTGTATTAGTGGTATGGGAGCACAGTACAAGGAGCGCTTCTCCCGGCAAGGTGCGGAGAGAGCAGCTACACGAGAGGTGCTTGTGTTCGAAAAGGAGTCCGAATCCTCTAAACTGTTGCCCTGGCCCTCCTTTTATAGATCAAGGGGTTACCATAGTGGCAAAACAGTAATTACATAGCAATTAGATAGCAAACAGTGCTATCATACCTAACTCTGCCAGTTTAGGACAAAGGCATTTAATGCGCCGTTAGGTGTCATGTGGAGAGGTAGTCCCAGCAAGGTTTCTGCACCGCTTGCCCAGCTACCTCGTATTATCCTGACACGCCTCCTGGACGGGTGTCCTTAGAGGCAAATCTCGTCCCAGTGTGCTGACACGTGCCTGACAAGCCTCACCAACCAACCTACGCGATCGACACCTCATATATCAGCGAACACCTGTGAGGTGAGGTGGAGCGCTGGAGGGCTGGCATAAGCTTGCCGGCAAGGAGCTTGCCACGACTTCACCTTGCCGGTTTATGCTTGCTGGCAAGGAATGTCTTCATCTTTGGTACTAGTTGAGTGTCGTGCCTTGAGCTTCTTTCCGGTAACTCCTTCGGCAGAACTTGGAGTCTTGGTCTTGGCGGTTCCCGGCAAAGCCTTGGCCGGCAAGGAGGCTGCTACTGTCTGTGCATAGGTCAGAGTATAAAATACCCATGTTTTATACACCGACAGGAGCCCACGGGCCTGGGCCATACGCACGTCCGAAGCATCGTTGGGCTAGGCCCAAACAATGCACAGACACGCAACGGAAATTGCCGTTGTGATTTTGGTCATGATGATCTTCCTGACGCACGTCCAATCCACGCATTAAATGCGGGTCGTGGGAACTTGGACTGTTGCGGTTACATTGCGGTAGTGCACCTGTAAAAGAACGTTCCTGGGGAAAACAGTAAAGAGCCAGCCTCCCCTTGCGCCTTCCCCATAAAAAGGCAACCGCGAGGGGGAGCCGCTCATCCGCCCCTGTTTTCCCCTGCTTCATCTTCCTCCTCAAGCCAGAACTGCTTCCGCCGCTGCTGCTGCTGCTACGCATCTCGCCTCAGCCACCTTCCTTTTTCCCAACCCTCGATGGCACCTAAAAGGGCCGACGCGGCAAAGAAGAAGAAGCCCGCCAAGCCGCTCGACCCCAAGGCGGAGGAGAAGAAGAAGGCGCTGGAGGAGCTGGAAAAGCGGCGGAGGGAAAATGCAATCTTCTCGTCGTGCTCCTTGGATGCCAACGAGCTGATCAGGAGGTACGCGTTCATCTGGGGGAGAGATACCAAGGATCGCAAGGCGCCCGTCGGATTCATATCCATTCTTCTGCGCATACTTCTACTACAGTTTGGTTCCCCCATTCTCAGATTTCTTCAGCGCCATGATGTTCAGCTACGGGTTTAGGCTGCTGGACTTCACTCCGAATGCGATGACTTGCATGGCAGTCTTCGCCCATTTCTGCGAGAATTTCGTCGGAGTGGTGCCCAATGTGGATCTGTTCCGGCACTTTTTCATTCCCCGGATCGAAGATAAATCTCTTTCCGGCAGCATTGCTTGGATTCCCAGGGCGAAGACGAAAGGCGAGTATCTTCCTGGGCAGCTTCGCCTCAAGTGGGAAGAGTGGAGGGCCGAGTGGTGCTGGATCCAGGAGAAGGACTTCCCCCAATTCTGTATACCGCGCACCGTAAAGGTTGAGCGCAGCAAGAACTGGAGCAGCATGGGTGCCACAGACGCCAAGCTTCGACCGGCACTGAACAGGATCGCCCGTCTCAAGGCCGCCAAGTTGACCGTAGAGATGGTTGGTGCCGATTTCCTCTGGCGACGCATAGCACCGTTGCAGAAGAGGGGGAGGTTCGCCTGGGAATACCAGAATGCCACGGATATTATGAGATTGTACCCTGGCCGCAGCAACAACTTGACGGTCATGGAGCAAGCCAGCCTCTACGAAGCATTGTTCCGGAAAACCGGCACGTTCCACTTGTCGGACAAGGTCATCCCGCTGCACATCAATTCCGCCAAGGACTCCATCTTGGCGGCGATGCCAGACTGTGACGCTCATGGAGTAAAAGCAGACTGGGTTCTGCCCTCCTTGGAGTCCGAAATGAAGTGGGCTTCCAACTTGACGGAGGTGGCTTCCCGGAAGGAAACGGATCTCATCCGGGCTACCACTGCAGAAGAGCTGGCGTATATCACCAGTAAGGCCAAGGAGATCGCGAGGATCAACGCAGCGAGCGGTCCTGGAGCCGCGGCAGCTGAGGATGAGGAGGATGAGCACTCCGAGGAAGAGGCCGCCGAGGGGCAAGAAGAGGAGCTTGCCGACGACGAGGCCGCTGAGGCCGAGGTTGTCAGGACCGACATTGCCGGGTCCGAGGCTGCCGGATCTGAGGGCGTCGAAGAGCCCAAAGATGAGGAAGGTCCTCGAGCCCCGAAGAGGAGGCGCCGCCTTCGGAGAGCGGCCAGCCAAGAGCCGGTGCGCCCCTCTTCGCCGGTGGCTGGCCCTCTGGTGAAGAAGACGACCACCAAGACCGGCCGCCAGGAAGAGGTTCGGCGGCAGTCGTCCCGGCATCCCTGAAGTCAGCCCTCGTCTCCCCGGCAAGAGGTTGTCGAGGAAGTCGAGCCCGCCAACCCGACAGGTTCTCCTCCCCCGGCGCTCAAGAGGGCAAGGGAGTCACCTCCGCCGGTGATGTATGACTTCGGCATCTTCGGCGCGTCTGAGGAGGAGGAGGAGTACGTGCTTTAGCTCGCTCCTGGCAAGTTTCGATTCCATCCAGTTGTTGTTCTAACTTGATTTCTTTCGTCTTGGCAGGGACCCAGAGCCGCTTGCGCATCGGTCGAAGCGGGCCAGGCCTGCAGCAGCACAGGACCCTGCGGCAAGCATCAAGCAGGGGGCGGCGATGGCCGAAACCATTGTCACTAGCCCCCATCCTAGCCCCCGGCATGATGATGTGGAGCAGATTCCGCTCACCGGCGCTGGTACTAAAGTTTCTCCCCTCAAGCTTGATGAAGAAGCGGGGGAGCCTCGCCAAGAAGAAGACCGCCAGGAGGTGGACCCTGCTGTGGTCCCCCATGAACCAGCGTTCCGGAGAGTGCCTCTTCGACAAGGGCTTCCACCGATGAGCCTGCCCGCGCGGAGATCATCCTGACAAGCGGGGCTTGAGACGACCGCATGTCGGCAACGCAAGCTGCCGGGGGAGGAGACGCCCCTCCTCATCAGGCGCCAGTGGGTAATCCGCTTGTCTTTGGGCATTTTCCATGGAACATTTCTTCCTTCTCTATTCTCTTTTTTGTTTTCTTGAACTTGACTCATGGTTCCTAATTCCATCCTGCCCTTGCTCCCGCCTCAATCCACAGCTCAAGCTTCTCCCGACGAAGGTGAAATCCTTGTGGAGGTGGCTGACATTGCAAGGGACGCTCCTGAGGAGGCCGCCAAGGTCGCCACTGAAGAAGGTCGGCCTGAGCCCATCAGGGTGGATGCGGAGAAGACGCCCGCCAATACCGATGCGCCGTCCTCCGGCAGCCAATTGGTGGTGTCGACCCTGCAAGCTTCGTCAAGTGACTTGGCACCGGTCATTCCCCGGCACGGGTCTGGAGCCCCCAGTTCTTCCGGCACCACGGGACCAAGTTTTGATGAAGAGATAGCTCGGATCTTGCTTCCCTTAGCCCAAAGAAATGACGAGTCCACTGACGCGACCGACAACGCCGAAGACCTTGCCTTCATGGAAATCATGGTTGTCAGGTTCAAGGGCGTCCAGGAGTGGTACAGCCGGCGGTGGGACAAGGTGCATGAGGAGCGCAAAGCTGCGGATTTGGTCGACCGGAAATTGAGGGAGAAGGCGAACGAGCTGCGCACGTGGTACAATCAGCAGGCCCGCAACCTCAATGCTGCCGCCGAAGCAGCGGCGATCCGCGACGGCAAGCTGACGGAGCGTGAAACGCGGCTCAACGCCAAGGAAAAAGATCTTGCCACACGGGAAGGAGCAGTTGCCGCCACTCTTCGCGGCAAGGATGACGAAATTGAAGCGCTCCTTAAGCAGCGGACCCAAGAGCTGGAAGACGGGCACAAGAAATCCATCGAAGCCCAGGCTTTGGAGAATGCCGCTAAGCTCAAGGAGGCTGTTGACAAAACTGCTGCTGCTAACTCCGCCAAGGCAGAACTGGAATCCCAGGCAGCCAAACTGAGGGAGGATCTCGTCGGTAGTGTCAAAGAGGTCGAGGCTCTCAAGGATGAAGCGCTGAAGGCAGCCCGTATTTTAGGAGATTTGCAAGCGCAGCTGTCATCCAAGAACCAAGAACTCGATGCTGCTGTCAAGGCGATCGAAGACCTGAAATCCCAACTGGCCACCATGGTAGCAGCTTCGGAATCCGCCAAGGAGAGGGAGAGGGTCTTGACGGAGAAGCTGGAGAAGGAGGAGGCCTCGAAGAAGGAGGCTGAAAACAGCTACGCCCAACTGCATGAGAACCTCTCCCTTTGGACCGACAGGCTTGTTGACGCCGTCGAGCGCATCAGCTCCCAGATGGCCGTGATGGACATGAAGAGCTGGGGCTTCACTGTTAATGACAAGGAGGCCACCAGCGTCCGCCTGACCAAGTTCTTCGAGGGCCTCATCAACGCCTTGAAGATGCATCATGAAGACAGGTCTGCTTCGTTCGCTGATGAATCCAGGAAATTTGCGCGCGAGGTCGTGTACATGGTGCTGCTTAAGCTTGCTCATCGCAATCCTGGTCTTGATCTCTCCGGGGTCTTCAGGAGGTTTCCGGATAGTGCGGACGTCACTGCTGCCGACAGGATTGCCGCCCCTCTCGCCGACAAGGTTCTCCAAATCCCCAGGGTTCAAGGCAACCGCTGAGACTGAGCTCGCCGCCATATCCACCACTGAGCTGCCATGTAAAAGATACATTTAATCTCTAGTTATCCCTGCGTTATTCCCGTGGTGTAATATAACTTGCGCTGCCTGAACATATGCTCGCCGTTTCCCTTGTTTCATTTGTCTTTGCATGATCGTGTTCCCTACGCTTGTTTGGAAACTTGCCGGTGCGCACACTTGCCGCGAGCGCTTTGAGGAACGGGTCCTTAGCAGCCTGCTGGGAGTGCCGCTGCCGGCAAGGCAACTTGTCGGGACAGAACGCAGCTGCTAGGCTTCCCGAGCGGACTCGAGGCAAGCTAGAGCGCAGACCGTTCGTGACAAGGTCCCTCTCGCGTGCAGGTTTCTCATACAAAGTGCAAAATCGTTCAAGGGAAAACGCGAATGTAACTAAGGAAAAAATTTCAAAGTTTTGCAACTTAGCTTTTCTCTGTGTCGTTTTTCTTGTCGCATGAAATGATCACTGGAACGTCATTTGGAAATGGTACCCATCTCCACTCCCCCCGGGAAACTTGCGCGCGAGGGACCCTTCTTCTCCTTTTAAGAAAAAGAAAGAAGAGAAAAGAGCAGTTGAGGAACCTTGACGGTCCGCTAGTCATTTCATACAAACTAAAGTGTAAACCATATCATCACATGTATGGACACGTAAATGGATATGTACGAGGAGTTGCCAAACACTTAGCTTTATTATGCACAGGGTCTGCGCCTGGCTTTGTACAAAGGGTTAGATGTCTTGCCGACAAGTCTTGTACAAAAGAGGTTGCCGGGAGTTGTCCCGGCAACCGTGCCTCATGGGTAGAACTTGCGAAGATGCTCGATATTCCATGAGTTTTGCACTGGGGTGCCATCTTCGGTCTCCAGCCAGACTGCGCTAGGCCTGGTGACTCGTACTACCCGGTAAGGGCCTTCCCACTTCGGCGTCAACTTGTTTGATCCTTTGGCGGACTAGGCGCGCCGAAGAACAAGGTCGCCTTCCTCAAGGCTCCGGGAGCGCACTTTGCGGCTATGGTAGCGGCGCAAGGCTTGCTGGTAGCTTGCAGCTCGCATAGCCGCCCGAAGATGATCTTCCTCAAGGAGCAATGCATCGGTTTGCCGCAGTTGCCCTTGCTCAGCTTCATCATAAGCGAGTACTCGAGGTGACCCGTATTTGAGTTCCGTGGGGAGCACCGCCGCTGCACCATAGATTAGGGAGAAGGGTGTCTGGCCGGTAGATCAATTTGGTGTTGTCCTGACTGACCAAAGAACCGCCGGCAACTCATCAACCCAGCGCTTTCCGCACTTGCGCAGCTTGTCGAAAGTTCTTGTCTTGAGTCCACGCAGCACTTCAACATTCATCCTTTCTGCTTGGCCGTTGCTTCTCGGGTGAGCGACAGACGCAAAACAGATTTTGCTGCCAAGGTCTTGAACGTACTGCATGAAGGTGCGGCTCGTGAATTGCGTGCCGTTGTCGGTGATGATCCTGTTATGAACCCCGAAACGACAAACTAATCCTTTGTAGAACTTGACGGCTGATTGCGCTGTCACCTTCCTCACTGGCTCCACTTCTGGCCACTTCGTGGACTTGTCGATGGCGACGTACAAGTACTCGAAGCCCCCGGTAGCGCGGGGGAAGGGGCCCAAGATATCGAGCCCCCAAACCGAAAAGGGCCAGGAGAGAGGGATCGTTTGGAGAGCTTGAGCTGGTTGATGTACATTCTTTGAATGGAACTGGCACGCTTCACACTTGGTTACTAGCTCAGTCGCATCCTGGAGGGCAGTGGGCCAATAGAAGCCTTGCCGGAAAGCTTTGCCGGCAAGTGCCCTTGATCCTATGTGAGAACCACATATGCCTCCATGTATCTCCGCCAATAGTTCTAGCCCGTCTTCCCGGCAGGTACACTTCAATTTCACACCGCTTGGTCATTTTCTGTATAGGATGCTATCCACAAACTGATACATACTTGACCGGCGGGCTACTTTCTCAGCTTCTTCCTGCGCATCGGGGAGTTCTCCTGTTTGAAGGAAACGGACTATCTGCTGTGCCCATGCTGGAGCCTGTGGCTCGAGGGCAAGGACTAAAGGCTTCTCTTCGGCCATGGGAGCGCTTGCTTCTGCGGCAAGAACCTGTAGTCCCGCGCTAAGCCGCTGCTCACCACCAGCCGTGTCATTGTTCCCGGCAGCGTCGTTGCCGGTGGCTTCTGGCAGCTCTGCCGGAAAATACTTGCCGGTACTCAACTTTCTTCTCTTACTGGCCTGCATTGATGGACTAAATGTGGGTTGATTCAAATGGAGCACAAAGGTTCCCGGTTCCACGGGAAGCTTTTGCGCGGCACACTTTGACAAGCTATCAGCAATGCTGTTTTCCGCACGACGGACGTGCTCTGTTAGCAGTCCGTCAAAGTGTTCCTCCAATTTCCTCACTTCTTCCACATATGCTCTCATCAATGGGCTCTGGTAATCCTTATTCACTTGCTTCACAACAAGCTGCGAGTCGCCGCGGATGATCAATTTCTTGATTCCAAGGTCCACTGCGATCCGAAGACCGGCAAGGAGCCCTTCGTACTCAGCAGTGTTGTTTGTAGCTTGCTCCCTGGGAAAGTGCATTTGGACCACGTACTTGAGGTGCTCCCCGGTGGGTGCGACAAGCAGCACTCCAGCACCGGCGCCTTGGAGCGAAAAGGCACCATCGAAGTACATAACCCATTCTTTTGCTGTTTCCTTGCCGGGGAGAGTCGTTTCTTGAATCTCTTCGTCTTGTGCTGGCGTCCATTCAGCAATGAACTCTGCCAAGGCTCTGCTCTGGATTGTTGAAGTGCTTTCAAACTTGAGTGCAAAGCTTGATAACTCCAACGCCCACTCCACTACGCTGCCGGTTGCCTCTGGATTCCTTAAGATGCGTTGCAGCGAGAAGCGAGTGACAACGGTGACCTCGTGTGCTTGGAAGTAGTGACGCAGCTTCCTCGAGGCCATAAGGAGGCCGAAAAGCAACTTCTGCACTCCAGAGTATCTCGATCTAGCCCCCTGCAGGAGGGAACTAACGAAATACACCGGTCGCTGCACCATTTTCTTCTTCGGCACCACCTGCTGATCAGCTCCATTTACTTGCGATGTATCTGCCTTGTCGGTGTCAGACCTTCCCGGTTATAATTCTGGTTTGTCGCTGGATGGGCTTGCCGCGGTTGCTCCTTCGTCATCGATCTCCCTTTGTGCCACTAATTCAGCACTGGCCACTTGATTCGTTGCCGCTATGTATAGCAGCAACGGCTCTTGTGGTCTAGGCGCAACTAGTGTTGGCGCAGAGGAGAGGTATCCCTTCAAGTCTTGCAGCGCGGCCTCCGCTTCCGGAGTCCATTTCATTGGACCTGCCTTTTTCAAAATTTTGAAGAACGGCAAGGTGCGATCGGCAGATCTTGAAATGAACCTACTCAAAGCAGCAACACAACCGGCAAGACGCCGCACATCCTTGACGCTTTTCGGTGCTTGAATCTGCTCAATTGCCTTGATCTTGTCGGGATTTGCCTCAATTCCCCGCTGAGATACAAAGAATCCGAGAAGCTTGCCGGACGGGACGCCAAACAAACACTTCTCAGGGTTGAGCTTCAGATTAATCTTGCGCAGGTTTGCAAATGTCTCTTCCAAGTCTTGAATGAGGGTTGATTTGTCCTTGGTTTTGACCACTATATCATCCATGTAGGCTTCTACATTCCTGTGCAGCTGGGGCTCAAAACCAATCTGGACAGCTCTTGCAAACGTGGAGCCGGCACTCTTTGATCCGAAAGGCATACGCACGAAGCAGTACGTGCCACATGGAGTAATGAATGTTGTTTTCTCCTTGTCTTCCTTGGCCATGAATATCTGATGGTATCTAGAATATGCATCAAGGAAGGAGAGCAGATCACAGCCAGAGGTGGAGTCCACAATTTGATCGATGCGCCGCAATGGGAAATGATCTTTTGGATAAGCTTTGTTGATATCAGTGTAGTCTATACAAAGTCTCCACTTCCCGTTTGCCTTGCGCACCACCTGTGGCACCCCGATCCGCACGGAGCAGGGGGCCTTCGCACGTCAGCCCAGGATAACACTTGACGCACGACAGGTCCATGGTACAACATTCCAAGCAAAAAATATATTTCATTTACATGAAATAGTGTATTACATCGCGGATGAATAAAAGGGTTTGCATAGCTCTAAGGCTATCTAAATGGCGGCGGAAGTCTTGGTTTAGCGGCACGTCGTCTCTGGCTGGACTCCACAACTCACAGGACTGGCGAGGTTACGGTCTAGCACGACAAGTCTTCTCCTGCAATCTGGCCACGTGCAAGGCCAGGTGAGTACTTTGAATGTACTCGCAAGTCAACCAAAAACATAGCATCCAAACAAGCAAATGACAAAGCAAGTCCTATGCTCATACATGAATTTATCTCATGGCAAAAGATAAGCATGGCATGGTACTAGCAAGTAACATGGATCAAGTACCTCTATACCAAATCATATCACAGCATATCATAGCATATCATGGCAGATCATGGCATAACATGGAATATCATGGCATGGCATAGTTGTATCTTAACAGACATGCATGCTACTATGCCGGAAAGTAAATTACCATTACCTCCCATGGTGAGTTAAAGCAATATGTTGTTCATTTACCAGTTTCACTGCCACTGCCCGTTTGGGCTAGCTCATGACTCACCGAGATCTCATCTCATAATCGTGTCGAAAACAACTCCGTGACTTCTCGCGACTATCTCATAGTCCAAGTCACCACATTTACTTTATAGCACATTCTTTAACAAGTTTATTATATCAGGTTTATCCTCCATGTCGATGCAGACTAGATAGTGTGACCTAGTACGAACTGTGTCCATAACCGAGGACGCGGCTATCAATAGATTATACACTCGGCAGAGGTTAGTTCACTGTACCCACACTACGGAACTCATGGCCTCGTGCTCCCATTCGGGTGGACCAACGACATTCCGACAAAACCAATCTATTGCATGACACTCTCCCGGCCACTCCCGACAAACTCCCCTTTGGGCTATGTCCTGGGTTGCCCCTGATGTCAACTTGTGACATCCGCTACCTTTGCGGCTGCCACCGCCAGGGCCAAACTGAACAAACCGTCCCAAACGGGGACAACCGCGCGCAAACAACTCGGGCACTCAAGGATTATGGCCGCCCACCGGGCCAGGGTAGCGTGCGCACATAACCTTCCCTAGTTGGAGGCACCGGCGAGAGGCATGACAATAGACCGAATTAGGGCCCCCCATAAGGCAAGTGTGGCTGCACTAGTGAGCTCGATTCGGTGGCACTATGACACGATCCAGCCGATGGAGGTGGTTGTTGTTATTAACACATGTTCTTTTCATCTCCATCATTTTACCATATCTTCCAGATTATATGTTTGAATATCATGAATGCATTAATGACCATGTTTACCAAACTTATGAAATGCATAGCATATATGACCTATGAAACATGGCAGTAACATGATATCGATATAGTATGACAGGATCACAATAGTACTGACAAACATGGTACGAGATACAGGTATAGTAATAACATGATATTAGCAATAAAAACATTATTGCTAACATGGCAAAAAGCTAGAAAGAAGTCTAGTTATAACATGGCATAGCAAACAATACTAACATATACCATAGTTGCCGACAAAAGCATCATATGAATATACTACAGCTACACACGCACAGGGTTCAAGCAAAGTCAACATGCAAGTCCGGTGCTCATGATAAGATGTTGGCTTGCCTCGGGGTGGACGAATACTCCGGGTGGAAGTGCGACGATCCACTGGAAACGAGTCACCTGAAATGGTGCTCTCGGGAGAGGCCTCGATTCGAGGAAGGGCAAAGATGGTATTTTCAATATGTGACAACATTATGAAAATGGCACCATCGGAACGGGCTCGACGAACTGAAAACTTGGGCATTGGATTCACCTCAATCGGAGTTACGATCGCGGAGAAATGCCGGTTCGTTCGTTAAGCGATAAACAGACAAAAATCTGTCCGTTTTAGTCCTTAAAACGTCCGCAAAGTACTGGTTTCGGCGGCGGGCTGGACTGAAAGCGTATTTACAGAAGTACGCTTTCACAACAGAGAAAGCGCATTCACACCCGAAGCCGCGGCCGAGTGCGCTTTCTAGAGGGGAAAGCATATTTCCCGGATGCCGCTTCCACTTACTGCAGAGTCAACGGGTGGGCCAGGACGGCGCTGAGGCTTACAGCCGGGGCCCACCTCGCCTTGTCCTCTCTCCTGGTCGTCTTCTTCTTCTATCCCGCGACTGAGAGCAGAGGAGGGGCTTCGGCCAGCGACGCTACCGACGCCTCACGGCTCCCCAGGGCCGGCCGTCGCGCGCGGAGGATCCGCCGCTCTCTGCCAGGCTCGGGGGTGGCCGCGGTGTTGCTCGAAGTGGCCTGTAGCGCCAGGGCCATGGGGAGGCCGTGGCGACCGAGGGGCTCCGGGGAAAGGGCCGTGCTGGAGGGCCTCCCTCGCCGGCGTTCGAGGCGGCTTCGGCGCGCGGGCCTCCAGAGGATCTAAGGGCGCCGAGTGGAGGGAGAGGGAGGGCCAGGAGCAGGCGGGGCTGAGGGGATACGGCGGCGGCCATCGGCCATTGGAGGAGCAGAGGAGAGCTTCGAGGCTCGGGGAGGGCTGCTGGTGGCGAGGGCACTCGGGCACTCGTTAAATGGACCGCGGAGAAGGCTCTGGAAGGGAGGGAGACTGTGGCGACGCGGGCGAGGGCGTGGCAGCTTCCCGGCGACGGACGCGGCGCCGTCACTCGCGGCCACGAGCTACGGGACGAGGGGAATCATGGCACAGGCGACGCGGGCGAGTGCGTGGCACTCGGGGACTCGCCGGGCGACCGTGTGGACCTCCCCAAAGGGGTCCAGCGCGCTGTGCACGCCCACTGCAGGTCATGCGCGCGCCCAACGCGTGGTCACCGCGTGACAACAGTGCTCGCACGCGCACCGGATGTTCCAGCTATGTCTGGCGAGTAGAGCACTCCCCCAGTAGCTGATAAACGCAAAGAAATGATTCCCATGGCCCACTATGTGATCACAGGAGGCACAAATCCAAATTAGCAGCAAAGTTAGAGAGGTTGCTGGGGTTAAATGAAGGGGTTAAGTGTCAAACCAGTTTGTCATAGAGACTAAGGGTAGGAAGGACTACTACCCTGTGAAATTTGGAAAGATTTGGACCAAGATTTAACCTAGTTGTTGTACAACCGCAGAATCTGGTCCAGAATCTAGATCATGAAGTAGCACTCACATAGAGTGTTGGATTGAGCTGAAACTTGGTGGAAGATGATGATTTTGGTATATGAAGGCACTGTAAATTTTTCATACCATTTGGATAAATAAAAATGGTACTTCCTTGACAATGCTTCCCACTGGCCAAAAACTTAGAAAAATTTATGAGAACATCTGGCTAGGAAAATAGAGTTGAATTTTGGCATGTGGCAGTAATTTGGATGTGAAAGAGTGCTCAAAAAGTTTGAGGGAAATCCAGCAAATATAAATAGCACTTCCTTCACACAGGTGGAATCTGGACAGAAACTTTAGAAAATCATAGAAAAAGATTGGATAGATGAATTGAGCTAATTTTTGGTTTTCAGTAGTAATATATCAATATTAACTACCCTGAAAAATTTCAGCTCAGTTGGATCAAGGAATCAAGCACTTCCTTCATAAGGTTTCAGACAAGGCAGAAACTTGCATTGGATCATGTGCTCAAATTTTGAACTATGGAACATGGGGTTTGGATGGAAATAGTGAAGATATATCCAGGAGAAGTTCCACAAATTATTTGGGAATTTTCCTGGCTACCAAAATGGTAGTTCCTTTGGAAAGTGGCAGAGAGGCAATATTGGCCTTGTCAAGGAAAAAGGAAATTTTCCTTTATTAAATTTGGCCAATATTTTTACCAGAGCTTGGGATAGTCAAAAAGATCATCTCCACAAATTTTCATGAATTTTAGAGAAGTCTAACTATCCTTCTGGATTTAATTCCTTAGAAAGGCAGGAAAAGAAATTAATCCCAGATGAAAAATATTGCATATGACTTGGCAATACTTTTGCATATCCAGGGTTTATAAGTGTAGGAAGATCTCTGGGAATTTTTGGAGGATCAACAGAGCATGGAAAAAGATAGCTCCTTTGTAATCACAAAGGCAGAGTTTTGTGACGCCCCCGATTTGACCGTACGCTAATCATACACGCGGACGCGTACGACCAAGATTAGGGACTCACTAATCAATATCACAACACAACTTTAGGCACAAATTCAAACATAAATCATCATATTACAAACCAGGGATCGCGAGGACCCGAATACATAAGTCATACACACAAATGATATCTGAGTACAGACATAGTTAGTCACGGGTGCCATAAGATGGCTAGCACAAACAGGGGATACAGATCGAAAAGGCGCAGGCCTCCTGCCTGGGAACCTCCTAACTACTCCTGGTCGGCTGGATCAACCCAGTAGTAAGTACCATCGGGACCCTCCTGGTAGTAAGCTCCGGCAGTGTCGTCTGGCTCCTGGGCTCCGTCGTCTGATGTATCAACAATAGGGTATGGGGGAAAATAATAGCAAAGCAACCGTGAGTACTCATCCAAAGTACTCGCAAGACTGACATCAGAACTACGCTAAACATGCAATGGTATCAAATGAGAAGGCTGTATTTGTGGACTGTATTGCAGAAATGCCAGAGGAGAGAGAAAGGCCTAGCCTATCGAAGACTAGCATCTTCAAGCAGTCTTGCAGCATCAGAAGAGAGTAGATAGTAGTAGCATACATGTTGTCATACAGTAGCAATGCCCTGAGATCCTTTCTCGACACCCTGCGAGAAAGCGATCCCGAGAGCAGTATTAACAGTTTATCATGTATCATCATCTCTTTATAGTTGTCATGGATCCGGGCACAACTCCAAGCGTCCTGTTACCGTGGACACGGCTATTCGAATAGATATCTTCCCTGCAGGGGTGCACTACTGTTACCCAACACGCTCGATTACCTCCGGCCGGATACACTTGCTGGGTAATACCCGGCCTCGGGTGATCGACACAACGCAGCCCGACCTAGAGCTCAGCAGAGAGGCCAACACGCCGGTCTAAATCCTAAGTGCGCAGGGGTCTTGGGCCCATCACCCATTGCACTCCTGCACGTTGCGTGGCTGGCCGGAGAAATAGGCGCGACACTGGACAACCCAGTGACGTAACCAGCCCAATCCCGGCGATCAGCCCGCAAAGTAACCTGTGACGTCTGAAGAGCTTTCGGCTGATACTACGCTGCAGAGGGCCCCATTAAACCATTATCCCACATGGTGGTAGTGCGAAATGGGCACGACGACCCACTCAGATCAAATACCCAGTTCCGTTAGGCGTATTTAGTATCGCGCGGGTGCTCTTGGAGCCGACCCGTCTTTAATGACATTCGCTCGCGGGCACCCTTGGGGCCAGCCCGACTTTACATTTCCCCGCGGGTACCTCTCGAGGTGGACCCGCCTGTAACAAAGGTCAAAGTAACCGTGTGTCCAAGTAACGAGGAGGAATCCGAGGAATCACCCTCGATGGATTCCCACTCGAGGAGTTGCGCGACGGTAGCTTAGCGGAGGTGATGTAAGAGGAATCACCCTCGATAACACACATCCAGGAAGCTATTCTACAGAGGCACCATCGAAAGTGATCTAAGAGGTATCACCCTCGGCACTCGATGCCAGCTCTGCAGTGTCGAGCAATTTAGGGGGTGTGCGGTGATGTGCTGTTCTCAGCCCGTCGATCATTCGAACGGGGCACAGGTACTAATGCGGAGCAACTACAGCAAGGGAGAGGGGCCACAGATGGTTTTCCATCCAACCTATACTAAGCAGTTTGGATAATAAGGCAGGTATCAATAGCAGTTATCAAAAACAGACTATGCATCAGAAATAGGATAAAACAGTAGCAGCGGCCATTTCAAATGCAAGCAGGAGGGATAAAGAAATGGGTGCTATAGGCATGCGTCAAGGGGGTTTGCTTGCCTGGAAGCTCTGCTGAGAGGGGCTGGTCGTCTGACGGCTGGTCGTCGGGGGTGTAGTCGAACTCTGCTGGGACGGCGTCGGTCTCGGCGTCTATCGAGAGAGAAGGAGGGGGAAGAAACAATAAATATAAAGCAAACAAATGCAATCACTGATGCATGACATGCCTAAAAGATATGCAAATGTGCTTTACTGTCTAACTAAACGATTTAGTTAATTTAGGAATTTATCTGGATTTATTTTATTAAAGTGGTGCACTATTCATCTATCGAAAACAGTCAAAAAGTTCCATGTTCAGCTAGCTAGGAGTGTTGGACAGGTGTTTTGTTCACATATTCAGAATCTTCATATTTTTCTGATCATTTTACATATATAAATTATTTTCATCTGACTTACGGTTTAAAAGATATGATTTTCTAAAGTTTTATTAATTTTCTGGAATTATTTTAATTATTTAATTCAACATTATCCGAAAGAGTGTTGGGATGACGTCAGCATGACATCAGCATTGCATCAGCAGTCAACAGTGGGGTTGACCAGGTCAAACCTGACAGTGGGTCCCACACGTCATAGGCTCATTTTAATTAACAGGGTTAAATTATCCTAATTAACTAGTGGGCCCGCCCTGTCAGTGACTGATTAAACTAATTTAATTATTTTTAATTAATTCAAACCACCTAATTAACTAACTGACAGTGGGACCCATATGTCATAGACACAGAGGGGGGAGGCCCCACATGTCAGTGGCTCAGCTGACCCAGTCAGCGGCGCTGATTGGTCAACGGGCCCACGGCCCCACCAGTCAGGGTCACTGGCAGGTGGGCCAGGGCCAGCCACGTCGGACGGCGGCCGCGGCTTCGCCGGAATCCCGCTGGAGAAGCTCCGGCGAGCTCCCGAAACGGTAGCGCGGCGCGGGTTTCGCGTAGAGGAGGCCATTTGCGACGCGGCCGGGCTCATTCGAACAGGCGTTCAACGCCGCGTCAAATGGTGGCGGTGGGAGCGGCTGAGGTGGCCGGTAGCGAGCGGCAGAAGCTCGCCGGAGGCGAGGTCCTTCGGGCGTGCGACGGGAACGGGGTTGCGGGGCGCAAACGAGCGAGGCGATGCGCTGGGGAGGACCTACGCGACGCGGCGAGTGCAACGGTGGCACGCACGGGACCAAATGGTCGCCGTAGCTACGCCGGCGACGAGCTACGCGGCGGCGGGCTTCGGGCGCACGGTGAATCGGGTGCTACGGCGACTAATCGAGGCCGGAAGAGGGAGAGGAAGGAGCAGGAGCTCACCGGGGAGGCACACGTAGGCCCGGCGGTGGCTTAGGAGCAGCAGGGCGGTCGGAGACGGCGAAGTTCGTCGGCGGCCGAGAAGAGGAAGAAGAGCTCGTGGCGCTCAATGTAGGGGCTCCCGAGCTCTGGCGCGTTGTCGAGGGGGACGGGGAGGTCACGGCGGTGCTTGTGAGCGTCTCAGCGGGGCTCGAGGTCGTCGGTGGCCGCGGGATCGAGCGCGGCAGCGACGGCGACATTGCGGGAGAGGTGGGGATCGAGAGGGAGGAAGCGTGCGGGGGGGCGACTGAGGGGGCTAGGGTTCGGGGCGGTCGAGAGGGGCACGGGTGAGGCCTTAACGGCGTCGGGGACGGCGCGGATGGCCGGCGCGTGGCGAGACGACGACGCTGTCGCGCGCGCGCCAGGCGACAGCGCGACGAAGACGATGATGGCGCTGGTGGGCTGGGCCGGCTACTGTGCACTTGCAGCCCAAGTGCACAGTAGACCATTGCCCCTTTTCTTTTTCTTTTCTATTTCTTTTCTTTTCCTCTGTTTTGCAAATTGTTTTAGCACTAAATGAATTTTAATAAATGTGTGACTTGGCTCAAATATTACAGTGCATTATTCTCAACCACCAAAAATTGGTTTGGGTAGAACATGATTTCATTTGTAATTCTATTAAATAATCTAGTGTTAAATTGTTGTTATTAGCTACTGTTTGAGGTTGATGGAGTCACTTAGGCATTTTTAGTAATGTTGTTTTACAGATCATAATTAGTTATGAATTATTTCCTATTTAATGAACATTTTAGTTTCTGGTTTTGAACAACTTTTATTTTCACTGTAGGTTTGAATTGCAATTTAAATTGGAATTTGAAATGAGATATGATGCAATGATGATCAAGCACTGATAATCATGATGACATGGCATTATCAAAGGGGTGATTACTGTAGCTATTTCATGGGGGCGTTACAAGTTTCAAATTCGAAATATTGGAATTAGGGTTCTGATGGGGTTTTGAGTGATGCAAATAGGTCTTGGCCAGCATCAAAGACATGGGCAAGGTTCTGAAAGGTTGAAAATTGCCTGGATTCATCACATCATCCAGCAAACTCCGGAGAAAGATTTTGAAAAAGAAAGCTCAGAAAAGAATAACAGCACAAAAATTGATAACCCAATTTTTGGGGTGTTACAAACCTTCCCCCCTTAAGAGAATCTCGTCCTCGAGATTCCTAGGGTTAAAACAAGATTGTTTCTACTCCAGGAAAAACCTCTGGGTTAGCTGTTAACCCTTTGGTCGAATACAACTGAGTTGGGGTACCGATAATTGATACACCCAGGGAGAGGCACGAGTAAAGCGAGGCTATAACCACTGCTGGGATCACTTTGGATCAAATTCCAAAATGTTGGAGGTACCCAATGAACAGTGGCTTCTCCTGCTGACAGGTGGGCCCGGGGCCCACTGGCAGCCTCCTTCTTCTACCTTCAGCTCTCGACTTCTTCCTCGCTGCTGCTCCACGTGCGGCTTGGCACAGTGCCCATCTAGCTCCTAGGGCACTGAGTACCCTAGTTGTCGTAGTGTGTGGCGTGCACGGTGCCGATACAAAGAGCACTCCCGTCGCGGGCGAGCGCCTTGCCGGCACTGCTCGCGGATTCGCCTCCGGGACGCCGGTGATCGGGCGACGCGCGATCCTCCTGGACCTCGCTCACCGTACACCGATCTCGGGCTATAAAAGACGGCAACACGGCTTTGCTCACTCCACACCATGCCGCTCTTCCATCTCTTCAGATTGGATGATATCGAGCCGAGGTCCTTCGGCGAGGCCGTGTTCTTGGTGGGTCTGCGGTGGTTCCTCACCGCGCTACTGGCCATACTGATCGGTTCGTCGCTCTTGCTGCTGCAGCTCATCCTGCAGAAGCGGGCTCACGACGACAAGGATCAGGATGTGGCAGCTCGAGGCGCGGATGGTGATGATGTGGTGGCTGGTCCTCGGCCGCGCTTGCTCCTCCGCCGCTTCGGGCCGGTGGAGTAATCGCGTGCTGCGGTGGCTCGGGACGGCGGCTGGTCCGGCGTCACGCAAGGTAGTGACGGCGGCGCCATTGGTTCCGGGGAATCGCGAGATGCAGAGGATGTGGCTTTGCCAGCACTGGAATCACGCTACTGTTTCCACGGAAGAAAAACTTCGCGGATAGCTTCACGAAGAGAAGGCATCGGAGTAGGGTCGGGGTCGAGTCTGTACTAGGGTAGTTGTACTAATTTGGGTGAAATAAAGCTGGAAGTGTTCCTCTGAGAGTACAAGTGGGGTTAGGGAAAAAGGATTAGAGGCGAGGAATCGCCAGGTGGAACTGCCTCTTGGAGGCTCTGGATCTGGAGATCTGGCACACAGGGTATGCACAGAAAAGGGGTAGGCAAGCGACTTTGCATTCCCCCGGGTACTGCTCAATCGTACTCGGGGTGAACCATATATGCATGCATTATGCAGTACATTCTAAAACAATACATATGCAAAATGCAAAAATACAGGTGAAGGAAAACACACCAAGCAAAATGCACTAAGGTGTTTTAATGCCAATGGGTATATGTACTCCTGGCATACATATACCTACACCAGCTCGCATTTTGTTAGGGACTCGAGACGAGTCCAAAGTTGTAGATGTATGTGTTCTACCAATTAAAATCTTATTAGAAGTTCACTGCCAACTCTGTCAAATATTTCTACTTAACAGAGAGGCAGATGAACCACAAAGCAAAGGGGCATACATAGCACATTACTACAACACTCCGGGCACAAGCAGTACAAGCATACAACAAAGCACAACCTCACTACGCATCGAAAAGCAACAACTCACTCCGGGATACATGGTTCTATCCTCCTAATGAGGATGAACAGACGAACTTGGCGTACTAGAAGCATCGCCTGACTGCGCGATAGGGGTTACACAAAGGTCTAGTCATGCTGGGGCTCACCTGGCGGACGCAGGCTAAGCCAATCTCTATCTTCATCGTCGGGCACCTCTATCGGTTGGGGCTCAACTGCTGGGGTTGCGGATGAAGCAGGCAGGAACCTGTGGAGATGACAAACCGTCCTGTCGATGGAACGGAGGTTGCCGGTACCTGGCTTCAACCAAGGCACGGGCTATGAAGAGAGCACTGGGCCGGAGGACATGGGGTCTGCGATCTGGGATACAGCTTGACGGGCCTCGCGGTATGCTTCCGTGACTACCCGGGTAGCATCTCGTTCGATAGCTTTGAACTCTCCCAGAATGCTACCGATCATCATCCCCTGGGCACTGATGAACTGAACCAGGCAAACTATCGCTGGGTCACCGTCTTGGGCAGCGTGGGAGAACTCCCATCCGGTACTTGACGCAGAGGGGAAATAACGGAACTCCCACATCTCCGCTACACGCGGCAACAGAGATCGGAGGCGTGCGATAGCCTCTTCAGCGGCTGCCTGGGTAGCCAACACCGGAGTGGGAATGGGTCTGCCCAGAAAAATCTAGGGCTTCCCATCCTCTGCTGGGCCTGGGCAGATCTGCACCTTTGCCTGGTATCGGTGAAGATGGGGGATGGGTTCCGATTGGAACACCATGTACTCGGGGCTAGTACTACAATCAAGGGCTCGGGTGAGCATATCTGAAAGCAGGGGTGGAAAGCCAACGTGGCCGGCTGCGGAAGTGCGGCTATGAAAAGTGGGTTCCCTGGGAAGACTAGCCATGGCTTCTGATCTGGGGCTACTAGCTAGGGTTCTTGCAGGGATATGACTTACTGAGCTGGGGTCGCAGCTAGCAAGTGGGGTTTTATAGGCAACTAGGCGGGGACACACTAGTACAGCGTGGATCCTTCCTACAGGAGAAAGGATACGCCGATACTGACGACAAAAAGATAGGGTCGCCGTCCAACACAGAAAACTAGGTGGGAGGGGTCAACTGGGTAGGGACGCATCAGTTCCGACTATGCCACCTGTTGGTCAACAGTGGCCTTGTCGGATGCCAGGGTTGGGTCAAACCTATTGGGATCATTACGGATTGATGATAGCGGTGGTAATACGCTAGGGTAACCTATCACCAGCCTGGCTTGGATACCATCTCCTGTGGCACCCCGATCCGCACGGAGCTGGGGGCCTTCGCACGTCAGCCCAGGATAACACCTGACGCACGACAGGTCCATGGTACACCATTCCAAGCACAAAATATATTTTATTTACATGAAATAGTGTATTACATCGCGGATGAATAAAAGGGTTTGCATAGCTCTAAGGCTATCTAAATGGCGGCGGAAGTCTTGGTTTAGCGGCACGTCGTCTCTGGCTGGACTCCACAACTCACAGGACTAGCGAGTTTACGGTCTAGCACGACAAGTCTTCTCCTGCAATCTGGCCACGTGCAAGGCCTAGTGAGTACTTTGAATGTACTCGCAAGACAACCAAATACATAGCATCCAAACAAGCAAATGACAAAGCAAGTCCTATGCTCATACATGAATTTATCTCATGGCAAAAGATAAGCATGGCATGGTACTAGCAAGTAACATGGATCAAGTACCTCTATACCAAATCATATCATAGCATATCATAGCATATCTTGGCAGATCATGGCATAACATGGAATATCATGGCATGGCATAGTTGTATCTTAACAGACATGTATGCTACTATGCCGGAAAGTAAATTACCATTACCTCCCGTTGCGAGTTAAAGCAATATGTTGTTCATTTACCAGTTTCACTGCCACTGCCCCTTTGGGCTAGCTCATGACTCACCGAGATCTCATCTCATAATCGTGTCGAAAACAACTCCGTGACTTCTCGCGACTATCTCATAGTCCATGTCACCACATTTACTTTATAGCACATTCTTTAACAAGTTTATTATATCAGGTTTATCCTCCATGTCGACGCAGACCAGATAGTGTGACCTAGTACGAACTGTGTCCATAACCGAGGACGCGACTATCGATAGATTATACACTCTGCAGAGGTTAGTACACTGTACCCACACTACGGAACTCATGGCCTCGTGCTCCCATTCGGGTGGACCAACGACATTCCGACAAAACCAATCTATTGCATGACACTCTCCCGGCCACTCCCGACAAACTCCCCTTTGGGCTATGTCCTGGGTTGCCCCTGATGTCAACTTGTGACATCCGCCACCTTTGCGGCTGCCACCGTCGTGGCCAAACCGAACAAACCGTCCCAAACGGGGACAACCGCGCGCAAACAACTCGGGCACTCAAGGCTTATTGCCGCCCACCGGGCCAGGGTAGCGCGCGCACATAACCTTCCCTAGTTGGAGGCACCGGCGAGAGGCATGACAATAGACCGAATTAGGGGCCCCCATAAGGCAAGTGTGGCTGCACTGGTGAGCTCGATTCGGTGGCACTATGACACGATGCAGCCGATGGAGGTGGTTGTTGTTATTAACACATGTTCTTTTCATCTCCATCATTTTACCATATCTTCAAGATTATATGTTTGAATATCATGAATGCATTAATGACCATGTTTACCAAACTTATGAAATGCATAGCATATATGACCTATGAAACATGGCAGTAACATGATATCGATATAGTATGAAAGGATCACAATAGTACTGACAAACATGGTACGAGATACAGGTATAGTAATAACATGATATTACCAATAAAAACATTATTGCTAACATGGCAAAAAGCTAGAAAGAAGTCTAGTTATAGCATGGCATAGCAAACAATACTAACATATACCATAGTTGCCGACAGAAGCATCATATGAATATACTACAGCTACACACGCACACGGTTCAAGCAAAGTCAACATGCAAGTCCGGTGCTCATGATAAGAGGTTGGCTTGCCTCGGGGTGGATGAATACTCCGGGTGGAAGTGCGACGATCCACTGGAAACGAGTCGCCTGAAACGGTGCTCTCGGGAGAGGCCTGGATTCGAGGAAGGGCAAATATGGTATTTTGAATATATGACAACCTTATGAAAATGGCACCATCGGAACGGGCTCGACAAACTGAAAACGTGGGTGTTGGATTCACCTCAATCGGAGTTACGGTCGCGGAGAAATGCCTGTTCGTTCGTTAAGCGATAAACAGACAAAAATCTGTCCGTTTTAGTCCTTAACGGACGAACGTCCGCAAAGTACTGGTTTCGGCGGCGGGTTGGACTGAAAGCGTATTAACAGAAGTACGCTTTCAGAACAGAGAAAGCAAATTCACACCCGAAGCCGCGGTGGAGTGCGTTTTCCAGAGGGGAAAGCGTATTTCCCGGATGCCGCTTCCACTTACTGCCGAGTCAACGGGTGGGCCAGGGCGGCGCTGAGGCTTACAGCCGGGGCCCACCTCGCTTTGTCCTCTCTCCTGGTCGTCTTCTTCTTCTATCCCGCGACTGAGAGCAGAGGAGGGGATTCGGCCGGCGACGCTACCGACGCCTCACGGCTCCCCAGGGCCGGCCGTCGTGCGCGGAGGATCCGCCGCTCTCTGCCGCGCTCGGGGGTGGCCGCGGTGTTGCTCGAAGTGGCCTGTAACGCCAAGGCCATGGGGAGGCCGTGGCGACCGAGGGGCTCCGGGGAAAGGGCCGTGCTGGAGGGCCTCCCTCGCCGGCGTTCGGGGCGGCTGCGGCGCAAGGGCCTCCAGAGGATCTAAGGGCGCCGAGGGGAGGGAGAGGGAGGGCCAGGAGCAGGCGGGGCTGAGGGGATACGGCGGCGGCCGTCGGCCATTGGAGGAGCAGAGGAGAGCTTCGAGGCTCGGGGAGGGTTGCTGGTGGCGAGGGCACTCGGGCACGCGTTAAATGGACCGCGGAGAAGGCTCCGGAAGGGAGGGAGACTGTGGCGACGCGGGCGAGGGCGTGGCAGCTTCCCGGCTACGGACGCGGCGCCGTCACTCGCGGCCACGAGCTACGGGGCGAGGGGAATCGGGGCACAGGCGACGCGGGCGAGTGCGTGTCACTCGGGGACACGCCAGGCGACCGTGTGGACCTCCCCAAAGGGGTCCAGCGCGCTGTGCACGCCCACTGCAGGTCATGCGCGCGCCCAACGCGTGGTCACCGCATGACAACAGTGCTCGCACGCGCACCGGACGTTCCAGCTATGTCTGGCGAGTAGAGCACTCCCCCAGTAGCTGATAACGCAAAGAAACGATTCCCATGGCCCACTATGTGATCACAGGAGGCACAAATCCAAATTAGCAGCAAAGTTAGAGAGGTTGCTGGGGTTAAATGAAGGGGTTAAGGGTCAAACCAGTTTGTCACAGAGACTAAGGGTAGGAAGGACTACTACCCTGTGAAATTTGGAAAGATTTGGACCAAGATTTAACCTAGTTGTTGTACAACCGCAGAATCTGGTCCAGAATCTAGATCATGAAGTAGCACTCACATAGAGTGTTTGATTGAGCTGAAACTTGGTGGAAGATGATGATTTTGGCATATGAAGGCACTGTAAATTTTTCATACCATTTGGATAAATAAAAATGGTACTTCCTTGACAATGCTTCCCACTGGCCAAAAACTTAGAAAAAATTATGAGAACAAATGGATAGGAAAATAGAGTTTAATTTTGGCATGTGGTAGTAATTTGGATGTGAAAGAGTGCTCAAAAAGTTTGAGGGAAATCCAGCAAATATAAATAGCACTTCCTTCACACAGGTGGAATCTGGACAGAAACTTGAGAAAATCGTAGAAAAAGATTGGATAGATGAATTGAGCTAATTTTTGGTTTTTTGTAGTAATATATCAATATTAACTACCCTGAAAAATTTCAGCTCAATTGGATCAAGGAATCAAGCACTTCCTTCATAAGGTTTCAGATAAGGCAGAAACTTGCATTGGATCATGTGCTCAAATTTTGAACTATGGAACATGGGGTTTGGATGGAAATGGTGAAGATATATCCAGGAGAAGCTCCACAAATTATTTGGGAATTTTCCTGGCTACCAAAATGGTAGTTCCTTTGGAAAGTGACAGAGAGGCAATATTGGCCTTGTCAAGGAAAAAGGAAATTTTCCTTTATTAAATTTGGCCAATATTTTTACCAGAGCTTGGGATAGTCACAAAGATCATCTCCACAAATTTTCATGAATTTTAGAGAAGTCTAACTATCCTTCTGGATTTAATTCCTTAGAAAGGCAGGAAAAGAAATTAATCCCAGATGAAAAATATTGCCTATGACTTGGCAATATTTTTGCATATCCAGGGTTTATAAGTGTAGGAAGATCTCTGGGAATTTTTGGAGGATCAACAGAGCATGGAAAAAGATAGCTCCTTTGTAATCACAAAAGCAGAGTTTCAAATTCCAAATATTGGAATTAGGGTTCTGATGGGGTTTTGAGTGATGCAAATAGGTCTTGCCCAGCATCAAAGACATGGGCAAGGTTCTAAAAGGTATGTAACACTCCTCTGACCAGGCCTGCTGCTTCGAGTTTCTTGATTTCTTCGGCAATGAACTGCTGTCGCTCCAAAGCTTGTTTCCCGACTTTCTGTTTGACGGGCCGAGCGTGGGGACAAACGGCAAGGTGGTGCTCAATTACCTCCCTGGGAACGCCGGGGATGTCAGACGGTCACCACGCGAACACATCGACATTCGCCCACAGGAAGGCAACGAGCGCACTTTCCTATTTGCTGTTAAGAGTAGCGCTGATGGTGAAGGTACCGTCAGCGCCGTCCTCCTTCACCGGCACCTTCTTGGTTGCCGGTGCAGTGGCTTTGGATCTCTTACCGGCAGAGCATTCCGGCAAGTCTTCAACGGGTGCGCAGCACTCCGAAGAGGTGCGCTTCCCGGAATCCTTGCTAGAGGTCTTGCCGGAGTTCTTCTTTTCGTTCTTCTTGGCGGGAGCTGGCGCCTTAGCTGCCTCTGCTGCAACCGTGTCCCTGTACATCTTGTCGACGCAAATGACTGCATCTTTCTTGTCGGAGTTGATGGAAATGACACCCATTGGCCCTGCCATCTTTAGTGAGTTATAAGCGTAGTGAGACGCCGCCATGAATTTTGCCAAGGCTGGGCGGCCAAGAATTCCATTATACGGCAGGGGGGTCTTGACGACATCAAAGACAATCTTTTCCGTCCTGTAATTCAGTTCCCCGCCAAACTTCACCAGCAACATGATCTTTCCCTTGGGCTGGCTTCTTCCCGGGTTTTCTCCCTGAAACGTGCCTATTTTCTCTAGTTCCTCATCGGGGATCTGCAGCCTCTTGATAACTTCCGGAGAGATCAGATTCAGGCCGGCCCCACCGTCAACTAATATCTTTGTTACCTGGAGGTTGCGAATTGTTGGCGAGACCAACAACGGCAAGCACCCGACCGCGGTTATGCGATCAGGGTGGTCCTCAGCATCATAGATGATAGGCGTGTGTGACCATATGAGTGGTTTTTGAGAGTCCATTACCGGTTCTGCCGCGTTAACTTCATGAGCCCACCGCTTAAGTTGGCGGTGGGATGAGTGCAAAGATGCATCTCCGTCAACGCACATGGCGCCAGTCGCCTTCTGGAATTCTTGCTCGCTGGTCTCATCGTCATCCTTCTGCTGCTTGGCCTTGCCGCGGCGGCCCCCCTTGACCACCGCGGCCTTTCTTGCCGGACCCGCCAGCACCATCTTGACCCTTTTCTTTGTCGCGCTTCTCGTATTCAGCCTTCTGCTTCTCGACAAGGTGCTCGACTTGTCGGCACTCTTGGAGGTCATGGCCCTTGGTACGGTGGATCTTGCAGTACGGCCCATCGGACTTGCCGGCCTTCTCATTTGCCGCCGCCTCCCGACAAGCGGCGCATGCAGCTGCCTCCTTGCAGGGACTCTCTGTTTTGGCTCTCTTGGCGGGCTCAGAGTTGCCGGAACCTTCGACGGCCATCACAGTTTTGCCCTTGCGCTTCCAGTTGTGCTTTCGGCCCTTCTTCCCCGGGGTGGCAGCATCATCGTCCTCAGAATCTACTTCGGCGCCAGCGTGCTCCCCGGGAAGCCTTCTCCCTTCCTCGGCACGCGCACACTTATCCGCCAGCGTGTAGAGCTTGTTGACGGTTTTGGGCAACTTGACGTTCATTTTCTCCCGCATCGTTCGACTGCGCACATTTGTGTGAAAGGCGGCAATCACGGCTGCGGGGTGCACGTTTGGAATGTTGCGGTGCACACGGCTGAATCTCTGGATGTACTTGCGCAAGGTTTCACCGTCTCTTTGTGGGATCACCTGCAGGTCGCTGGGCTGTCCAGGAGTCTTGTGGCCTCCGGTAAAGCCACCAGCGAACTCGTTGCAGAGGTCTGACCACGAAGAGATGGAGTTCTTCGGCAAGTTCTTCAGCCAAGACCTCACATTGGGTTTCAGTGCCAACGGAAAGTAGTTGGCGAGGATTTTCTCATCTCTTCCTCCAGCAGCTTGTACGGCAATCGTATAGATGCCCAAAAACTCTGTCGGGTTTAGCTTGCCGTCGTATTTTTCCGGCACTTCTGGCTTGAATGCCCAAACGGACAGCCACCGCACTTGCCGCAGCTCACGAGTGATGGCAGGACACCTGACCTCTTAAGGTAGGTATCCGCCGACCCCCGGCGCAGGCTCATCAGCGATGGGGCCGTTACGTGCGTCGGATTGACACCGTGCCTCGCGGCGCCGTTCGATGGTGGTGCGGGCGTCTTCAGCTCGCCTGTCTTGCAGTACTTGTCGCTGATCTTGTCGCGCTCGTGGATCCGAAGACGCTATTGACATCTCGTCGGGCCCAAAAGATTGTTGGGTTTGTCGCGGCTATTGGCGTTGTTGTTGTTGGGGCTGTTGCCGCGGCGGAGACTGTACCATTAGTGTGGTCCCATCAGCGCAGCCACCAGCTAGAGATGCCGGCGCCGGTCGCGGACGCCGTGAGGGTTCCGCTTGCTGTGATTTACTGGCTTCGGCAAATCCAATTAAGCTCTGGATGGTGGCTCTCCACTTGTCCATCTTCTCTGCTGCCGGAGGGAAGTTCAGCAACATCTGAGCCCGCGCCATTGCTTCTGCCGCTGTGGCCGGCATGGCTAGGAGCGAAGAGCGCGACGTCGCTCTACTCCTGGCAGAGCCAGTAGGAGCGCCATCGCGGCTCTACTGCTGCGGCACATGATCAGCAGCTAGTCACCGTGGCGGAGGCGGTGGCTGAGGGTCTGGGGCTTGGTCCACGGGCGCCTTGCCGTGAGGTCGCCGCTGCCCGGAGTCGTTGGCGCCGCTCGGGGTCGTACCGTGCCCATCGTGTGAGGGGCGCGGCGTTCGTCCTGGAGTAGCATCCTTGGACGTCGCCGCAGCAGGGTCTCGGCTCGCGCCAGCCCGGGCGTTGCCGCTTCGACGGCTGCGTTCATCGTCGCGGCGAGGAGGAGGAGGAGGAAGGGGCCCGCCCGCTCCGCCTACACCGTCGCGGCTCCGTTCGCCAGAGGACCGAGGAGGTCGACCGTCTCCGTCGTGCTCGTCCCTCGTGCCAGCCACGGTGGGCGCAATGACCGCTTCGCCCGCGCTGGTCGCGCCGACCGCAGTGCCCGCGCCGTCTGCATTGGCTGCATCGCCCGCGCTGCCTGCGGACGCGTGCGGGGTGGCCGTCATCGTGATGCCCTTCTTCTTGGGCGCCATCGATGACGAGGAGGGTGGTGATGAAGTTGATGATGTAGATGAAGAAGACGCGCAGTCCGTTGATCAAGGTTCGCACAAACGCCTCTCCGTTCCCCTACCTGGCGTGCCAAAGATGTCGGGGTACGACCATCTATGGGGCCATGCAGCCCCTTATGGTTCGGCGGAGAGGATCGGCGTGCGCAAAGAGCATAGTCAATGGAGCGCGAGGGATTTCACCCAGGTTCGGGCCGCTGAGAAGCGTAAAACCCTACTCCTGCTTTTGGTGTATTAGTGGTATGGGAGCACAGTACAAGGAGCGCTTCTCCCGGCAAGGTGCGGAGAGAGCAGCTACACGAGAGGTGCTTGTGTTCGAAAAGGAGTCCGAATCCTCTAAACTGTTGCCCTGGCCCTCCTTTTATAGTTCAAGGGGTTACCACAGTGGCAAAACAGTAATTACATAGCGCTTAGATAGCAAACAGTGCTATCATACCTAACTCTACCAGTTTAGGACAAAGGCATTTAATGCGCCGTTAGGTGTCATGTGGAGAGGTAGTCCCGGCAAGGTTTCTGCACCGCTTGCCCAGCTACCTCGTATTATCCTGACACGCCTCCTGGACGGGTGTCGTTAGAGGCAAATCTCGTCCCAGCGTGCTGACAAGTGCCCGACAAGCCTGACCAACCAGCCTACGCGATCGACACCTCATATATCAGCGAACACCAGTGCGGTGAGGTGGAGTGCTAGAGGGCTGGCATAAGCTTGCCGGCAAGGAGCTTGCCGGGTCTTCACCTTGCCGGTTTATGCTTGCCGGCAAGGAATGTCTTCATCTTTGGTACTAGTTGAGTGTCGTGCCTTGAGCTTCTTTCTGGTAACTCCTTCGGCTGAACTTGGAGTCTTGGTCTTGCTGGTTCCCGGCAAAGCCTTGGCCGGCAAGGAGGCTGCTACTGTCTGTGCATAGGTCAGGGTATAAAATACCCATGTTTTATACACTGACACCCCCCAACCCTAGCCGCCCCAAAGGGGGTTTGCCCCCCAAGCAAAGGGGGACGCCCCCACTATGGGGCCTAAAGCCCACGTGGGGCTGCCCCACTTGGGCGAAGCCAAGTGGCGGCCCCTCTTGGTACGATATACACCTAGGGGGATCCGAGAAAATTCCTGGAGCCCTCCAACTAAATAATTCTCCTCCGGAACTTTTTTGCTTACCGAGTTTTCTCCGAAACACTTCCGGCTTCTCCGAAACACTTTCTGTTCTCTCTTGAAACTATTTCATTGTCTTCAAAACCTTTCTGGTGAATTTCTTTCAAGCTCCTAACAATCTAGAAATCAACAGATCGATGACCCTTAAGCGTGTGACCCTGCAGGTTCGGTAGAATATATACATGACCAGAACTCCTTCCATTCAATGATCAATAGCGGAACCATGGACATCCATATTGACCCCTATACCTACATGAATGATATTCGAGTAAACCTATAGTTACCATGTGCTATTCCTTTTGCTTTGCGATACTTTACAAAACTCGAGGTGAGATATATTGGCATCCCCGTGAATCAACACATGATCACTATGATAGTTTCCTCGTTACCGGTTTTGCTCTCTTTTCTCTTTCCCATGTTCCGGCATCCCCGTGAGCAAGTAATGCTTTGTCTGGCCAGACGATGATGGATACTGTCACACTGATAGGGCCCTAAGAATATCTCTCCATCGTCGGAGGAGCAAATCCTAGTCTCGAGCTATCCAGTCCCTTGTCATACATTTTCGATGGACGTGTAAGTTTCTGTTATGATCACCCTGTTACAGCTGATGTTAGACAAACCCCAAAGTGCATTGTCCAGTATGAAGTGACTCAATACTCTCATGGTCTAAGGAATTGTGCATACATTAAATTTCTCACTGTTATAAACTATAAACTTGTGATGATAGGCTCTCCTAGGATAACATACAATTTGGGTCTATTCAACACAAATGTTCTTCTAACATCATGCCCTCAAAGTTGCCGGCATCCTTTGTTACACTTAACTTATGCCCATGATCAGGAAAACAGAACCATCATGCAACACTTGAGCTAGTCTTAGAGGCGAGACTATGAATCTATTTACCGTTTATAATTCTACACGTCCACATGAGTTTTCCTTTGAGCCTCGTGGTTATTGCAGACTCGAGAACCATTGCAGTTATAGCATAGAACATAAATATTAATTACGAACATGGAAATAAATAATAACTTTTATTATTGCCTCTAGGGAATATTTCCTTCAGACAGCATCCGGCTTGCGGAGGAGCGGGAGAAGGCGCTTGTGGAGTAGTTCAAGGTCACCAACAAGACGATGCTTAGTAAGTTTCCAAGTCCCTTGCTGGCTTCTTCAACAATCTCCTTTTTTGATCTTTTTGTACTAATTCATGTCCAGATGCTTGTCCAGAACTTGAGGTGCAGGGGAGGTGAACTGCTCATCAACTTCGAGCATTGGCCAACCCCACAAAAGAAGCAATTGAAGCCTTCTGGTCTCCCGAGTTGATGGCCGGCACCATCGTCTCACTGCCAGACCAGCTATTGCAAGTCCAGGACTTGGTACACAACATGACGGTGGTAGCGCAAGACCTTTGCGCCACCCTGTGGCCTAGTGACAAGCAAGTCTCTGGCATCTTCGCTCTTGCTGACAAGCTCATGCAAGCCCCAGCGAAGGTGGATGAGTGGAAGGAGTCAGCAGCACACTCAGGAGCTGGAATGGCTCTGGCATTTCTTCTGGCGCACCACCCCGATGCCAACCTTGAGAAGATCTCCATGGGATCCCCACTTAACATAGAGGGCTAGTGGTTCAACCCCCTAGAGCTTCTTCCCAAAGTCCGTCGTGCGGCCAGTGAGATCACTGAGTTCGCCAACCTGGAAGAGCGCATAGAGGAGGCGCCAGAAAAATAAACAATTTTTGTTATACTAATCCTCAGTATGCTGAGTGAAAGTGATGTAAAATTTTTGCTATTTTGTGGTTTAATTTGCTTAAGTTATTTCACTCACCTAATTTTGTTTCTGCGTTGAGTCATTTAATGTGCAGGCCAACCTTTAGTTGTTGCTCTTGCCAACTGGACAGCCAAGTAGCGACTATAGTTGGGGAGGAAGATTGGGCCTTAGGTAACATACACATTTACTTAGATATTTTGGAGAGAAACAAAGTTAGAGGAGTCGGGGCACGTGCCGACTAACGGTACACCCAGTGGGTGGAATGTGGTAGTCCCCAGGGGTTTCCTAATGGAGCAAAGCCACTCGGTTGTGTGATGTAGCCCTCGTGGGTTGCCAATTGGAATCAAAACGGTTAACAATAAGATCATAAATAAAGTGATACCGACTCGCAATTTAGTGGAAATGATGTAGCCTCAAAGTTCTCCTTGGGAGAATCAAATTTAATTCATGATAAAATTGAAAAGTTTTGATAATACAAAGTTGAAGTGAAGAAAGGACGCACCTGGGCAATGTTCCAAGTCCTTTCGGTTTCTTCTCCTAATTTTAAGTCCTTTAGTTGGTAGGCGTCGTTGTGCAGCACTTGGCGGATGATGAAGGGCCCTTCCCATGGTGGGGAGAGCTTGTGCATGACCTGTAGGAAATATTCCCTAGAGGCAATAATAACTGTTATTATTTATTTCCATGTTCGTCATTATGTTTATGTTCTATGCTATAACTGCCATGGTTCTCGAGTCTACAATAACCACGAGGCTTAGAGGAAGACTCATGTGCACGTGTAGAATAATAAATGGTAAAATAGATTCCTAGTCTTGCCTCTAAGTCTAGCTCAAGGGTTGCATGATGGTTCTATTTTCCTGATCATGGGCATGTCAATGCCAGCAACTTTGAGGACACAATGTTAGGAGAACATTTGTGTTGAACAGACCGAATTGTTGTTATGCTATGAGATCAATTTGCCACAAGTTAATGGTTTATATAACATTAGAGAAAGTTAAGCATTTCCATACTTCCTGAGACCATGAGAGTATTGAGTTCCTTCATACTTGCTTCATGAATTTTCAGGTTTGTAAAACATCGTCTGTAACAGGGTGGCTATTACAGTAGCTTACGGGTTCATGGAAAATTATGACAAGGGACTAGATAGATCAAGACTAGGATTTCCTCCTCTGATGATGGAGAGATATTCTTTGGGCCCTATCAGTGTGATGGTATCCATTATCGTCTGGCCAGACGCAGCATGATTTGATCACGGGGATGCTGGATCACGGAAATGAGAAAAGAGAACAAAATTGATAATGAGGAAACTGGCATAGTGAACAAGATGTTGATTCATGGGGATGACATTAAATCTCACCTTGGGTTTTTGTAACATATCACGAACCAACAGGAATAGCATACGGTAAATAAAGGTTTACTCAAATATACATTCATGTGGGTATAGGGGTCAATATGGATGTCCACGGTTCCGCTATTGATCATTGATCGGAAAGAGTTCCGGTCTTGTCTATATTTCACCGAACCTACAGGGTCACACACTTAACGGTCGTCCATCTGCTGAGGTCTAGGAGGTTGGGAGCTTGAGAGAAAGTTACTGGAAAAGTTTTGGAGATGACAAAAATGTTTCGGAGAGAAAACCAGAAGTGTTTCTGAGTAACCAAAAAAATTTCGGAGAAAGCCACAAATACCATCAAGCCGAAAAAAATTGGAGTGCATTCAATTTTTTTGTCGGGTTGCAGAAATGTTCCGGGAGGCCCCAAGGGGCAACACACACAAAAGGACCAAGTGTTGGGAGGTGTTCCCGTCTGGGGGAGAGCCTCCCCATTTTTGTGGGTTGTGTTGGTGGAGGCGCCCCCTTTGGGGGACAACCCCCATTTTGTGTGCTGGTGTTGGGTGGGGCTCCCCCTTTCGGGGGTAGCTCCCCCATTGGGTGGCAAGTGTTGGGAGGGGGCCCAACCTTTAGGGCAACCCCCTGATGGCAAGTGGCGCCCATAGGAGGAGGGGCCCCCCTTTGGGGGCAAGCCCGCCCTTTTTGTTGGACAATGTTGGTGGGGGGCCCTGTGGGGCTGCCTCCTACCATGCCAAACCAGCCCCTCTCTCTCTATAAATAGATGAGAGGGCAGCCACTTCAACACACACAATTTTAGAACTTGAGCTCTCTCATTTCGGCATGCAATGATCTGCCTCTCTCTCTCCATGAAATAGTTTCGTAGTGCCACAAGGCTGCCTAATCTCTGACGGCGATTAGTTCTAGGTAGCGAAGCACTACTGGATCGGTGACACCATATGTGTGCAACCCGATAGAGAGATCATATGTTTGATCTTATGTTCCAAGGACTGTTCGAATGTGAAAATTCTCGCGGTTGGGAGGTTGTAAATCCTAGCTGTGGGAATCTGCACCAACGATCTTCGCCAACTCTTCTTCCACTGCTTCTATGAGTTGGTAATGATCAAATCAAACCTTGTATGCATCTTCATAGTGGTCCTGGGCTGGTACGTAGGACGGAATATTTTTGTTTTCTACTGCGTTACCCTACAGTGGCATGATGAGCCATGGTATGCGTAGATGCAGGTTACGATCTAGAATACATGAGATGTATGGGTGTTGCACAATATTTTTTGTAGTAGATGAGATCTATTACTCAAAAACAATTGTGCGAGTAGTAGATAAGATCTATTATTATTAGATGCAAACTATTACTTGATTTTCTTGTTGCTTGCCTTGAATTTGTGTATTTATGATCTTGATGACATGGTGGAATTTTTCTACAAAGTTTTGGCTATCCGCGATCCTTCTATGCTGCTTTTGAGTATGCTAGTTGATAGATCAATGATGTGCTATCACAGTTCTTTGGGTTCCACCTTTGTTAAGAAAGATGAATTTCTGCAAACTAAAGGGCAAGTAGATGTGATCTACACGGGGGTCACGCGTATGACGAAGTTTAGTATGGGGCTCGAGATTTTTCATCAAGTCTCGTGTTTCATACACCCTCCAAAGTTAATCTAGTAAAATTGAATAATCATTCTTGATGATGCACATTGGTATCTATGGTTTGTTTTGAAACCTTAGAAGCCTCGTAAAATAAATTTTTGCATGAACCAATTAGAGGCGTCTAATTTGGTTTTGGAGGATACAAGTGCATGTGATGTGGTATAGCCTTCACCATTCTTGATGATATTATGTAGGAGATGACTATATGATGTAATTAATTAACATGACCTGTGTGTCATGATTCGGCATGATGGCTAGAGCTATATGATTGTCACTTTAATGACCTGCGTGTCAACCATGGTGTAATGCATTATTTTTATTAGCTATAGAGATATCAATATTATTTAGTGCATCGACATGGTGGTGACAAGTTTTGTAGAGGTGGACACCGACACAAAAGCCATACATGAAGATAGAGGATAAAAACCTAAAGAAATGGGACTTGGCAGAAAAGTTCTGCTACGGCAGCAGTTTTTGAAACTAACGCCACGACAAAGTTTTTGGCTGAAATTTCACAAAGACGATGAGTACTTCTCCGGCAGGAGGGGCTATACCATATCATGCTATTATGAATTGCCTGAGATGTTTATCCCTTTTAGTGCACCCTTTTGATTGCATGGTAGTCGCTTTTATTAGGGTGATCTCTCACTTAAAATATCAAGTTGTTAGTGTTCTCCCAAGTGTAGCGCCGTCTGAAACACGTATCTTTTTGGGGTGTGCCATGTCCAGATGGGTATGAAGGATTAGAGAGGTGCGAGGCGGGTGATGGTTAGACCTCATTGCGAGATCTCTTGGTTGTCTTGTTGTTCAGGCATGATCATCCTGAGCTCGAAACACGCCCATCGAAAGATGAATAAGAGCCACATAGAGATGTGATTGGCAAGTTGGCTTACCGGTTGAAATTTTGTCATCAGTGATGTCCACATCAATGGCAAACAATTGATACATGGGTCTTGAATCACTCACAATAAATTCTAAGAGATATTAATTTGAGTGGGATCGCAGTTTCAAATTAAATTGTTTAATTCTCAGTGCAAATAATTATGAATATTGTCTAAGTGTAATTTGCAAAATAGTTGTAGAATAATGGCTCGCATTTCCACCTTCCCTATTGAAATTCAATAGCTTATATTTATCTGGTTAAAAACTTTATGATTGGTAACATAATATGAGGATTGTTGTCAAGTGTGCTGAGAAGGAGTTTGTCCTTTTGCATGCTTTTCGTATTCCCCGCTAATGCTATGGATAATACGACTCATGTCCTTTGATCCAAAATCTAGGATTCCTTCACGGTCAAGTACAATATGCTTGCTTCCATGAGACCCGAACTTCAAAAGTTTGGGATAGTTATATGATATTCATGGAACTGAAAATTAGTTTCAGATACAAACAAAGGCTGAAAGATATGAGATATCCAAAGCAATGTTTGTTTGCAAGTATTAATGAAGTGTTTACTATGCTTAAGACTGATAAGTGGGATCCAAAAGAACGCATGTCATGTGATGATGGTGAATAAAACAACAACTTGAAGAGAAAGGACAAGTCCGAAGGGTGTCAGTGAGACTTACACACCTAGGAAGTCCAGGGCTAACGCCACTCTTAAAGTTGGGTGCTTCTTCTGTGAATAGGAGAAATATTGATCGTAAAACTGTTAGAAGTATAAAGGCAAAAAGAAATAAGAGTGGAAGGTCCATTTCAGGTATGAATGTCATACGAGTTATAGATGTATAGAAGGATGGTCAAAGATGTAATTATTGAGAATTATGATTAAGTGTTAATCATCGATTCTTGGGTATTGTGATTAAAAGTTGATCACAAGGATACCTGCTCAATTGCATTATGTTGCAACTCGATACAAGAACTACTATGACCTAAAAAGACTTGCTAAAAATGAGGTTAAGATACGTGCTGGAGCACTGCATAAGTTACCATACTTTCCATCAGCGTACTACCTCTGTAATTAGTTTCATAATTCATTTTAGAGTTTTATACAGTCTAGCCCATTGCATAATGTTTGTTGCGAGGAGGTTATTTATAAAAGAATAATTGTTGTTCGGCATTATGAATAACATAAGGGGCCATACTCCCATTATGAATGGAGTGTATGTTATGCAAATTGATGATAATATAATACATCGATAACGCTGACGCTAAATGTCGCAAGACTAAAAGAATACCACATATGTGTGGCACTGCATTTGGTCACATTGGAGAAACCCGCATGGAGAAATTCCATAATCACTACTGGAATCAGGGAATTTGCCATCAGCTAGTTCTTTGCCGTCTGCTAGCTGACGGCAAAGAAGGTCTTTGCCGTCCGCCTACAAAAAACAGATGGCAAAGAACTGGCTGATGGCAAAGATAATGTTTGCCATCAGCCAGTTCTTTGCCGTCTGCTAGCGGAAGGCAATGAATCTTTGCCGTCCACTAGCAGACGGGAAAGAGGTGGGTGGGGCCCACTGGAGGCCAGCGCATGGAGATTCCCTCTTTGCCGTCTGCTAGCTGACGGCAAAGATTCTTTGCCGTCCACTAGCATACGGCAAACAAAAACCCTTCTAATGGCCCTAACGGCCGCCCCCCACCTCCCACTCCTCTCTCTCTTCTCTCTCTTCCCCGTTCCCCGCACCTGCCGCCCCTGACCCCCCGCCGCACCGGCCGCCGCCCCCGACCCCCACCGCCCCCGCCGCCCGCCGGCCACGACGCTGCGGCCGCCCCGGCGCCCCGCCGCCCCGACCCTCCGCTCCGCCGCCCTCTGGCCCGAGCTCGACGCCGCCGCCCTCCCTCTGCCCCGACGCCGCCGCCCTCTGCGCCGCCCCGACTCCGCCCCGACGCCGCCGCCCCGCCCTCTGCCCCGACCCCCCCTCCGGTGAGCCCCCTACCCCACCCCCACCCCCTCTGTTTTTTTTAGTTTTTTTTGCATCAATTAGGTTTTTTTTAGGTGAGCATTCATCTTCTTTTTTCTTTTTTTTTCTACTGTTAATTGGTACTGTTAAATTAGGTTAGTTCTAGGTTAGGTTAGTGCTAGGTTATGTTAGTGCTAGGTTAGGTTAGTGCTAGGTTAGGTTAGAAAGATGAAAAAAAAGAAGAAAAGAAGGAGAAGTAGAAGAAGAGGAAAAAGGAAAAGAAAGGAAGAAGAAGAAGAAGAAAAAGAGGGGGAGGAGAAGAAAATAAGAAGAATAAGAAGAAGAAGAAGAAGAGGAGGAGGAGAAGAAGAAAAGAAGAAGAAGAAGAAAAGAAGGAGAAGTAGAAGAAGAGGAAAAAGGAAAAGAAAGGAAGAAGAAGAAGAAGAAGAAGAAGAAGAAGAAGAAGAAGAAGAAGAAAAAGAGGAGAGGAGGAGAAGAAGAAGAGGAAAAAGGAAAGGAAGAAGAAGAAGAAGAAGAGGAGGAGGAGAAGAAAAAAGAAGAAGAAGAAGAAGAAGAAGAAGAAGAAGAAGAAAAAAGAGGAGAAGAGGAGAAGAAGAAGAGGAAAAAGGAAAGGAAGAAGAAGAAGAAGAAGAAGAAGAAGAAGAAGAAGAAAATGAAGAAAAGGAAGAAGAGGAAGAAGAAGAAAAGGAAAAAGAGAAAAAATAGACCCTGACACCACGACACCCCGACACCCCGACCCGACAGCACGACACCCCGACACGACACCCCGACACCCCCACAGCCCGACACGACACCTCGACACCCCGACACCCCGACACGACACCCTGACACCCCGACACCTCGACACCAAGACACGACACCCCGACACCCCGACACCCCGACCCGACACTCCGACACCACGACACCCCGACCCGACATCCCGTCATATATTTGTGAATTATGAGTTAGGTCATATATTTTCTGATTTTGGTATGAAAAACATCATATATATTTGTGTTGATCGGGTGGATTTAAATGTGCAGTTGTTTCGTCGCTGCGAGGGTCTGGTGTTCGACGACCTCCCCGTGCATTCGACGAGCTCCGCCCCTGCGTTCGTGGGTGAGCACAAATGACATCTCCTCATGCCCCCTACATTTGCTCTATTCCGGTCTTCGTGCCGATGAAACTTGCTAGCTATAGGTGTCTTCAATCATCAGTATGCGTGACCACTATGCGTCTCCCGTTCGAAAGGGTTACATCTATAAATATGCATGCATTTGCATATTTATAACCGTGATTCTTTCGAATTTTCCAACATTATCCATGGACAGCCCGGGTATGTGTAGATTGGGTTCGTTTTCCCATATGCTCTACTCCGGATCCGATGCAGAATTTCGTCAGTGTCTCCCTGTTGTTCTCCGGGTACACATCCTCTCTGCTTATTGCCGAGACGTGTATCAGGAGAACAACGGGGAGGTGCTGCCGAAATTTTGCGTCGGATCCGGAGCAGAGCATGGGAAAACGAACCCAATCTACACATACTCCGGTGGGAATAGGACCTATCTTTACCTATTAGCGTCTAGGTTGCATGGACGTAATAAAACTGACAAACTCCATTAACTGATGAATATGGTTTGCTGAATTATGTATATATTTCTTGTGTGTCCAGTAGCTAGGCAAGATGAGTGATTGTGCATGGATGTACACCGGTCACACTAGTCAAAAAGACATGATCGATGAATGGAAGACAAAAACCAAGGGGTTTGTGAGAGCCGCATTTGCAAATGGCCAGAGAAAAACCTGGTGCCCCTGTGTCCGGTGCGACAACTATTATAAGAGGACAGAGCTTGAAATGAGTAAACACCTGCAGAAGTGGGGTTTTATGCCTACTTATACGGTCTGGACATTTCATGGTGAGTCTGCCCAACGTGCCAGAGCTGAGGTGGGCCGTCGTCGCACCGACGAGCATGGTACCGGGATCGAAGACATGGTGGAAGACTTTGATGATGCTCGGGATTCGGACGATGAGATGGAGGAATCTGCAAAGGCCTTCAATGATATGTTGGAGTCTTCAAAACGTCCTCTCCACGAGCACACTGAGCTTTGTCAGCTGGATGCCATCGCACAAGTAATGGCTCTGAAGGCTCAATTCAACTTGGGCAGAGAATGCTACGACGCGATGATGACACTATTTGGACGCTTTCTACCCAAAGTCCATGTAATGACTGCAAACCTGTACCAGTCGGACAAAATCCTCCGTGTACTTAAGATGCCCTATGAGAAGATAGATGCCTGTGAGAATGGATGTGCCTTATTTAGGCTTGAGTATGCGGCCTTGAACTATTGTCCCATTTGCAAGTCTTCCAGGTATGTTGTGGTAGACAACGGTATGGGTGAGAAGAGTCAGACAAAAATCCCAGTTAATGTTCTTTGGTATATGCCAATCATACCAAGACTTCAACGTCTTTTCATGGACGAAGAGACGGCCAGACAGATGACATGGCACAAATTGGGCAAAAGAACCGAACTAGATGCAGATGGGAATCAGATGTTGGTACACACATCGGACGCTTTTGCGTGGAAGCACTTCGATGCAATACATCATGATAAAGCGGCAGATCCAAGGCATCCTCGAGTCTGCATCGGCACGGATGGGTTCAATCCGTTTGGTATGACGGCAACCCAATACAGTTGTTGGCCTGTATTTGTCATTCCACTCAATCTCCCCCCCGGACAGATTATGCAAAGAAAGAACATTTTCCTGCCGTTGATAATTCCAGGGCCCAACTATCCGGGGAAGAGTATGAATGTGTACATGCAGCCGCTTAAGGATGAATTGCAAGAAGCTTGGGATAATGGGATCAAGACATACGACGCCGCTACAAAAAAAACTTCATAATGCGTGTCTGGTACATGTACTCGATGCATGACTTCTCGGCGTATGCGCTATTCGTTGGCTGGTGTGTGCATGGAAGGTTCCCGTGCCCCACATGCAAGGCAGCTCTTCAGTTTCATTGGCTGGATGCGGGTCGCAAGTATTCTTGCTTCGACTTGCATAGACAGTTCCTGGATCCTTGCCATAAGTTCAGAAAAGACAAGAAAAACTTCATCAAAGGTAGAGTTGTGAAAAACTCAACACCACCTGCGTTGACAGGCCAATAGATCCTGGATCAGTTAAACGCTCTCGAGCCTGATGCAGAGCGTCCAGGGTATTTTAAGGGGTATAATTCGGAACACGACTGGACTTACAAGACATGCTTGTGGGATCTGCCTTACTTCAAAGACCTCCTTTGCCCACACAACATCGACGTGATGCACACTGAAAAGAATATCGCCGAGGCCCTTTTTGATACATTGTTCGGCATAGAGGGGAAGTCAAAGGATAATCCAAAGGCTAGAGTCGATCAGGAGGCTCTATGTGATAGACCGTTACAGAACATGCGACAACCGAAAGGAAAGCAGAACTGGACGAAGCCAAAGGCATGGTTCAATCTTGGAAGGCCAGCTATGAGGGAAATTATCTTGTGGGTGAAAATGCAGTTGATGTTCCCCGATGGGTATGCAGCGAATCTAAAGAGGGGAGCGAGTCTTGAAAAATTTAAAATATTTGGTCTCAAGAGTCATGATTGGCACATATGGCTTGAGCGGGTAATGCCGGTGACGTTGCGTGGCTTTATCCCTGAGGATGAATGGCTAGTACTGGTAGAGCTAAGCTATTTCTTCCGTGTTCTTTGTGCGAAAGAACTATCGCCTGCGGTGATAGATGAAATGGAAGAGTTGGCGCCGAAGTTGATCTGCAAGTTAGAGAAGATCTTTCCACCGGTCTTCTTTAATCCAATGCAGCATTTGATTTTGCATCTCCCGACCGAGGCAAGATTGGGGGGGGGGCGTGCAAAATCGTTGGTGCTACGCAACTGAGAAGATGCAGAAGACGCTTCGAGCAAAATGTAAAAATAAACATAGAATTGAAGCATCGATGGCCGAGGCATTCATTACTAAGGAGGCAGCAAACTTCGTGACAGCACTCTATGAAGCCAAAAATCGTCATTTGCATAATCCGAAGCCTCGGTACAATGCTGGCGACCCTAAAAAAGGTGGATCCAACCTCAGCCTATTCAAAGGGAAGCTCTCACCAGCCGGTGCTTCGAAACCAGTAGGTTTGGATGTCGAAGAATGGCGGACCATTTCGTTGTATATCTTCAACAACCTAACAGAAGTGCGGCCGTACATCGAGTAAGTTCTCGGTACATTGTTTCACAACTTCTAATTCCTTTGAACTGCTCTTATTCCCCGATATTTGATACAGTCGATACGTCAACAAATTCTCGGATGGAGCGGTGATCCAAAAGGATTCCGTCGAAGAGTATGAGCTTCTGGCAAAGCATGGAGGCGGCTATCCCGGTTTCATCTCTTGGTTCAAACAAACGGTAATTTCCATTAGACCATTTCATTTCTTCGTCTAATTTGCGGCTAATGCAACAATCCTTCCGTATTAAACTTGTAGGCTAATTCAGAGTCAATGGACGCCGAATTGAGACAAGTCGCTAATGGTTTTGACTATAAGGTCCGTTCATTTCACAAATACGACATCAACGGGTATCGCTTTCGTACCTTTGGCAAAGAGCTATCTATGGCCGACTGAAAGTCTACAAATTATTGTGTCTCTGCTATCGGCGAAGGAGATACCGAGTATTATGGAAGAGTTGAAGCAATTTATGAACTTCTATTCTATGGTGAAAACCCATCGAACGTCGTAGTCTTCAAATGTTATTGGTTCCAGCCGAAGGAGACTAGAAGGACTCATGAACATTTAGGGCTAGTCGAAATCAAACAAAGCACCCATTTAGATGTTCCCGATGTCTATATTACGGCTCAACAGGCGACCCAAGTTTTCTATCTACCGTGGGTCTGCCAAACTGATCGAAATCTAAATGGTTGGGATGTCGTTTATGAAGTGCCGCCACGTGTTAGACCACCTCCCCCCAATGAAGAGGATTATGAACCCCACATTAACCCAGACACATATGAAGGAGAATTCTTCCAAGAAACACGTCTTTCCAAAAAACGTTTCAAGAACCGCTCTACTTCACCCCAGAACATTGAAGTAGACAGCGACAGTGAATCCGACTTCACCCCTGAGCCGGAACAAGAAGAGCCCGAACAAGAAGAGCCAGAACAAGAAGAGGTTACTGCTACGGATGACCTGTCAATCCTTGACCGATTACGTAAAGGAGGCCTTCCACATGTTGATGCATTTATTGATGATGATGGTGAGCACGTCATTACTGATAGTGATGATGATGATTCATTTATTGACCCCGAAGCATATATAGACGATGAAGATTAATATTAGTTCATGTCAGGTATTCAATTATTATTATGTACATATATATTATTAATTAGTTCATGTTAGGTATTCCATTTTTTATTATGTTCATGATGATGATACACTTAAATTATATACATATTATTATTCATGTCAGGTATTCAATTTTTTTATGTTGTACTAATTTCGTTTACTCTTTGTCATTGCAGGTGTTGACAGATGGTGGGTGCGGGTCCAGAGTGCTCTGAGGCTCCTTCCTCGGCGCGTGGTGGGAAGGGTGCTTCCATTCCACCCCAGCACCTCCGGAGAGTGCTGGATCTCAGTATGCAGACACCACCGGCGGGCGCTTCTTCTTCGGCCGGGAGAGGTCGGGGGAAGAAGAGGGGTACTAGAGGTGGCCGTGGCGGCGGGAGAGGTAGGAAGGCTGCTACGCCTTCCTCGCCGCCACCCCCAGCTGATTCACCCGACCATAGGACTGCTCCATCTGAGGTGGACCCATCTCGGACTCCGGTCCACGAGCCTTGGGCCGACGAGCCTTCACCCCACCAGACTCCGGTCCACGAGCCTCGGGCCGCCGAGCCTTCGCCCCACGAGACTCCGGTCCCAGAGTCTTCGTCCCATGAGACTCCGGAGCAGAGCACGGATCAGGCTACGTCGCAGTCTACCAGCGTGGTGGTACAAAGCTCCTGCCCGTGCCTGTGACCCGCGAGCAGAGGTGGTTGATTGCGCCTAATGGGGAGAAGTAAGTGCATTTACTCTTTTTTAACCTTTTGCCTTCACGTTTCTTTAAAATCTAATGCATTGGCCTTGTCATACTGCAGGGGTTGGATGCACGGCCCTGGTATCCGCAAGCCCAACTCCGTCCTTGGTGTGCTTTACCGGCAGAACTTCCCGGTGAGGGTCAGGTTCGACCGCTCGGACTGAGCTGGGAGCTGTACTTGGCTGCCCCGGCCCCGCCGCAGGAGAGGATCGACGGTGTCTTGTGCCGCACGAGGGCCGAGATGGTGATCCAGACATTTTGGGTAATTTCTCCTTTATAGAATTAAAAATCAACAGTACCGAGTTATTGTACTAATCAGTGTTGTTTTGTTTGATTGCAGACCTTCTACAGGTGTCTTGAGGGAGAGGAGGAGGCCGCGGTTATGGTTATCGAAGCCGAGTGCAGGAGCCTACTTCAGAACTTACGGCACGAGGCTCGGGTGCAGGCTGTTCGAGACTACTACGCCTCGAATGGTATTAAGAGGTCCAAGACGAAGTGCCGCGGCAAGTTTCTGAGTAAGGAGAAGTACATGAAGGTAAATACCTATTCTTAAGGCCTTGTACTTAGTTTCCTTGATTTGATTCATAGGCGTAGCGCTGAAATTTCTCTTGACTAACTTAGGTGCCCCGAGATGGTGTGCGGATAGGATGGACTGTTGGGAGGCGTTGGTGGATGAGTGGTGCTCTCCCCAATGGCTAGCCGTCCACAACAATGCCAAGGAGCGGCGTGCCAAAATGGTTGGTGTGCCACACCATCAAGGGAGCACCAACCTATATGAGTTCGGGAACATCTGGGTATGTGGTTTGCTTCATGATTCATGCAATTTCATTCTTCATGCTAGCTTGAGCCCTTAACTAATACTTTGTTCCTCTCTTTTAGGCGCGACACAACAAGACGGAGGTGCCAGAGGTGTTCGACCTCTATGCCATGGCCCATACTGCAAAGTACAAGAAGGCCAAGGCATTCTCTGAGTCTGACCTTGATCATCCAGAGAGCTTCACCAACATCTCCTCCCACAACAAGCTCGTGAGGTACAGAGATGAGGGGAAGGGGAGGAAAGGGGAGGACTTTAACCCGAGCCGGCAACCTCTTGATCCAGAGCTGGTGATGATATCTGGTGGCGGGAGGCCCCATGGCTTGATTGCCATTGGTGATGGACTGATACGTTGTCCTAGCACTCTCTCGGAGATCAAGAAGCGCCAGACGAGCTCCGATCCTGAGATAAGGCCTCATCCACGGCCAGTGGAGCTCCAAATCGAGGTTAGTTATACGGACTCAGATACCTTTCCTCCATTACATTGTGTGTGCGGCCGTCGATGATTACAATGCTAACGAGGAGTGGTGTTGCAGGCTGCTCTTGAGAAAGAGAGAGCGAAGACCCAGGAGCTTCTGGCGGAGGCAAAGAGGCAGGCGGCGGAGAGGGAGAGGGAGTTGGAGGAGAGGACTGCTACGCTGTTGGAGGAGGAGAGGAACCAGAACGACGCATCTAACCGGGCCTTATACGAGCTCTTCGTGGTAAGTTTCTTCCGCATATTAGCCAAATCATGCACGTAATGTTCGTTTCATTACTAACTAATATGACTGACTCGTGAAAACCAAATGTGCAGACCATGTGCCAGAGCAACGGTCAGACCCCTCCGCCGATGCCAGTCATTGCTCCGGCGGGCATGGTGAGTTTCATTTGAATGGCCATTAGTTACTAGTCTTCACATTTGAGTTGCATCATGCTAACGAGACATTGCAATTGATCTTTGGTGCAGCGTAACTCCCGACAAGCATCGACCGATCCTTCTGCGAATGCCACTGGCGCGACCGGTCCTTCACCTCCGTGATGACGGTACGTTTTCCCTATTGTTTTGTTAACAAATGCATACTTAGCTTAATTTCCTCGAAAATGACATAATAACCTTACTTAGCTCCAAAATGACCTATTTTACCTAGGCTAGCTCAATAATGACATATACTTAGCTTAATTAGTTCATTTATGACATAATTAGCTTACTTAGGTCAAAAATGGCATAATAACCTTGGTTTAGCTCCAAAATGTCATATACTTAGCTTTTTTTCCTTGAAAATGATATAATCACCTTACTTAGCTCCAAAATGACCTATTTTACCTAGGATAGCTCTAAAATGACCTACACTTAGCATTTTTTCCTCCAAAATGACTTAATATGCTTAGTTAGCTCAAAAATGGCATAACTACCTAGGCTAGCTCAAAAATGACCTATACTTAGCTTAGCTAGTTCATTTATGACATAATTAGCTTACTTAGGTCAAAAATGGCATAATAACCTTGGTTTAGCTCCAAAATGTCATATACTTAGCTTATTTTCCTCGAAAATGGCATAATAACCTTACTTAGCTCCAAAATTACCTATTTTACCTAGGTTAGCTCTCAAATGACCTATACTTAGCTTAGCTAGTTCATTTATGACATAATTAGCTTACTTAGGTAAAAAATGGCATAATAACCTTGGTTTAGCTCCAAAATGTCGTATACTTAGCTTATTTTCCTCGAAAATGACATAATAAACTTACTTAGCTCCAGAATGACCTATTTTACCTAGGATAGCTCTAAAATGACCTATACTTAGCATTTTTTCCTCCAAAATGACTTAATATGATTAGTTAGCTAAAAAATGGCATAACTACCTAAGATAGCTCAATAATGACCTATACCTAGCTTAGCTAGTTCATTTATGATATAATTAGCTTACTTAGGTAAAAAATGGCATAATAACCTTGGTTTAGTTCCAAAATGACCTATTTACCTAGGTTAGCTCTAAAATGACCTACACTTAGCATTTTTTCTTCCAAAATGACTTAATATGCTTAGTTAGCTCCAAAATGGCATAATTACCTAGGTTAGCTCAATAATGACCTATACTTAGCTTATTTAGTTCATTTATGACATACTTAGCATACTTAGGTCAAAAATGGCATAATAACCTTGGTTACCTCCAAAATGTCATATACTTAGCTTATTTTCCTCGAAAATGACATAATAACCTTACTTAGCTCCAAAATGACCTATTTACCTAGGTTAGCTCTAAAATGACACAAGTAAGCAATAAGAAGAAGAAAAAGAAGAGGAGAAAAAGAAAGAGAAGAAAAATTCTTTTTCTTCTTCTTCTTCTTCTTCTTCTTCTTTTTCTCCTTCTTCTTCTTCTTCTAGTCTTCTTCTTCTTCTTCTTCTTCTTCTAGTCTTCTTCTTCTAACTTTCTTCTTTCCCATTTTGCAGATTTGCTTCAGATCACGAAAGCTTGCATTGATGGAGTCTACTCTTCTCCTTGTCCTTCCTTTTTGTTTCGATTTTGTAGGATGAACAATGTGAAACTTGCTACCTATATATGTATGTATGGATGAAACCATTGTATATGGACTTTTTGCTTAATTGTTGGATATCTTGGCTATATATATGTTGGATATGGACTTTTGATTTGGTATATATATGTGTTGGATGATCATATCCATATGGAAGGGATGTGTATGCTTCTTGAAAGTATTTTCAAATGAATATATATATATATATATATCTGTGAAATTGATTGAATTTAAGAAAAAACAGAATTAACAGGGGCAATACAGGCACTTTGTCGTCTGCCAGCAGACGGCAAAGGCTGGTGTGCTTTGCCGTCTGCTGGCAGATAGAAAAGGGCATGCATTGGCCCCAGCTGACGCGTGATGTCAGCTGACGTCAGCTGGCAGACGGCAAAGAACATTGCGCCTTTGCCGTCTGCTGGCGGACGGCAAAGTACGCCGTTAGCCACCTAACGGGCCTAACCCTATCCCTCTGCCGTCCAAGGCCTTTGCCGTCTGCTTTCTTAGTATGGCTGACGGCAAACTTCTTTGCCGTCTGCTTTATTTAAGCAGACGGCAAAGCAGCCCTTTGCCGTAGTTCATTCAGCCGGACGTTGGGCCGTCTGCTGGCTGACGGCAAAGGGCTTTGCCGTCCGCCAGACATTCCTTTGCCGTCTGCCATGGCAAATGGCAAACTGCCTGATTCCTGTAGTGAATGATGGATTTTGAAGTCATTTGATTATGAATCATCTAATTCCTGATTCCTGTCTGATTCCTGTCAATGGCAAATGGCAAATGGCAAACTGCCAGATTCCTGTCTGCCACTTACAACTTTCGTCCAAAAGTGAAGTGACTAAATACCGTTCATAGGCCATAAGGAATGAGCAATGAACTTATTGGTAATCATACATAATGATGTGAGTTGTCCAATAAGTGATGTTGCTAGCAATGGATTTGTCTATCTTTAGTGATGACTCAAGTAGATATGTGAATATTTGCCTAATGAGATATAAGTCTGGATCCTTTGAAATAGTTCAAAAGGTTTTCAGAATGAAGTAGCGATTATTGTAACAAGAAAATTATATTTCTGTGATTAGATTGCGGAAAGAAATATTTGAGTTACAAGTTTAGCAAATGTCTGAGGAGTTGTGTAAAGAGTTTCTTAACTTGCACCTCCTAAAACACCACCGAGAGTGGAATGTCTGAGAAGATGTAATCAAACCATATTTGACATGGTAAGATCAAAGAAGACATAAATCAATTTGCCATTATCCTCTTTGGAGTAATGCTTTAGAACTACATCTTTTACACTGAAAAGTGCACCATCTAGTCTGTTGAAATGACACCATGGTATGGTTCGCCAAACCATGTTTTGTATTTTCTTAACATTTGGAATATGATGGATGTGTAAAGTGTTTACAAACCTATTCCAAATCAGATAAGGGCTACTTTGTATGTTATCCCAAATTGTTGGGTATTCTTCCATCACTATGTCGAGGCAAAAGGTTTGCCGCAGAGAGCGTTATATTTTTAAGAAAATGTCTCTTGCAAAAGAGTGAGTGGGAGGATAGTGTAGCTAGACGAGATAACAGAATCTTCGTCATCAGTTCAAAGAAAAGAAACATTGGAAGTAGTTCTAGAGTTTCCTACTGCGAGTGATACGGAAGCCTCTACATGAGATGCATGGACTTCGGTCGAACTTGCAGCTGAACCACGTTGTCAAAACTCGTACGAACCTCTATGGTGTGCAAACAAGATATTGTTGTTAGACAACAGTATACCTACGATACACAAGGAAGCGTTTATGGGCCCTAACTCTAGAATTAGCTTAATGCCAAAATAATCCGAGATAGTATCCATATAAATGATTCAAGATTAGATCTTGATAAACCCTCCAAAAGACTTAGAGTCTAACGAATATTAATGGAACTATGAACTGATGCGGATAAAAATGTTTCATCCATAAAGCTCAAATTGTTGCAATAACAAATTCAAGGAGTTGACTACGACGAGATTATCTCACCATAGTGATGCTTAAAGTCAGTTTGGGTTATACTAGCAATTAATACATATTTCAATTATGACATGTGAAAGATGGACGCCAAAAGGATTTCCATGAGATGGAAATACAACCAAGGACATGTATGTGATTCATTCCAAAGTGTTTTATTGATCCAGAGGATGTGAGTGATAGTGCTAACTTCAGACATCCAGTAATGGACAGAAGCAAACATAATGGAGTTGAAATCTTCATTTTGATGAAATGGTCAAAGAGTTTGATTTCATCAAGGATAGCGAAGGTGCTTGTGTTTACAAGTAAGTAAGTGGGAGCATAATAATATTTCTAAAACTTTGTGTGCTTGACACATTGTGATTGGAAATAATATAAATTTCTTAACACAAATTAGGGCTTCATTGAAAATAGTTTTTTGATGAAGTACTTGGGCTAGGTAGCCTCAATAATAGGCATAATCTATGGAGTTAGAATTGCCAAATAGGGCTAAGCTAAAATACATATTGACAATATGCTAAAATAGTTTAGCATGGAACGCCAAGAAGAATTTTTTACCGAAGTCACATGGAATGAGTTTTAAGCAAAACTCGGTGTCCTAAAACACTAATGCGCAAAGTGCATGATTGAGATTCTGCATAGTTCTGTGTTATCATGTATTCCATGGTATGTAAAACAACCAGATATGTCCAGTACTCCAAATTAGTTGTGAGTAAGTTACAAAAGTGATCAAGGTGTTGATCATAGGACAATAGAGAAAATGTCATTAAGTACTAAAATAGGACTAATGACATGTTTCTCGCAAGTGGAGATTATGAAGGGATCACTGTAAGGAGTTACATCGATGTTGTCTTCATTAGTGCTCAATGTGATTTTCAATTTAAATTATGGGTTTTATGTAATACACGAAATGGTGGCACATCAAGTTGGAATTGTTCCAAACAAGTTATTGTGGTGAATTCTATAATGAAGGCTAAGTATGTTGCCACTTAAGAAGTGACGAAAGAGGGTTATGGATCATTTAGTTCATTTATGAACTTAGTATGGTTTCAAGATGACTTAGGTTAATGGAACACTATAGGAGATAGTGGCTCCATAGCTCAGTCTAAGGAATCAAGGTCCGACCAGTGATTCACATATATACAAAGCCAAGACCACAAAAAAATATGAATTTTGTGAAAGCATGAAAATGGATATGCAAAGATACACACGGACCTGAACTCGTCAGATCCGTTAGACGAAGACTATACCACAAGCGAAGCATATCTTACAACGATATGCCATAGGTGTAAAGTGCATTAGCATTGACTAGATCATTAACTCTAGTGCAAGTGCGAGTCTGTAGGAAATATGCCCTAGAGGCAATAATAAATGTTATTATTTATTTCCATGTTCGTCATTATGTTTATGGTCTATGCTATAACAGCCATGGTTCTTGAGTCTACAATAACCACGAGGCTCGGAGGAAGACTCATGTGCACGTGTAGAATAATAAACGGTAAAATAGATTACTAGTCTTGCCTCTAAGACTAGCTCAGGTGTTGCATGATGGTTCTGTTTTCCTGATCGTGGGCATGTCAATGCTGGCAACTTTGAGGACACAATGTTAGGATAACAATTGTGTTGAACAGATCCAATTGTTGTTATGCTATGAGATCCATTTGTCACAAGTTAATGGCTTATAACATCAGAGAAAGTTAAGCATTTGCATAATTCCTTAGACCATGAGAGTATCGATTTCTTTCATACTTGCTTCATGAACTTCTGGGTTTGTTAAATGTTGTCTGTAACAGGGCTGCTATTACGGTAGCTTACGGGTTCACGGAAAAGTATGACAAGGGACTAGATAGCTCAAGACTGGGATTTGCTCCTCTGACGATGGAGAGATATTCTTTGGGCCGTCTCGGTGTGACGGTATCCATTATCGTCTGGCCAAACATAGCGTGATTTGATCACGGGGATGCCGGAACATGGAAACGAGAAAGGAGAAGAAAATCGGTAACAAGGAAACTGGCATAGTGAACAAGTTGTTGATTCACGGGGATGCCAATAAATCTCATCTTGGGTTTTTGTAACATATCATGAAGCAACAAGAATAGCACATGGTAACTAAAGGTTCACTCGAATATACATTCGTGTGGGTATAGGGGTCAATATGGATGTCCACGGTTTAGATATTGATCATTGATCGGAAAGAGTTTCGGTCATGTCTATATTTTACCAAACCTACAGGGTCACACACTTAAGGGTCATCTACCTGCTTAGTACTAGGATATTAGGAGCTTGAGTCAAAGTCACCTGAAATGTTTCAGAGACGATGAAAATGTTTCAGAGAGAAAACCGAAAGTGTTTTGGGGTAACCAGAAAAGTTTTGGAGAAAACCGCAAATACCATCAAGCCAGAAATGTTTTGGAGTGCATCCGAATTTTTTTGGAGGGTTCCGGAAATGTTCTGGGACATACCGGAATTTACCAGGAGGCCCCAAGGGGTAGCACACACAAAAGGACCAAGTGTTGGGAGGTGTTCCCCCTGGGGGACAACCTCCCCCTTTTTGTGGGTTGTGTTGGTGGATGCGCCCCCTTTGGGGGGCAGGCCCCATTTTGTGGGCTGGTGTTGGGTGGGGCACCCCCTTTGGGGGGCAGCTCCCCCATTTGGTGGAAAGTGTTGGGAGGGGGGGCCCTCATGGCGATTGGCACCCATAGGAGGAGGGGGGCCCCTTTGGGGGCAAGCCCCCCTTTTTGTGGGACAATGTTGGTGCGGGGGGGGGGGGCTTTGGGGCTGCCTCCTACCATGCCAAACCAGCGCCTCTCCCTCTATAAATAGAGGAGATTGCTGCCACTTCAACACACACAAGTTTAGAACTTGAGCTATCTCATTTCGGCATGCAATGATCTACCTCTCTCTCTCTCTCTCTCTCTCTCTCTCTCTCTCGTTCTCCATGAAATAGTCTCTCTCTCTCTCGCTCTCCATGAAATAGTTTCATAGTGCCACAAGGCTGCCTAGTCTCCGGCAGCGATTAGTTCTGGGCGAAAAAGTACTACTGGATCAGTGACACCGTATGTGTGCAGCCTGGTAGAGAGACTGTACGTTCGATCTTCTATTCATGGGAGAAAATTCTCGCCGTTGGGCGGTTGTAAATCCAAGCTGTGGGAATCTGCACCAACTCTTCTTCCGCTGCTACTATGAGTTTGTAACGATCAGATCAAACCTTCTATGCATCTTCGTAGTTGTGCTGGGCTGGTGCGAAGGACAGAATTTTTTTGTTTTCTGCTGCATTAGCCTACATGCCCTCTTTCTTCGGGATGAGTCAAAGGACTAGGTCACCTTCATTAAATGCTTGGCCTCACAATTGACGGCTATGATAGCGGTGCAAGTTCTGCTGATATATGGCCAAGTAGGAGAGAGTGAGTGTCACAACCTAAATTTCTCCTCAATTTTGGTTGTGAAGTCAAAAGCATATGCATCCATGATTCTCTGCATATTTGATTTTTGAGACCAACAAGGATGACATTTGAATTCAAATCACCATTTGAATTTAAATGAAAGCCATGAAGGTTTCACCGAAAAAAGATTTACAGAACATTTGCATAAGGGCAGGAAAGGAATTTCCCATGATATTATTTGCCCTATTTACGTTGAGTGAACTAGGATTTGAAAATAGTTTAATTTGGGCAATTAAACTATAAGTAAAATTCTAGATAAAATAAACAAAACAGAAAATAGAAAAGAATTTAAATTAACCTTGCAAATATGCCCGATAGTTATTGACAAATTATATTTTGTCAAAACCCTTGGAGAAGAATTTCATCTAGTTAGGTATATTCCCAAGGCAATTTAGGAACACTTTTCGTTTTAAAGAAAAATCAAATTCAAATTTGAAATGAAGAAAACAGTTGCAGAAAAGAAAAACAGAAAAGAAAAAGAGAAAGAGAAAAAAAGGCTAGCTAGCCGGGCCGGCCCAGCTAACCCACCAACCAGCAAGCCCGCGCCGCGCCCGCTCTCTCCCTCTCTCTCTCTTTCTCTCTCTCTCTCTCGCTGATGTGCGGGGCCCACGCGTCAGGGTCGCCCCTAACCTCCTGCAACCGTCGCACGAGCCACGCGCGCACGACCGAGCGTGCACGCCCCCACGTCCCTCCCCACTCGCGCACTCCGGTCACCCCGAGCCTCGTGGCGATGTCCTATAAGAAGCCCCTACCCTACACTCTCCTTCGCCCCAACTCACAACACCAGTCGCCGTCAGGCTGCTCTGCCGCGAGCATGGCGTCTCCGCCACTGACCGAAACCCTAGCGCTCAATTCCGGCCACCGTAGCCACCGCCGAGGCCAACCACAACCACCACCACTCCATGGCACACCTCCGAGACATCACCACCAAGCCCCAAGCCTGTGGAGCGTCGACCTCATCGGCAACCAAAGCCCTCCGCCGTACTGTCGTCGTCTCCGGCAAGGTGAGCACGCGTCCAGCCACGCCACCTTGTCCATTCGATTCGCCACACTCGTGCATGTCCATTGACCTTTTTGTTTCGCCCCAATGTGCTTGATTTTGAGCAGTTCATCTACACCTGAAGCTTTCCGCTGCTCGGACAACTCTGAGCCCTCTCTGCCTGTCTTCGTCGCCCCCGAGCCTCACCGACGCCTCCATCGACCTCGCCGTGTCAAGCCACGCCCGTCCGTGCCCCCAGCGCAGCCGAGAACCCACCGGAGTGCTGTCTCTGTCCACGCCCAAGCCAGCACCACCGTCCGCCACCGCATACGCGTCGTCGCCAGCGAGTTTCTCCGATGAGCAGTAAACCCTAGCCCCTCTGTTTAATCACAACCCTCCGATCTAGATCTAAAGGCCCACGTTAGTCCAGTTAACCGAAACGGTAATCACAACCCTCCGATCTAGATCTAAAGGCCCACGTTAGTCCAGTTAACCGAAACGGTATTGGCCAACCAGAGAGTGCCACATGTCCAACCTTATCCAAATCATTATCCACTCTAATTTCTATTAAATTGAATTAAATGCACTTTTGCAGAAAAGCCCCTGGAAATTAAATTCATCATAACTAATTATCTAGAGGTCCAAATTGAATGATTCTGTTTGCAAATGAAAGCTTATGAGATGTAGATTCAGAATAATTTGAGTAAAATCAAATTTGAAACTTTAAAATTTGAAATTCAAATAGAATGATTTAAATGTCAAATTGGTCATAACTTTAAATCTATAAATACAATTTAGGTGATTCTTTTAGCAAAATGACCCCCATGAAACATACTTTCACCCTGTCCAGAAACATTTCACATTTGAATAATTTAAAATTTAAATTCAAACAGAATGAATTCAAATTCAAATAGAGTATAACCTAGGTTCAAATTCAAATAATTTTTAAATGTATTTCAAACAGAATATAGTTGAAGCCAGATCTGAAATAGGAATTAAACCTAGATATGTTTAATTTTAAAATAAAATTTGTTAAATTAAATAATTTTGATACAAGTGAGTTTAGAATGATAAATAGAACTTTCATGAATATATTTTGGATTATTATTTAACCTTAGTGAATTCAATAATAGTTGGATTAATTCAAACACAGTTTGATTAATACTTTAAAACCCTAGGTCCAAATGGAGTAAAACCTATGCAACATGGCCTAGTCAATTAAGTTGATATTCTAGAAGTAAAAATTGACTTACGTAATTCTGATATAGAAATAACCATGGATCAAGTAAGATTGAGTAATTAACTAAACCCTAGGGACAATTCAAAGAAGCCAAACCAAATAACCCAACACTATGTGTTTGAGTGATTGCAAATTGCTTTCATGCAAGTTTTCCCTTTGCATGAACTATGTGGTTATGATTGCTATGTGTTATTTTTCTATCAACGTTAGACTACGAGGAGTGCAACCCAGTGACTGTGAGGAGTGCACATTTGACAACAACAACAACCGAGGAAAGTACCACTTTGATCATGTTACCCAATATTTTACTGCATTCACTACAACAGGACCCCCCATATAGCAACACCTTTTTCCGTATCTAAGTGTCCATATATGCGTTGCTAGTGTCTTTACCAACATTTTGGGATGCGTAGCCTTATACAGTGTTGCTAGCGCATAATGCAACGCTTATACCGCCGTTGGTAAAAGGGACCGTTGCAAGACTACATCAGATGAAATGGACTTTTACAACAGTTTTATATGTTGGTGCTTAATGTACAGGTATCAAAATCACATTGCTTGGCAATGGAGAATTTCCAACGCTTCAAGTGTTGGTACATATATAGTGTGAATGTTATTATTATATATATTGCTAGCAATTAGATTAATGCTCCATGTAAAGGTGATAATTATGCATTTCAAGTGAAAAACAAGAGAATATACTCACGAGAGGAAGAAATCAAGTATTAGATAAAACTGTTGGATTACAATAGTGGATATTGCAGGAGGAACATCATCAAAATGTCATGCATAATCTAACTATTTTCTCCATCAACATCCCGACAACTTAACTAAAACTTAACCGAGGAACAACATTCGACTGGAACGTCATCCCTACAACATAACTAAAACAAAAAGCATCCATCATCATCACGAAACGGAACATCGACATCATCATTGCAGTATACTTGCCACGCACCCATATACTCATCCATTTACCTTTTGAATCTACAAACAATAAAACAAAATTAACTGTTAACACACAATGCATTGACATGATGCATGTAGTAATAGAGGCAAGACATTAGTCACTACAAAGGTTGAAGGCCATGCAATGTCTTCTTTTTCTGCATTACCGAGAGTATTGCAGTTTTTGCTGACTTCATACCAAATTTTAAGTTTTAACGAGTGCCATATCAACATGCATGCACTGCCCAGAATTCATTTCTAATTTCAGGACCATCAAGTTTAAATTTAGGATCACAACTTACAATTGTAGCTAGAGCTACGCCCTTGTTATGAATTTTCAGGCTCTTCAAGAATACTTTACTTCCTGCCTGTTAGAGAAAATCAAAGTTACCATATGACAAAACAGAAACAAAAAAGGGGAACATATGAAATGAATTTGAGCACTCTTACAGGTAGTTCACTGGCACCCATCCAACTCAGCGAACCACTTCGAGCACTCTTACTTCATGCATTAGCACCTTATGTTGTTGTTTTTGGTATGGACAATAGTCTGATAGCAAAGGAGAAGTAATAAACAAATAAACAAGCTAGCACCAAATAAACAAGCTAGCACTATAGTTTGAACAAAAATTGTATGTGATTATGAAAATATACCATGGACCATCTTGTTTGCAGCAGAAGTTTTTCTCCCTGACGTGCACTAACATTTCTCAAGCAAAGTTTCTTTGTTTCGAACTACATTTGGGTCGCAAGATGACCAGTACATACATAACCTGGAGCAACATATTTTGAACATATAGTATATTGTAATGGAAATATATCTTATGTGCAGCAGAATATATTTCCCCTTGCTGTGCACTGGAATTCTTGTCCATGACATATCTGCTGCAACATGACAATGACCAAAAGTTTAAATAAATTATGTAAAAAACAATATTATGTGGTCCTACTCGACCTTATGACAGTTATCCCCACAGATGTGAAGACGATTAATTCAGATTTCAGCTTAAACAATTGTATTTTGAAGTAATTTCTGCCCCTAGAATCAACAAAATAAGTCTGACCACATTCATTCCTTATCAAATCAAAATAGCAACTCATTCAGTACTGAGTAGGTACTGGGAATACATCAAGCTATTCCTATTTCATAGTGAAAACGATGAACTAAAACATGAAACCATTACTCTGAAATGTAAATTTACATGGGGTCCATTATTTTGTTCATCGGGTGTATAAGAAAAGCAGCAAGTAACAAAAGGAAACTCCATATAGAAGCTCTTTTGATGACCCCATGTTTTTTAGTTATGTTTCTTTCATTCTAAGATGGGAACATTACTTTGAATAAAATGCAGTTGTCTTTCAATACTTGTAGTTTAACTGTCGATCTATTTCAGTTGCTTAGGGAAGATGAACTTGTACTTGATGTGGTATGGTGCTTAACTTGGTGTTTGCTGGGGGGGCACACATGTTTGGTATAACACTATCCACGGATAGTAGGAGGATCATAAGGTCAAGGACACGCAAGTTCATCCTCTTTGGTGTTAAGAAGATTTCCGTGAGGAGATCCCATGGGCCAAGGCTGAGTGTGTTGCAAAGTATACATGTGTTTTCACTATCGTGCACATGCCTGTTCACTAACATTTATTTTCAGAACAAGTGTGTTGTTCTGTAGACTGGACTTGTAGTTGTGCTGCTGCAGATCATGTTCTGATATTCATAATAAAATTAACATTTCATTGGGGCCTGACTAGTGCACAAGATACTTAGTGCAACTTGTCCATAGGTACGACCAAGATAACACTTTCTTCTAGTCACTCCATCATTTATTTTTCTACGAACAACACTCCTGCCAGATTATAGTATGATAGCAATAACAAAATAACAAGGTCACAAACGTTTGCGCACACACGAAGAAAGAAAGAAACTATGCTAGGTGGTCAGCCGCAAAATGTTAGGCAAGAACTAACCCAACTGTACTACCCAACCAGAATAGGATAGTCAGAATTGGAATTCCATAAAGAAAGTATATGAAGAGATTGTACTCACCAAGGTAGTAATGGTGCGAAACTAGATTGAAATACTGCACGTGTCCACACCTGACACCCTAACAGTTACCAGATTTAAGCCACCTCTGATGTTCAGCTAAATCTACAAAAACCAAAACAAACAAGCGTCAGGGGACTAATGAATAAAACCTAAAAAGCTAATTTCAATTGAGTATAGGGAAGGTGTAACCTTATAGAAGAAGAAGTAGAATAAGAATCAAAAACAACCCCCTCTATCTAAAGGCCTCACCAAAATTCTAAACCAATAACAGAGGACAACTATCAAACACTTGGTGTGCACTACGAAATTCACACAAGAGAAGAGTAGTAAGAATTTAGAAAGCATAGAAGGGGCAGATCTGTACCAAGGGGGGAGGAGGCAAAATCTTCAAGTCGTACTAGTATTACCTTGTGTTTCTATGAATCAGGGGTGGGGATTGATCTTCTTTCCGTCCAGTTGCTGAACAAGACACACCTCTTGTGCCCTCAACCTCAATGGTGGAATCGGTAGGCCAGCTATGAGGTTCAGGAGGGAGGGCATGCCATGATCGATCTGCTCAAGATAGGGATCCTACGAGACGAGGAAGGGAACTATGTTGATATGGGGGAGGGGGGAGGTTTCCGATTTTGGTGGCGCAGTTACCTCCTCGCGAGACCTGAATTTGGTCTCGTCCTTGATTTATATGATAGGTGGGGCCATGGTAATTAAGCACGTGTACTTATTTTCTTTTGACCAAAATTAATCGCTATTGGCAGGAGAGAATGGTGGGAAAGGGAAAAATTGGTGCGAAATCAGAAAAGAATAGGAGGAGTAAAAATTTAAAGCGAAACAAATTATAATTTTTGTTATTATCATCTGGCCCTTGGCAGGCACTTTTACATATATTTGTGCCAAACACAACGTGCTTCTTCTATGTTTGTACAAATTCAATGCAAGATGGGTGAAGTAATAATGATTTTTGTTACTCAAATCGGGCCTGGTTGGCCGCGACCTGCCGCTCACGGCGTTTCTGCTTAGCTTCCTCCGCCGTCGCGCAGGGCACCCTCAGCGGACACCGCCCCGTTCCACACAGCCTTCCCTTGCCCTTGTCGGTGACAAGGGCGGCGGCGCGCAGCGACTCGGCCATGCCGATCTTGCCCAGTTGGTTGTCGAGGCGGCGCCGGCACCGTGTATACACCTTCACGGTGGTATTCGATTGGTACATGGTGTAGGCCTCCGCCAACATAGCGTTTGCGAGGACCGAGTCTGACGCGACGTCCGACATCGCGAACACGACACGGCACTGTGCGTTGCGTGGCTCTGTGGTCTCGGCCGCTGTTAGAGCACTGCTATGACATTCTCCCGCCGCCGCGTCTGAGGTAATGCACGAGGTGCTCGTGTGTGTTTTGCCAGCTCCATATATGGCTCCTGCTTCACACTGACCGGGCACTGACAGGATGGCAATGGTAGTGATGAGGCGGCGAGGGCAGCGGCGAGGGTGGCGCCGAACTGCGGTCACAAAGGGAGCTCGAACTGTCGCTGGAACTCCTCGTCCGTTGCAGCAGCCTCGACGAGGAGGGGTGGCGGCTGTCGCTCTTCATCATCAAAGGAGAGCACGCCCTCCTCCTTTGACGGCTCATAAGAGGACGATGGGCCAAAAGACCGCGCACGGCGGCACCACAATCCAGAGGAATATCCCTCCACTGGCGCCGAGAACAATCCGGAAGAGCCTAACTTGCCTATCTCGCTGGTCCAGGAGAGGATCGGATCGGATCCTACGGTTCTGCGAAGAGGAGCAGAGATGAGATGAGATGGGGTTGGCCGACGCCGGAGCCCTACTTAATTAGCCTGGGCAGGCGGATCAACGATGCTTCAACGCGGTGTAGCGGCCGGAGTAGGCTTCTCGGTCATCGTGCCCGCGTTGAAGCGGCGCCACCCTCCCGTCTTGTCTGGTCGCTCTTACCGACATCAAGGCCGTCGAGTCGTGTCCACTCTGGAGTGGCTGACCGACATCAATGTGTGGGCTCAGTTCTGAGAGCGGCTCGCGCAGGAGAGTGGTTTGGCGGGACTGAGTTGATTAGCACGAGTTCGGACGCCCGCAAACCTTCCCCAGCTTTGGTGCCGGTTCAAGAGAATTCTAGCTCGCGGACTTATAGCATGATTGGTTTGATGCCAAAAATTGGCATGCCAACATTTGGCAAATGCCAAATATTGGCTAGTGTTTGGTTGGTTACCAATTTTACTTGTCAACCTCACAAGAGGTTGCCAATTTTTGGCAACTTTTGATATTGCCGATTGTTGGCTTGCCAAGTATAGGCAATGCCAAATTTTGGCATCTAACCAATTAGCCTCTTAATTGTATATGTGTGTTTTAATACCATTAATATATTATCATCAGAAAGTATAAAATCATTCTTATTTTCTGTCACGTCTCATTATTTTGTGACCTCATAATATTTCCCTACCTCAAAAAAAAATCATGCCTATGAGTCATAGTCCAAAACTGCTTAATTTTACTTTTATTTCAATTTACGCCGACTGCTAAAAAAATCAATTCATGCCTGTGGTATGAAATTTTGTCAAAAAACAACCCTGCCAAAATTCGAACCTGGCCCTACTAAAATGGATGCAAGGAAATCACCAACGGGATAGACTAGTGTTTACGTAGGTTTATGGCCACAACATTTATTTATTTGTTGTTGGATCGAAGGGAGAAAATAAAATAGGGAACCACCAAACCAGGGCCCAGATGGGCCGGCCCAGCCACGCGGGAGGCTGCGGCCTTTATTTCTGTTCTTGTTTTTGCTTTATTTTTGTACTCTTCTTTATACTTTAAAATATTCGACATATATATACAAAAAACACTCTTCAAAAACACATTTGAAAAAAATAGTTGAAAAGTATTTGAAAAATGTTGAATAAGTACTAAAAAATGTTCAAATAGTATTTGTAAAATGTTGAACAAGTATTTGAAAATTTTGAATAAGTATTAAAAATGTTGAACAAGTATTTGACAAAAACGTTGAATAAGTATTAAAAATTGTTGAACTAGTATTCGAAAAATGTTGAACAAGTATTTGAAACTGTTGAATAAGTATTCAAAATGTTGAACAAGTATTTCAAAATTTGAATATGCATTAAAAAATGTTGAATAAGTATTAAAAAAAATGTTGAACGTGTATTTGAAAAATGTTGAACAAGTATTTGAAAAATGTTGAATAAGTATTTGAACAATGTTGAACAAGTATTTGAAAAAATGTTGATCATGTATATAAAAATGTTGAACACGTATTTGAAAAATGTTGATCATGTATATAAGAATGTTGAATGAAAAACAAAAAGAAACAAAGAAAAAACAAAAAATAAAAAAATAAAAAATAAACAAAATAAACCAAAGGAAAAAATAAAATGAAAAAACTGAAGAAACAAATGGAAAAACCCAGAGAAGAAAAAAACAAAAAGAACGAAAAAATGGAGAAAACAAAAAAAACGGAGAAAACCGAACTCATTTTCTCTATAAGTAGGGTTCGCCCCTAATACTGTCGCGAACATAGACCTATCCCAGTGGTTTGACGCAGTTCCTCTGAACCAGGAGACCACGTCTCGAATCCCCGCTGCGCTCTGTTTTCACCGTACGTGATTTTCCTTTTATTCTGCGCGTGCGTGAATGGACCGGCCCAACTAGCGTAGTCCCTTAAGCGAGCGATCCTTCCCATCTCGCTTAAAGCGAGAAATAGTCGCCGCGGGGAGGCCGCGCCTCCAACCAGACTCGCCTTTCTGGCCTCCTGTTTTTTTTCTCGGATGTGTTGTGCTTCTACTTAAGCATGAAAGACTGGCCATTGTTTTTTGTGATTTTGAAAAGTTCATAGACTTCTGAAAAAAGTGCATGATTTTTTATAAAAACACGAAATTGAAAAAAGTTCATCGATTCAAAAAAAAGTTCACGAATTTGGAAAAAACTCACAGAAATAAAAAAATTACATTGATTTGAAAAAAGTTCATGAATTTGACAAAAAAGTTCACGAATATGAAAAAAGTTCATCAATTATGAAAAAAAGTTCACCGGTTTTGAAAAATATACATTGAATTTGAAAAAAAAAATCGACTTTGAAAAAAGTTCATCAAATTTGAAAACAAATTCTTAAAATTGAGATGAGTTCATCGATTTGAAACAAAGTTCATTGAATTTTGAAAAAAGTTCATCAATTTTGAAAAAAAATCAATTTTGAAAAAAGTTCATCGATACTGAAAAAAGTTCATGTATTTTGCAAAAGGAAAAAAAGAAAAAGAAGAAAAGTAAAGGAAAGGAAAATAATAATGAATAAACCAAACAAAAGCGATCTCGAAAAAATCCGGCCGGGGAAGCTTCCCAAAACCAGGGGCTTCCGTGAACTGAAGAAAGAATAAAAGGGAAAATGAAGTGAGTAGGCACAAGCGTTTAGATGTCCTAGTGGTTAGTCGGGTTGTCTCTGAAAGAAGAGGTCTAGACGTCGCTCGCATTATTTTGGGAAGTTTAAGCAGAAAAAAGGTAAATGGGTCAGTCCATGCAGCATTGATGGAGGTGGGGTTGGGGTTGTGCGCCCGTTTGCGCCGATGCCTTTAACCGGCGCAGCGGGCGCTGAATAGGATTTGGCCTGATTTGGATCGAAGAATAAAAGGAAGGGACTATGCGCGTTTTGATTTTTTCTCGAACGGTTAGCACATATTTTTGCACCACATTCTTTATGTGTACCGGCGTGTCTAATTAATTTTTATTTTTAATTATGTAAATTTGCAGTCTTATGACAGACATAATTTGCAACACATACATGATAACGTATAAGATCTGTTGCAACTATGTACGACACTATGGTCACGAGCCATAAGTGTACAACGCATATGCTGCAACGCTTATATGCGTATCTCCTGTGAATTTTGCAACTTATAGTCAAAATGTTGTAGAAAATTTGTTGCCTTATAGGGGGTATCCTTGTAGTGATTGTAGTTTTGCCATGTTATGTGTGTGAGTTTAGGATGCTAAATTCTGTACAACCCAGTAGTTGACAACTTAGGTCCAAACTTACCCTGACCTTGTAACCATCGAGTAGTTGCTTAGCTGCTATGACGTGGATTGGGAAACACCAATTATTATTCCACCATACAACCACATGATTGACTACTTAACTACAACTTAATTAATGAATCATATGGGCGGTGCTTCGGTTTTGCTTGGATGGTTAATATTTTTTGTGGGTGACTGCCCAGGCTCAAAGGGATTGCACGAGTTCAAAGTCGAGTGGCTTCCATGTGTAACCGTGATATAATATGGGCTCTGTCTTGAACAAGTAATTTGTGGGAACCCTCCTGGGCTGACTAGCAGATGTAGGTGTGTTAGTTGGTATGGGTCAGCCGTGTCTAAGAGGGCTACTGCTTCCCGAAAGCCTCATCTTGGTCTACCTGGCTACTTCACAAGTGAAGTTTTGTGGCGTAAGGGTGTGATCGGGAATCACGGGTAAAGTACACAAACCTCTGTAGAGTGTATAAAACTGATCATGATTAGCCGCGTCCCCGGTTATGGACAACTTGAGCAACTCATCTGAGAATTGTCAGCTTAATCTCATCACCTCTTCCATCTAAAATCAATGGGTTGAACCAAAGGGGAGTGTGGAGCTGATCTCAGGGACTGGGGTTTACCAGGGTCTCTGTTGAAAGACTTGGGATGACCGGGGTGTACCGGGAGTCCACATGCTCAAATGCATTGGGGCTACGACCGGGGTTTATCGGAAGTGTCCGTGACTACGACCGGGGTTTACCGGGAATGTCATATTGCTATTAGAGTAGACCACTATAAAACAATAGGGCAAAACTATTTTCTGCAAAGAGTCTTGAACTCCACCAGCCAAAGTGCATGTAGGTGAATAGGTTTCCAATAAATTGTGGACTTGCCAATACAATCCATGTATTGATCCTAGTGGCTGCAACGTATCATGTTGCAGGTGCTTACTATGAGGAGTGACTTACGTAGGGTTTTGTGCCTCCACTCGCCATGCTTCCCCGTGGTATTGATGGAGCTTATCAAGACGTCTACCTTAGATTTTCTTTCATTTCCGCTTGTGTTGAACTCTGTTTGCTTATTGTAAGACTATGTATTTGACTAGCCTATGGCTAGAGTCTGTAAGACTATTTGCTATCTGGATCATGTGATGTAATGAAGGCCGCATTTGTGTATGATATAACATCGTTACCGTGTATGCCGATGATTCGATCCAGGGGTTGGCATAGAATCACACGGAGACAGTATGCCTGAAAAGGTAGGTCGTGACAGATGGTATCAGAGCAATGTGTTGACTGTAGGACGTGACCCTCGGATTGGACGAGACCATAGGGAAAATTTATTTTGTTAACCTTATATTTCTCTTCACTTCCTTTCTGACCCTCTCCTTTTTTAAACTATAGATGGAGGACTACACCCAGGTTGTGTATGTGAGGAGGAAGAAGTACACCAACCTGTTTGCTGAGTGCTTGGGAGCCTTGACTCACGAGTTAGGTCTACCACCTCCAGAGATCAAGAGCAGATGTGTTGAGGGAACGGTGCCTGGTGCCAGACATGCTTGGGTCATCGAAGCTCGAGTCCGAGGATGACCCGTAGAGGTGCACACAAGGGACATAGTCTTTGTGCAGACTTACACTACCTGGCACGATGGAGTGGAGCAGGCCATCTCACAGGCTCTGGCATGCACGGTGTTCATGTACCGCGATGAGATTCCAGAGGACTCCCCGTTCAGTGCACTAGGAAGACATGATGAGTTTAGCCACCCAGTGGGATAAATGCTTGGAGGCGGCTCGAACTGGGCTGAGAAGCAGCTGGAGCACATGGAGAGGCACACAGCCAACCTAGGAGCCCTTATCAGGGAATTCATGGGGGAGAACTTCACATTGGAGGTCTTTGCGGACAACGCCAGGAGGACCTCACTCCTGAAGAGAGAGGAGGTGCAGAAGCTTAAGGCTGACAAGGAGAGACTATTTGACGAGATCATAGAACTCAAGGGCACTGTGGATCTCAAGGACGCACTCCTGTTAGCCAAGAGCCAGCAGATAGTGACCATGACCAAGAAGGACACGGCTAAGGACACGTAGATGCAGGCAAAGGAGAAGAGGATCAGGAGTCTGGAGAAGCAGCTCTAGAGTTTGACAGTGTCTCCACCACCAGAGCTAGAGGAGGAGGATCCTCAACAGAGCATATGGATCCGCTCTGATGGTGAGGAGGAGCCCATAGAGACAGCACTAGAGGCACCAAATAAGTGCAAGACAGGAGATGCCAGGAGATACCGCAGGTCTCATGAGCGAGCTCAGGCAGGACTCTACACTGGACGCCTCAGAGGGCGATAGACTACCACCACTTAGCAGTAATGAACGATATCGTGTTAGGGTACTAATCACACCAACTTATTGTGGGTGGTTGTACTAGTTTGTTTGTTGCTTGTTGCTTGGATGATTAGAATGCTTGATTTGCTTGTTTATTGCCATCCGATGTATTAAGTTTTGATCATGTGCATGTGGGTAGGAATCTCTTTAGACCCCACTATCTAGTATCTCATCTTTTCTAAAACCACCAGATGTCGCCAAGACATGACCGTAGCAATGAGGAGGGAGAAGCCAGTGGCAACATGCCAGCTGGTGTTGAACAGTTGTTGGCCGCACAATCCCAGTTGATCCAGCTTATGACCCAGAACCTAGCCAACAACAACAACAACAACAACAACAACAACAACAACAACAATAACCCTCCACCACCGCCACCTCCACCACCGCCGCCTCAGGGAGACTCACTCACTCATTTTCTGAGGCTATGCCCACCAACCTTCACCAACTCACCTGAACCCATTGTGGCTGATGATTGGCTCAGGTTGATCAACAAGTTTCTGGTGACTGTTGGCTGCACTGATGTAGAGAGCGTAAGGTTTGCTGCCCACCTGCTTGAAGGGCCAGCAGCATCTTGGTGGGAGAACTATCAAGTCACCCATCCCATTGGAGAAGTGACGTGGCTTTCGTTTCAAGAGGCCTTCCGCACGGCCCATGTGTCAGCAGGAGCCCTGAGCCTAAAGAAGAGGGAGTTTAGGAACTTACGCCAGGGTAACTGCAGCATCGCAGGCTACATCGAGGACTTCAATTACCTCAAACGTTATGCACCCGATGATGTCAAGACTGACGCTGCATACAGGAAGAGGTTTTTAGAGGGGCTCAATGTTGAGATTGCATTTCAGCTAGCCACTGCTCATGCACCAACCTATCAGGCTATGGTAGACATGGCCATCGTCGTCGAGGACAAGAATCAGCTGATTGAGAATCCCAAATGGAAGTTTGGCTAGCACAAGAACTGCACTCCACCACATCAGAAACCATGTTATGAATGAAACAACAACAGCTATGGAAGTTAGAAGTTTGGAACACCCGCTAATCACAGAAGTCACAAACCACACCACAGCACTGGAGGGCAGAATCCCAACTCTGCAGCCAAGCCAAACCACTTTGGCAACGAGCATTACCGTGGCAAGGAGAACCAAAACCACGGAGGGGCTGGAAACAATAACCGCCACTCCGCACCGAGGTGGGACTTAAGCCAGGTGTAGTATTACCGCTGCAAGCAGATGGGACAGTACATGAATGACTGCACAGTGAAGAAAGATGACGCACCAATGAAGCCCAACCCATTCCAGAAGGCTCAAGTCAACCACATGAGCGCAGAAGGGGTCACCGACGAACCAGATGCTATTATGGGTAAGTTCAGGCTTCACTCTCATCCAACACTTGTTTTGTTCGATTCGGGTGCATCTCACTCATTTGTATCGAGGGCCTTCATGGAAAAACACAATCTGTGCACTACAACCCTTAGTAAGCCCTTTAGAGTCATTTCACCCGGAGCTGAGATGGTTGCAAACCTAGGCTGTGTCCAGACTACATTAAGGATTGGGAAGTATGACTTTCCCATGAACCTCATAGTACTGGCAGGCCACGGGATTGATGTCATCCTTAGTATAGACTGGATTTCCACCCACCAAGGAGTCATTGATTGTGTCAGCAGGACCATTAGACTTTCCGCCCCTGACGGGACGAGGATTAAATTTACCTCTGACCACAAAATGAAGGGAGTTAAGTTAAATTCTCTTAAGGGGGTTAGCATCGAGGACATATGGGTAGTATGAGAATTCCCAGATGTTTTCCCGGAGGAATTGCCGGGCATGCCACCCGACCGAGATGTAGAATTTCTAATTGATTTGGTTCCTAGAACAGGACCGATAGCCAAGAGACCATATAAGATGGCTGTCGATGAACTTGTGTAGATGAAGAAGTAGCTCAGGGAGCCGTTGGACAAAGGATTTATAAGACCCAGTTGCTCGCCCTGGGAGCACCTGTTTTGTTTGTGACGAAGAAGGATGGAACCTTTCGGATGTGCGTGGATTATAGGGATTTGAATGAGGTCACTATCAAGAACAAGTACCCCATACCCCGCATCAACGATTTTTTCGATCAACTGGAGGGAGACAAAGTGTTTTCAAAAATCGACTTGAGGTCTGGTTACTTCCGGCTTAAGATACGAGAAGCAGATATACCTAAGACAACCTTCACTACAAGGTATGGCCTGTATGAGTACACAGTCATGTCCTTCGGACTGATGAATGCTCCTGCATACTTCATGAACACGATGAACAAGGTATTCATGGAGTATTTGGATAAATTTGTGGTCATGTTCACTGACGACATTCTGATATACTCAAGGAATGAGGAGGAGCATGCAGAGCATCTGAGGTTGGTTCTACAGAAGTTGAGGAAACACCAACTCTACGCCAAGTTCAGCAAGTGTAAGTTTTGGCTAAAAGAGGTGGGATTCCTGGGTCATGTCATTTCAGGAGAAGGTTTGGCAGTGGATCAGTCCAAGGTGTGAGCAGTGAATGATTGGGTGGCACCCAAGAATGTGGGCGAGATCCGTAGCTTTCTCGGGATGTCTGGTTATTACCGTAAATTCATCGAGAACTTCTTGAAGATAGCCAAGCCCATGACTGACTTGCTTAAGAAGGAGAAGAAGTTCTGTTGGACAGAAGCTTGTGAGGAAAGTTTCCAGGAGTTGAAGAAGAGATTGGTGACCGCACCTGTAGTGTGCCTACCTGACATTGAGAAGCACTTCCAGGTCTATTGTGATGCTTCACACCAGGGACTGGGGTGTGTTCTGATGCATGAAGGAGGAGTAGTGGCTTACGCCTTGAGGCAGTTAAAGAAGCACGGGGTGAATTACCTGACCCATGACTTGGAATTGGCATCGTAGTCCACACTCTGAAGCAGTGGAGGCAGTATCTCCTAGGCAAGGCCTGTGATGTATTCACCGATCACAAAAGTATGAAGTACATATTCACGCAGAAGGAGTTGAACATGAGACAGAGGAGATGGTTGGAATTACTTAAGCATTACACCATGAAGTTGCATTACCACCCTGGCAAGGCAAACGTAGTTGCCGATGCACTTAGCCGTAAAGCCTACGTGAACGGTTTGACAGCCGAAGAATTGCGACCAGAGTTGTGTAAGGCATTTAAGGAGTTAAGATTGGAAGTTGTTCCTGAAGGATATGTGGCGAACCTTGAGGTTCAGCCCACCCTGATAGAATGGATTGGGGAAAGCCAAAGGGCAGATCCTGAGATCAAGAAGATCAAGAGGGATTTAAAGGAGAAGGCGGAAGGTTTCCGCAAAAATTATAAAGGAGTTGTGTGGTACGAGAATCGAGTGTGTGTACCCAATGATCCGGAGACAACGAAGTCGACCATGCAAGAAGCACACGACTCTCCCTATTACATACACCCCGGAGACACCAAGATGTACATGGATTTGAAAGAGAAATTCTGGTGGACCGGAATGAAGAGGGACATAACTGAACACGTAGCACTCTGTGACGTCTGCAGTAGAGTCAAAGATGAGCACCAAAAACCCACTGGACTTTTACAACCCTTACCACCCGTAGAATGGAAGTGGGACCATATCGAAATGGATTTCATAACTAGATTGCCCAAGACCCAATAAGGCTATGATTCAATATGGGTACTGGTGGACCACCTCACTAAAGTGGTACACTTCATACCTATAAAGACCACCTACACTAGTGCCAAACTAGCCAAGATCTACATGACCAAGATCGTAAGCCAGCACATAGTTCCATGGGAGGTTGTCTCCAATAGAGGAACTCAGTTCACATCAAAGTTTTGGGAATAGTTGCACCAATCACTTGGAACCCGTTTGGAATTCAGCACAGCCTTTCACCCATAGACCGATGGTCTGACGGAGAGAGTCAACCAAGTACTCGAGGACATGCTGAGAGCTTGTGCCCTGGATTATGCCTCCTGTTGGGATGAGAACCTACCTATGCAGAATTCTCTTACAACAACAGCTACCTGGCCAGCATTGAGATGGCACCCTTCGAGGCACTATACGGGAGGAAGTGCAGAACCCCACTACTCTGGAGTGGAGTAGGTGAGCGAAGTTTGTTTCGACCTGATATTATACAGGAAGCCAAAGAAAAGGTAAGGCAGATCAGAGACCGCCTTAAGATTGCATAGTCGAGGCAGAAGAGCTATGCCGACGCTAAGAGGAAGGAAGTAAGCTACGAGGTTGGAGACAGAGTATACCTCAGAGTCTCACCACTTAGCGGAGTGAAGCGCTTTGGCATCAAGGGGAAGTTGGCACCCAGGTTTATCGGACCTTACAAAATACTCTCCTGAAGTGGTGAGGTAGCGTACCGACTGGAATTGGCGATGAAGTTGTCTGTGGTACACGATGTGTTCCATGTTTCCCAACTCAAGAAATGTCACCCTGACATGATGGACATGCCGCTAAACGACACAGTACCCTTGACAGAGGTTTAACTAGGAGATGACCTCAGTTATGAGGAGAGACCAATCAAGATCCTAGAAACTGTCATGAGAAAAACCCAAACCAAGACAATCAAGTTCTACAAGGTACTATGGGATCACCACACTGAGGAAGAAGCTACTTGGGACCGCGAAGATGAACTCCTGAAAGAACATTTGCTCCCTTGGTGGTTTTGGTAATTCATAACAACATATATCTCATTGAACTAATGTCCATTCAAGTTAAAGATTTCAGGATGTTCAATGATTGGCATGGCAAGGACTAGAGATGTGGACCCCTCAAAATGCTAAGGACAAGGATTGGCAAAAGATCAAGACTCTACATTTTTGGATTAGTGATCCAAGATCACATTGAGTCCATAGGAAAGCCAATACTATTAAAAGGGGATGAGGTGTTGCTTAATGGTCTTTTTGCTCAAGTGCTTGGTGACAGTGTTCCAAAACTCTCAACCACCTTCTCTATCCAAATATGTCCAAACCCTACATTCCAACTCGGCCCCACCGAAATTCTCTATCCGGAGTCACCGAGTTCATCTGGACTTAGCCACTGCCAAAACCCTAACAAATCGGATCCACCGATATGGATCTCGGTCTCACCGAGATGGCCTTGCCAACTCTTTGTAATTGTTTGCACTTACTTCGGTCCCACCGAGTTTTGCAAATCGGTCTCACCGAGATGGCTTGCCAACTCTCTGTTGCCTTATTGCTTCACTTTGGTCTTACCGAGTTGATGCAATCGGTGCCACTGAGATGAGGTTTGCCCTAGCCCTTGCACTTCGGTCCATCCAAGTTGTTCCAGTTGGTCCCACCAAGATTCCTAACGTTCATATCTTTTACACAGTTCGGTGCCACCGAGACTTCTGAATTGGTGCCACCTAGTTGGGTCAAAAGTGTGTAACGGTTGGATTTTGTGTGGAGGCTATTTATACCCCTCCACCACTTCCTTCTCAGTAAGGAGAGCCATCAGAACATGCCTACACTTCCACCATACATTTTCTGAGAGAGAACCACCTACAAATGTGTTGAGATCAAGACATTCCAATCCAACCATTTGAACCTTGATTTCTAGCCTTTCCCAAGTTGCTTTCCACTCAAATCCTTCTTCCACCATAGCCAAATCTGTGAGGAGTTGTTTGAGTGTTGTGGAGACTATCATTTGAAGCACAAGAGCAAGGATTTCATCAACAACACACCGTCTATTACCTTTTGGAGAGTGGTGTCTCCTAGATTGGTTAGGTGTTACTTGGGAGCCTCCGACATGATGTGGAGTTGAACCAAGGAGTTTGTAAGGGCAAGGAGATCGCCAACTTCGTGAAGATCTACCCGAGTGAGGCTAGTCCTTCATGGATGTAAGCCATGGTGGGATAGACAAGGTTCCTTCTTCGTGGACCCTTTGTGGGTGGAGCCCTTCGTGGACTCGCGCAGCCGTTACCCTTCAGGGGTTGAAGTCTCCATCAACGTGGACGTACGATAGCACCACCTATCGGAACCACGCCAAAAATCACCGTGTCTAAATTGCGTTTGAAATCTCCGATCCCCTCCTTTACTTACATATGCAATTGTTTACTTTCCGTTGCTACACTCTTAGAATTGCATGTGTAGGGTGATGCTTGACTTGTATGCGTGCCTAAATCTGCCTACTTCTAAATTTGGGAAAAGATTAGGTTTTTATTTGGTCAAGTAGTCTAATCACCCCCCCTCTAGACATACTTTTGATCCTACAAGTGGTATCAGAGCTTTGGTCTCCATAAGCCTTGATTTCCATTGCTTTGGTGATCATAGCCTTGGTTTCACAACCTAGGAGAGTATGGCGTCTAGTGAGGGTAACTATCACTATAGAGGTCCATATTTTGATGGTACAAACTTTGCTAGTTGGAAACATAAGATGAAAATGCATATTCTTGGTCATAACCCCGCCGTTTGGGCTGTTGTTCGTGTTGGCTTGCAAGGTGACTTCTTTGAGGATGGCAAGGAACCGGATCATGAAGCAACCCCAGAAGAATTGAAGATGTTGCAATACAATGCTCAAGCTTGTGACATTCTCTTCAACGGTTTGTGTCCCGAGGAATTCAACAAAATCAGCCGCCTCGAGAATGCAAAGGAAATTTGGGATACTTTCGTTGATATGCATGAGGGTACCGAGTCCGTCAAGGAATCTAAGTTGGATGTGCTTCAAAGTCAACTTGACAAGTTCAAGATGAAGGATGGTGAAGGAGTCGCAGAAATGTATTCTAGGCTTGCTCTCATCACAAATGAGATTGCCAGCTTAGGAAGTGAAGAGATGACCGACAAATTCATCATCAAGAAAATACTTAGAGTTTGGATGGAAAATATGATACCGTTTGCACATTGATCCAAATGATGCCAAATTACAAAGATCTCAAGCCCACAGAAATCATTGGAAGGATTGTTGCTCATGAAATGTCACTCAAGGACAAAGAGGAGCTACACAACAAATCAAGTGGTGCCTACAAAGCCTCAACCGATGCTCCAACAACTTCAAGTGACAAGCTAGTATCCAATGAAGAGATAAGCCTAATGATGAAAAGATTCAACAAGTTCTACAAGAACAAAGGGAAAGAAAGAAGCTCTAGCTCAAGACACTATGAGAAAAGATCATCAAGTCGTGACCGTAATTGCTACAATTGTGGAAAACCCAGACACTATTCCAATGAGTGTACGGCTCCCTACAAGAAAAGAGACGAATCACCAAGAGGAAGACATAGAAGAGATGAATCACCTCAAAAGGAGAGAAGGAGTAGAGATGATCGTTATGAACGAAGACATTCTTGAAGAATCAAGGATTCGGAGAGGAAGGACAAGTCATCAAAGAGCTACACAAGAAGAAGACATCAAGCTCATGTTGGTGAATGGGTTTCCGACTCCAACTCTGACAACCACTCCGAGAGAAGTTATCACTCCAACTCCGACTATAGTCAAGATGAAGGTGTTGCCGGACTTGCTCTTGTGCCATCCAACTCCCATGATCTATTTGACTCACCGAATGAAGGAATTGGAAGATGCTTCATGGCAAAAGGCCCCAAGGTATCACACCCCGAGTATCTTGATTTCAATAGTGATGAAGATGATTTTCTTGGTGATGATAATTTACTTGTTGATAATGCTAGTGATGTGAGCTATAATGAAAATGCTAGTATTCAAGATAGTCAAGAGGAAACGAGTGACAATGCTATGAAGGAGATTGAGTGTCTAACTAAAGAACTAAATGCTCTTAAGTTAGCTCATGAAACAACTAAAGAGGATCATAGAGAACTTCTAAGAACTCATGAGAAGCTACGCTTCGAGAAGCTAAATTTATAGCAAGAGCATGAGTTTCTTAAAGCTATCAATGATGATCTTCGAAAGAAGAGTTCTTCATATCTTGCCAAATGTTTACTCTTGTCTACCTTTATGCCACAAGTTAAACATAAGCAAACTAGCAACAAGGGTAAAAAGGGTTCTACCTCTAGTAGTAACAATAACAATGCTAAATCCAATGTTGTTGCTTCTAGTAGTTCTATTGATTCCACTAATGATTCTCTTAGCCAAGTTACACTTGAGCAAGAAAATATGCTATTGAAAGGAATTATAGAAAAAGGTGTCTACAAGAGTCTTGCCGGGAGTAAGCAATTTGAGGAAATTGTACGCAAGCAAGGAAGGCACCGGAAGAACCAAGGTGTTGGTTTTGAACGAAAGTTCAATGCCAATGGAGTTGAGTGGGAAGAAGATCAATACCCCAAGACAAAGTTTGTTCCTCAACAAGAGAAGTGTGATCCTACTTCCTTCAAGGGAACACAAGCTCAAGAAGATCTTCCACCACAAGACCACAAGCTAAAGGCAAGGACAAGCTTGTATTCGAGCCCTCGAGGCCCCTGGCTTGTAATATAAAGCTTGTATTATTTTATTTTGTGTCTAGACTTGTGTTGTGATATCTTCCCGTTAGTCCTTGGGCTTGATCGTGCGTATTTGCATGTATGATTAGTGCACGGTCGGGCCGGGGGCGTCACAAGCGCCTCATGTAACGGCCTCCAATAGCATGAACATTCAGCTTGGGTCCCAACCAGTCATACATGCCCCCAGACCAAGTGACATGACTACCAGGGCCAGTGGAATCATTCACTATGGCCTCTCTGTATAGTGTGTGCAGGAAAGGGGTTAACAACTTACTGAACCATACCCCCCTTATGGTGGGACATGTGGTAGCACGAAAATAGTTAGGAAATAATGGAACAAGACTCAATCTAGATTGACTCTGGAGGTTTATGTTTCCTGCAATGGGTTAGCACAATAAATTTTCTTTCAGCAGCAGCACCAAAATAGGACCACGGCCCTAGCATGTCCCAACATGCTAGAGTCAACTCATTCATGTCACAACGTGATCTCGGTTTCTCAGTCACTTTTACTAGTGACAGATTCTTTCCTGTCCCTGCAAGTTAGACCTGGCAAGCATAGGCATGTATGGCACGAGACAATAAACACATCCACATATGTTTCATGTTTAAGTGGAATCAAAATTCTGGCAAGGAACCACACATGCAGAATCATCAATTTGCAAATTCATTTGAAGTAAGATAAACATGTTTTCAAAAACTCTTGCAAGCAATCACCAAGCAGTCAGCCTATCAAGTGTTCAAGATCCTTGCCTAAATCACAAAGGAAGGTTGGGGATCATCATGACTCCATTATTCAAATAGGGTATACTCCGTGTTTTTCCCACAAGAGTACTCCTTATTCGTCAAACGGAACTGTTGGAATCATCACAACTGCCCAACAGTTCGGATGTGATTGTATTAGCGCCCCTGAGTTCACTGAAAAATGCCGAGTGGAGGGGGTATTTTAGGTTTTTCTGCTACAGCGCTACGACGTGCACAGTACCCCCACCCCCCCGGCAGCTACAGTGCGCCTCTCAAATATAGTCCAGCCAAAAGCATTGTCCGGTTGCTACAGTGTTCGTGCTACAGGTGTCCACCTGCTACAGGCACTGACCAGAACTGGTTGCTACAGTACTCCAGGTTAAAATTTCCTGCCGTTTCCAAGCAATAAGATCGTTTTTATGGTTTGAAATATTAATGAAAATATTTATTTTTGGGCTATTTTACTATGTAAATATTTCCTACTAATATTTAATAAATTAAAGCAAGCTTATTACAGTCATCATTTTTTAAAGAAGCCTTTAAAGAGATAGAGGGAGAGAATTTAGGAAGGAGAAAACAGAAAAAAGACTTTTGAAGTCATTAAATGATTGAATTAAATTGTAAAGATTATTTCTAGCAAATTTTTATGTTGCAAAAATTCGTATTAAAATTTTGGGGTGTTACAAGTTTTTGGAGTCCGTAAGCATCTAATCTGAGATCCGATTGCACAGGGGTCGACCAGGAGGTGGCGGCCGCACCTGGTATGATCAGTGGTACGAGCGCTTGCACTCGTACCAACAACCGTCTTGCGCTCTGTTACCTCTGTGTAGCTCCCAGCTTCTCCCAAATGCTTTTAGTCTTTTATGGTAATTATTTATCACATTCATTGACGTCATTTCATCACCCTTTCTTGGCATTCTTTCTGTATAACTCCAAACACTTCAAAAAACAACATCCAGGTGAAAACAAACAAAAAGAAGTGTGCAAACCCACTAAAACCTAGCAAAGCCTAACGTGTAGGCACAAAATAAAGGGCAAAATCATCACATAATTTGGACTCATCAAATTCCCCAAGCTTAAATCTTGCTCGTCCCGAGCAAGTACCGCAGCTTTAAAAATAAGGTCATCTAGTTTTATGAGGTTCAGATACACATAGAAGTATGAGTCCATCACAAGTTACAGAAACTCACATAAGATAAATGATCATGATGGGTGTTAGCACATTTTCACAATTGCGATGATCATGAATTATTCCACGCCTTGCTACTTAATTCATTAGTGAACGAGTCACAACTCCATGTATTGAACCATTCTTTATTTCAACCGAGCTAATATCAAGGGGTCCTCTGCTTTTATCAAAATATTTTGACAACATTTTTCTTTTCTTTGATCGGAAACATGTTTATTCACCCATCTCACAATTATTCTTTATGTGACATGTAGGCTAAACATATTTCTTATTTGAGACTTTATTTACAAAACCTTTGTTAATTTTCAGAGTGTCTCCTTTCTCTTACTACTTGCACCAATTTATTCATTCGATTGAACTTATGTCTCAATCCTAATATTGTAACATTTTATTCAAGCAGTTAAAATTAAAAATGAGCTAACATATGCAGTTATTTTCCTTCTCTAATCAATTAACACCAAGGGTGTGGAAGACTTATAATCATCGCATAAGTGATCATGCCCTACCACTCAAATTCTATCATCATCTAATATACTTTTCATCTTATGGAATGGTACTATGCACCACGATATCCATAACTCATTGGAGGAGAATCTTCCCTTATTCAAAAGGACTTAGAGAGTTCAACTTTATTAAATAAAAACGGGTGAGCTAATCTTGACTTGCAGAAAACAAAGGCATGAAAGTAAAGACACAAGGCACTCCAGGATCTCCCCCAAGCTTACAATCAAGCCGGTGGGATCCCTGTACCTAGTTCTATGCTTCCTCATTGGCATCGTCTTTGTTTTCCTTGTCCTCTCCCCAATTGCATGCGGTGGAGATGCACTTGAAGAGTACTCCTATCCCCACAAGGATATTTTGCTACTCATTAATCACCATCGTGAGGAACTCAATCTGCGCAGAGTGCTCAGAGATAGTGTCAAGCATAAGGGCTATCTTATGGAAGAGACCATTGACCCTAGCTTCAAGGTCTTTGCTCATCATCCAATAAGAATCGATCCCATCACCAATAGTGTTAACAGATGCCTTAGAGATTTTCTTGAGCTCCTTGATCTTTTCCTTTTTCTCCTCAGCAGTCGGTGGCTCCTTTCCCCACTCACATGGTTCCGGCCCAGGAGGAAATAGAGGAATAGATCCCTGGATATTAAACTGGTAGGGATTTGGAGGATACTCATCTGACGTGACGACTTCTTCTTCTTCTTCCTCCTTTTCTTCCTTTTCCTTTTCTTCATTCTCTTCCTCGGTGATCTTCTCCTTATTTATCTTCACCTTCGAATACATCTCCACCTTGAGGCTCATCTTCCTGAGATCTTCCCAACAGGTCGAGACAACCTCCTCCAAGCTTGGGAAGGGGTTGATCTTGATGGAGGTTGAGGAAGGTGTTGAGGAAGGTTTGTTGCTCATGGCGCGGCCGGCTTCTTTATCCTGTAGAACGAAGTTTTGGGAGGAGGTGACATGCAACAAAAGGCTCAAGATTACATTGATAATGAGCTAAGGGACATGACCCTTAGCCTTATAAAATGGTTAGAAACCCTAATATTCTCGAGATCAATCTTGTCAGGCCCATTTCTGGAATAAATCATAGAATATCCTCAAGTCACACCAGCCCCAAGATCAGAACAACGGGTGGACTTCCTTGATACAGATATCCAGTACATACATAATATTACACAGGGGTTGAGCCAGAGTGCTCAACAATTTATTACAAGCTTGCCAATATACTACGGTGGTGGAATAACACAGTGGTGTGGTGGTGGTACAACACCGGTACAATAAAATAAAGTCAAGCGTCAGAGTGAGGCTTGGCTATTTTATTGGTGTAGCAGAAACACAACGGATGGTACATGTGGTAGACTCCAGGATCACAGGTTGACTAACTGGGAACACCTCTAAGCGTCGGGCTCTCTAGCGCAATCTCCTTCCACAAGCTCGTCCTCCTCCAGGTCTGGCCAATAAAATAACCAGGGACAAGCCAGTGAGTACGTTGGAATGTACTCGCAAACATTTTGAACGAAAGATATACCGAATGCATATGCTCATGCTGGATTAAATGATATTCATATGTTGGCTGGAATTAAATTATGGCATGATAAATATTAGTGTGTGCAGAAAAATGAGTATATAAAATGTTAGTGACAAACCAAGAAAGTTAAAAGTGGATAATCGGGCGAGACAGGACCGCCCGAGAATCCAAAAGAAAATATAAAGTGGAGAATCGGGCGAGACAAGACTGCCCGAGTATCCAAGAGAAATGCCAAACGGGTGTCTAAAAGAGAATCGAGCGACACAGGACCGCCCGAGAACTCAAGCGACGCCACGAGAGGTCTTGAAAAGAAATGCCAAATGGGTGTCTAAAAGAGAATCGGGTGAGACAGGACCGCCTGAGAACTCAAGCAACGCCACGAGAGGTCTTGAAAAGAAATGCCAAACGGGTGTCTAAAAGAGAATCGGGCGAGACAGGACCGCCCGAGAACTCAAGCGACGCCACGAGAGGTCTTGAAAAGAAATGCGGAATGGGTGTCTAAAAGAGAATCGGGAGAGACAGGACCGCCCGAGACCTCAAGCGACGCCATGATAGGTCTTGAAAATAAAATCAAGTGTCCGGTGTAGTCCAGCCAGCCCCTGAGACACTCAGGAACTAAAATAAGAGAAACGGGCTAGTCCACAATAATATGCATAGTAATAATAATACTTATAACAATAGCATTTATGATAACAAAAATTATACATGATGGCATTAGAGTGACCGTAATTATCCTGCAAACTAATTCATGCTCAAATTAATTATTTCCTCCGGAGACCGACACCGGGACCGACACTTGACCCTGCCCAGCTAACGTCCTTGACCGGGGACACGGCTATTCGAATACATATAACTCTGCAGAGGGTGTACTCTTTACCCACGTGTATGATATTTCTTTAGTCAGCACCGTGACGCTGGCTAATTCCCATTACGGTCTTTGGGTTGAAAACACGCCTGACCAGCACACACCAGATTAACTTTCCGGATGCCAGGAATCACCCAAAGCATCGTTCAAGAAAAACTCTAAGTCGGGGAGACTACAATCTCGAATAGCATGGGATCACTATTCATACACACGGATTACAAGGGGTGCCCCCCTCTCGGCCCAGCCAGATACACCCATGCCCCTTGACCTGATGAATGGCATTAGTCCATGGCCGTAGAAACCCTCATCATGGCCCTCTATGTGGTGTGTACACGGACAGTGGTTAGCAACTTACTAAACCGTACTTCCCTCGCAGAAAGACTAGTGGTAGCACGGTGTTTAGCTAGGTGTGACGGAACAAGACTCGATCTAGGTTGACTCAGGAGGTGTTGTTATTATGACCGGTATACTCCACATATGTCACCGTGACACCACCGTGTCAAAACATGACCCGTGCCCACCGGCACATCCAAGGCAGGAGTACACTCCTGGTTCTCACCATATCCACACGTTAGCAAGATACCATGATGCATGCAAGAAATCCACAAGGTGACAAGACCATGCATGCATACACTATTACTACATATGCGATGCAATATCAAACCTATGCAACCATGCATGCAATTCACCATATCCCAAGTTCAAAAATGCTTGCCTTGATCAAAGTAGTCAGAAAGAGATCCCTCGAAATTCCCGGCAAAGTTTCCCTCTTCGTTTTCTGGAAAATTCAAATTAAAATTTTTGCAACAGTACCAAAAGTTGTCTCAAAATATTTTCAAATAAATACTACAAAAAACTAGAGTGAAAAATAAGAATTTCAAAAAAAGAATCAACTCAAACAGAGTTGTGGTTAAAAAGTTATTAAACTTTCAAATCCAGGGGCCTTTCTGCAAAAGTCCAGGTCCCTGTGTTGTTTAAACAGATAACGCTTCGGGCAGAATATGCCTTTCAGCGGAGAAGGCGTAAAGTGCAGAATACGCCTTCAGTTTAAAAGCAGAAAAAAAAAAGAAAACGCTGACGGGTGGGGTCCACCCGTCATGTTCAAATTTGAACACGCTCGCGCGCGAGAACAGAGAGACGGCGGTGATCACCGGCGACGATCGCCGGGGTTTCAACGAGCGGCGATGATCGGAGCATGTTTAGGGAGTCCGTCCGTGTCGGTGGGTGGCGGTGATGGTCGCCGGCGAGCACCAGAACGACGGCGAGGTCGACGCCGGCGGACGGTGATTTTGGGTGAGGTGGGATCTCGTCGGAGAGAGCTCCGGTTGTGGAATTGAAGCGCGGGATCGACGAGAGGGATTGGTGAGAGGCTACTGGTGGAGTTTTGGAAGTGGAGGTGGCCTAACGACGACGTAGTGATCGGGGAGGGTGGCGGCGGATCGGTGGTCGGAGACGGGGAAGAAGGCCTCCCTGAGGTCGGGGGAGCGCACTGGGAGTCGATTGAGATGTAGTGTGGGTGGTGTGTGAAGTGAACTGAGCTCAGGAGGGCCTTTTATAGGCGATCTGAGGGTGGCCGAGGCGTGCGGACGACGCCGGAGTAAATTCCGGCCGTCGAGTTGGTTAGGGACGACGGGCAGGTTCAGCGCATGATCAGAGGGGTCAATGGAGCTCTCTGGAAGAGTCGGCGTGGACGGGCTCGAGCTCTTCGGCCTTATCCACGGTGAAGCTCACGTACAGGTGCGACGGCGATGACTGGCTCCGGCGACTGCTAGGCGGGGCCAAGCGGTGTGGACGGTGTGCGAGGATGCAGAGGGAGGCGCCGCATGGAGAGAGAGTAGGTGGGGGAGAGCAGCAGCAGCAGTGAAGATGGCGGGCGACGTAGTGATCCGCTCGGTTGCCGCGGCCAAGGATGGTGGCCGTTGCACCGGCCACCTCCTGTGCTGTCGGCGGCGGCCACTGACCAGTGGGGTCCCAGGCGACCCATTAATGGCCAGAGGAGGCGTGGAGGAGAAGGGGAGGGCGATGGAGTGGAGTGCACGGCGCCGCCCCTCCTCTCTCTGAACTTGATTCAGTTAACTGAATCTTTTCGACAGCGATGAACAGTGTGCACACCACATGTATGATGAAATGCCAGAGGGTACTAGGGTTTTAGGAATTCTTGGGAATTTTTGTGGTGAGGTGTTGATGCATAAGAGAGAGTTTGGCAAGGTTTTAGAATTTTTGGAGAAATTAAAAATAGGTTTTGGTCAGGAAGTTTGAATCTGGTCCAAATTTGAACTGGATAGAATTTGAAAAATTTGAACAGTAGAACCCAAAGTTTTTGGTGAACTAGGTTTTGGGTACTGCCTAGTTGTTGGGGTAATTTTTGTGGGTGTAGAAGAATCATAGAAAATGTGGTTCCTTTGTAAACCAAAGAAACTAGGATAGATATAAATTCCAACTTTGGAATTAATTTAAAATAAGAGAAATATTTTTGTAGAGTGGGAAAGTTTTGGACACTGTCCTAGAATGTGAGAATGACTTGAGGGATAATTTAGAAGTGATAAAAAAATTATTGGAGGATTTTAGAAGGGCTTGAAAAGGAAAAATGATCATTTTCATAGAATAATTTTATTTATTCCAGAAACTTTTCTAAATAAAAAAAATATTTTTGATCTTTCAAAATAATTACCCAATTAATAAACCATTCAAATCAGAACCATTTAAAATTTTGAAACCCAATTAAAATAAAAAGATTTTCAGAACAGAAGAAGCAGAAGAAGAAAAAGACCATAATATTTTCTTTTTAAAGAAAAGATTTGAAAATCCAAAGAAAATATTTTGGGGTGTTACAACACCTACCCCCCTTAAGAAAAATCTCGTCCCCGAGATTTCAGCTGTCCCTCAAACAGGTACGGATATTCAGTCCTCAGGTGATCCTCTCTTTCCCATGTTGCTTCTTCCTCGGTGTGATTACTCCACTGAACTTTGTAAAATTTTATCACGCTCTGTCGGGTTCTCTGTTCAGACTCCTCCAATATCTTTATAGGACGCTCCCTATATGCAAGATCTGGTTGGATGTCCAGGTCCTGATGTTGGACTTGCTTTTCTGGGGTACTGACACATCTCCTTAGTTGTGACACGTGAAATACATCATGAACATCCGATAATTCTGTCGGTAGCTCCAGTTGGTAGGCAACCTTGCCTCTGCTTGCTATTATTCTGAACGGTCCAATAAATCTTGGTGCCAATTTTCCTTTAACTTTAAATCTCAATAGCCCCCACATTGGGGATACTCTGAGGTACACATATTCATCGGGTTCAAAACTAATCTGACGGTGCTTCTAATCGTAGTAGCTCTTCTGACGACTCTGAGTTGCCTTCAGTCTGTCTCGGATAAGTTTTACTTTCATTTCCGCTTCCTTGAGAACTTCTGGGCCGAAGATTCGGCTGTCTCCGGTCTCAGGCCAATTGAGTGGGGTACGGCATCTTCGTCCGTACAGGGCTTCGAAGGGTGACATTTTTAAACTAGCTTGATAACTGTTGTTGTATGAGAATTCCGCATACGGCAAACTGTCTTCCCAGCTGACTCCATAAGTAAGCACACATGCTCTCAGCATGTCCTCCAATATTTGATTTACCCGTTCAGTCTGTCCCCCTGTCTGTGGGTGATATGCTGTGCTGAACACCAGTTGAGTCCCTAAGGCTTGTTGCAGGTGATTCCAAAACCTAGAGACAAACTGAGTGCCTCTATCAGAGACTATGGTCTTGGGTACTCCGTGTAAGCAAACAATTCGGGAGAGGTATAACCTAGCAAACCTCTGTGTCGAATATGTTGTTTTTACCAGAATAAAATGTGCCACCTTGGTTAATAAATCTGTTATAACCCAGATAGTATCATTCCCGTGTTGTGACCTTGGTAATCCCACAATAAAATCCATTCCTATTTCATCCCATTTCTATTCAAGCACTCTGAGCGGCTGTAACAATCCTGCTGGCCTCTGGTGTTCTGCTTTTATACGCTGACATGAGTCACACCGTGCGACATATACAGATATGTCCTTTTTCATCCCGTGCCACCAAATTTTTTCCTGTAAATCCTTATACATCTTGGTTCCTCCTGGGTGGATGGAGTACGGGGTGGTATGAGCTTCTGTCCAAATTTGTTGCTTTAGCTCTTCCTTGTTGGGTACACATAATCGTTTTCCGTACCATAGGATTCCTTGGGTGTCAATGGTAAATTCAGATGCCTTGCTTGAATTTACTTTCTTTTCAATTCCTTCGATGCTGGGGTGTACTTTCTGAGCTTCTTTGATCTGATCCTCCAGTGTTGATTTTACTTCTAGACGGGCAATGGTTCCTTCCGTGACTAGAACCATATTAAGTTTGGCAAATTCCTGGTTGAACTCGTGCTGTGAGAATTGCACACTGTCACTGTCGGTGCATGGATTTTGGCTGAGGGCGTCTGTCACAACATTTGCTTTACCCGGATGGTAATGAATTCCCACATCATAATCCTTAATTAACTCAAGCCAGCGACGTTGTCGCAAGTTTAATTCTGGCTGGGTGAAGATATACTTGAGACTTTTATGGTCCGTGTATATCTCGCATCGATTACCAAGAAGGTAATGTCGCCATTCCTTGAGTGCGTGTATTACTGCTGCTAACTCCAAATCATGGGTAGGGATAATTTTCTTCGTGCCGTCGTAGTTGTCTTGAAGCGTATGCTACGACCTTTCCCTCTTGCATTAGTACACATCCAAGTCCCTTCCTGGAAGCGTCACAATATATTTCAAAATTCTTTTGCACATCTGGCACAATCAGAACAGGTGCCGTGGTTAACCTCTTCTTTAATTCCAGGAAACTTTTCTCGCAAGCTTCGGTCCACTCAAACTTTTTATCTTTCTTGAGTAGCTGAGTCATGGGTTTGGCTATGGTGGAGAATCCTTCGATAAATCATCGATAATAGCCGGCCAGACCAAGAAAACTTCTGACCTCAGTTACGTTGGTGGGTTGGTTCGACCCTAAGACATCTTTCACTTTGCTTGGGTCCACTGCTATCCCATCCTGTGTCAGTACGTGTCCCAGAAAACCAACTTCTCGTAACCAAAATTCACATTTGTTGAATTTGGCATATAGTTGATTTTTCTGTAATTCTTCTAGGACTATCCGAAGATGTTGCTCATGTTCTTCCGGTGTTTTGGAATAAATGAGTATATCATCAATGAATACAACCACGAACTTGTCCAAATATTTCATGAAGACCTTGTGCATGAGATGCACAAAATAAGCAGGAGCGTTGGTCAAACCGAAGGGCATCACTATGAACTCATTTAATCCATATCTGGTGGTAAAGGCAGTCTTGGGTATATCTGACGATCGGATTATTAATTGATGGTAGCCTGACCTCAAGTCTATTTTTTGGAATACCTTGGCTTCTGCCAGTTGCTCGAACAGGTCGTTGATTCTTGGTAGTGGATATTTATTTTTGACAGTAACCATATTGAGTGCCCTGTAGTCAATACATAACCTTAGGGTCCCATCCTTTTTCTTAGCAAATAAAACCGGTCATCCCCATGTTGATGAGCTGGGTCGAACGTAACCTTTTTCCATTAATTCCTTAATTTGTTTCTTCCGCTCAACCAATTCTGTCGGAGCCATTCGATAAGGCTTCTTGTAAATGGGTGCCGTCCCGGGTGCTAGTTCAATAACAAACTCAATTTCACGATCAGGTGGCATGCCTGGTAGCTCCTCCGGAAATACATCGGGGTATTCGCATACCACCGGAACCTTGCTTAATTCTGTCATATCCACTTGATTTAATTTTCCCTGTGTAGTAGAAATCTTCCTTGTGCCAAATTTTATTGTCTTCCCTTGACAATTAGTGAGAGTCAATGTACGGTTGTAGCAGTCTATAAAACCTTTATTCGTGGTCAACCAATCCATCCCCAAAATAACATCCAGATCAACTGCTTCCAGTACAATGAGATTGGCTAGAAACTTCATTCCTTTGATTTCAATATTCACATCCTTGCTGTACCATTGTGTGCTTTGCTTCGATCCCGGGGACTGAAAAACCATTGAATTTTGCAAAGGCAAAAAAGAAAACTGATTCTCCGAAGCAAATCTTTTGGAAATGCATGAATGGGAAGCTCCAGAATCAAATAAGACTGTAGCATTAATTGTGTTGGCAGGGAACGTACCAAACACGATGTCCAGTGCATTCTACGCTTCCTCAAATGTCACGTGATTCACCTGTCCCTTCCTTTGATTGTTGTTGGGGTTGCTGCGTCGTGGGGCTGCGTTGATGATGCGGCCATTGTTGTTGGGCTTCGGGGCATTATTCCCTTGCTTTGGGCATTGCCTAGCATAATGCCCTTCTTCTCCACAGGCAAAACAGGTAATGCTAGGACGGAACGTTGTGTCCTTGGTCCTGTTGTTGAAGGTGCTACGACTCTGCTGCGGTCGTGGAGTTGGAACTGCTGGTCGTGGTGCCACAGGCCTCCGAAATTCATTTCGGGGCCTGTTGTTGCGCACTTGTATTGACTGGGTCATACGGCGTTTGCGAATTTCATTCATGTTGCGGTGCTCGTTCTCCAGTATAATTGCCTTGTCTACCAGTGTCTTGAAATCTGGAAAGGTGTGGACCACCAGTTGGCACTTCAGAGATGGAACAAGCCCATCAAGAAATTTCTCCATCTTTTTGCTTTCCGTCATGTACTCATCATTGGCGTACCGAGATAACTGAGTGTGGCACCCCGGCTCAGAGAGACCGGAACACCCCGTATTCCAGCCCAGAGATCAAGTCTTCTGGAATACGACACTGCTTGGCATAGAAAAATCAGCTCTTTATTACAAATAACACGGGTACAAAGGTTCTGAAGGCATGAAGGTTACAGGGGGCACGGGGACACTTCGCCTGCTCAGATAGCTCTATGCTAGCAGCGAGACATCCCGAAGCGGAATAAATCCTAACAAGGGAACAACGACGACGGTGGTGAACTCCACTCCGCAGGGACTCTGGCTGGGACGTATCCTAGAGCGCAACCTCGAGATCCTCAACAAGCAAACATGGCATCACCTGCAATCTGGCATGACACGCCAGGTGAGTACTTTGAATGTACTCGCAGGCTCACAGGAACCAAAGCAATCAAGACATACAACAGCATGGCATTTACAGGTTAATCATCAAAGATGCACACGATACTACTAGAACAACATGAGCATGGCAACAACATGAGTATGACAACAACATGAGAATGGCAAGAACATGAGCATGGCATGTACATATAATTCATGATATGAACAGAATGATACTAGCACTAGCATGGAAGGGGGTCGACATTTAAGGTCTCATGGACCAACTTACTCTGCTCGGAGGTTATCTCGTAACTGCCATAAATATCAACTTACTTACCATCGTGATCACCACGAGATCACCTCATAGTTAACCAACATCGGTATCCACAATACCCTCGTGATCCTCTCATGATCACATAAAGATCAACCAACTTCTTTTCTTATCGAACCGGGGTTGTTATTATTCAGATTATTATTACTGTTGACCCATAGTGTGACCTACTACGAACTGTGTCCATGACCGAGGATGCGGCTATCGATAGATTATACACTCTGCAGAGGTTAGTACACTGTACCCACACCACGGAACTCATGGCCTCGTGCTCCCATTCGGGTGGACCAACGACGTTCCAACAAAACCAGTCTATTGCATGACACTCTCCCGGCCACTCCGACAAACTACCCTTTGGGCTATGTCCTGGGTGACCACGATGCCAACATGTGACATCCGCCACCTCTGTGGCTGCCACCGTCGTGGCCAAACAAAACTGTCCCAAACGAGGACCTGAGCTCAATACCAAAACTGGGTACACAAGGCTTATGGCCGCCTACCTGATCAGGGTAGCGCGCGCACATAACCTTCCCTAGTATGAGGCACCGGCGAGAGGCATGACAATAGACCGCATTAGGGCCTCCCCATCGAGGCAAGTGTGGTTGCACTGGTGAGCTCGATTCGGTGGCACCAGGACTCAGCCAATAGATTTGTTCAAGTTCGATTAATGTCAGGTTCAACTTGAATGGTGATGAGCTGAGTCATAATGAAATATAAATGCATATGAGTATGATAACAGTGTAACCATGGATGGGTAGCATAACCATCTAACAACATGGCATCAACAATGATAACTCATTTAGTCTACGGGATGCAGATGAGCATAGCATAATGACAATCATGAATATAACAAGTATTTTCATAATAAACCCTAATTATTCAAATGAGCATATCGTTATCACTAGCATCGGAAAATAAATCCGAGAACTAACATGATAATAACAATACTAGCAAATAATCATTTAACTTACTAGATGCAAATGAGCAGGGCATAAGAACGAGCATGGATTCACAAGCATATAATATTCACAAAATAATTAAATGAGCAAACATTTATTTAAATATTCAAGTGAAAACCATGGCTACTGCAAGGCCATCATGCAAGTGGCTGTCGTGGCTTGCCTGGGGATGGAGGAACCACCGGGGAGGGGTGCGATGAACTCGCGGAAAGAATCGCCGGAAAAGTTTCCCTCTCGGCGGAGCTGTTTTAAGGGCAAGGGCAAAATGGTCATTTTCACAGTGTGACAACCTCATGAAAATGATACCATCAGAACGGGCTCGACGAACTGAGATCGTGGGCTTTGGAATCACCTGAATCGGAGTTACGGTTGCCGAGATACGGCCGTTCATTCGTTAGGCAGAAAAACAAATAAAAAAATGAGCTTTTCTGCTGCTAACGGGCGAACGCACGCAATATAAGGGTTTCGGCTGGCTGGGTTAGACCGAAGGCACACTTTCTGAAATACGCTTTCAGAAAACGAAAACGTATTCCATCCCAACGCGGGGACAGAGTATGCTTCCTATAAGTGAAAACGTATTATTGAAAATACGCTTTCACTTAAATCGGCGCGGGCCCGGGGTTGACTCCTTTGTTTGACTGACGAGTGGGACCCGAGAGGAGGTGGGACCCACTTGGCTTGGTCGTCTCCTTCCTCTCGATGGGAGGGAGAGGAGGCGAGGCTAGGCACGGCCGTCGCCGGCCCCAACGACACCGGCCATCTCCGGCCGAAGTCCGGCCACCGGCGGCCTCAGGGCAGAGCGCCGCACCCGTCTGGCCTGGTCACGGACGCCGAGGAGGGCCGAGGTGTCGATGGAGTGGGCTCCGGCGGGAGTGGCTCTCGGCCGGACTTGGCTTCGGGCGTGCGGTCATCCCCGTGATGAACCGAAGACATGGGGAGGTTCGCCGGGATCTGGTGGTGCTACTGGTGGTGGAAAGAGGATGGGAGGAGCTCCATATTGCAAGAATTTAGGGCGAGGCCGACGGCTGCCTTGGCGGCCATGCGAAGCAAGGAGGAGCTCTCGGGCTCGGGGGAGAGGTCGGGGAAGGCTAGTGGAGGGAGGGGAGGCTGTTGGTGATCTCGGGGGTGCTCGGGGTGGGCTTAAATAGCCGGGGCGAAGGAGCCGTCCCCGGATGTCGCCGTGGCCAGATGGAGCGTGCTCTGGTGACGTTCGCGTACGCATGCACACGCGTAGAGGGGTTGAGGGCGACGGGAGAGAGCTAGTGGGGTGGTAGACGCGGGCAGCGCGAAGTTCGGTCGGCCACACGGCCACTGTGCGCACGCGTTCGCGGCCACCGTGGTGCGAGGAGGGCGAAGGAGGAGGGGGCCAGGGCACGAGAGGACGCGGGAGACTGTGGGCGACGCGGTGGACAAGGTGGGACGCGTGAGAACGACGAGCAGAGGAGGCCCGGAGCAAAACGACATCCAGAGCGCGCCCAACGCTTGCAAACAGCGTGGTCACCACGTGGCATGGCGCTCTGAGGGCACGAAGGACTGGCAAAAGTTGTCAAACGAGTTGTCCCTCCAACCTACAGTTCCACTGATGCGATGGTTCGGCTAAAGACACTGTGAGTTGATGGGAATGATCGACTGAAGTTTTCTGTTGCAAACTTAGGCATGAAGTAGTGATCAACTGGGATGAGATGAGGGTTAACCAGGATGTCTCAGGGGTTTAGGGTAGGAAGGACTATGATCCTGTGAAAAATGAACTGATTTGGACCCGTATTTAATATAGTTGCTTCACAACAACATATTCTGGTCCAGAAAGAAGATCAGGAAGTAGCACTCACATGGAGTATTGGATTGGGCTGAAAATTTGTAGAGGGTAATTATTTGGGTATATGAAGGTACCATAAAAATTTCATCCCATTTGGATAAGTAGAAATGGTACTTCCTTCACAATGCTCCACACTGGACAGAAACTTGGGGGAATTTTGTGGAGCAAATGGCTTGGTAAAATAATGTTAGTTTTGGCATGCTCACATTATTTAGGTATATTTAGGTCCTGCATTAATTTCAGATTTTATGAAGCAATATAAAATATAGTTGCTTCACAAACTGAAATTGTGACCAGAAACCAAGATTTGAAGGTGTGCTCACATAGATTGGTAGATGGATATGAAATTTGGTGTAGAGTCATGATTTGATCAGATGGATGACATACCAAAATTTCAACTCATTTGGATTAGCCTAGCTAGTACTTCCTTCACAAAGCTTCTCTCTGGTCTGAAACTTTGGGAATTTGCTGAGGATTTACTAGGCAAATGAAGTTCAATTTTGGCATGTAGCAACAATTTGGATATAAGAGAGTGCCCAAAAATTTTGAAGGCAATCAAGAAAAGATAACTACCACTTCCTTCACAAAGTGCCATTCTGGACAGAATAGGAAAATGAATATTCCTGAATTATTTTTGAACTAGGCAAGGATGGATTTTGGCATATTGGTGGGAGATATGATCCAAAGAATTTATGAGAATTTTGTGGAGGACAAAAATATAGGTTGCTTCACAACCTTGGGCAAACAAGGTTATTCCTTTAATAGAAAAAGGAATATTCCCAAGAAATAAATATTGGGGTTGGGCTAAGATGGAAATGACATGGCCTTGGGACATATTTGAGAATGACAAGCCACTAGGAAGTGGCAGGAGAGAAGATTTTCCCAGGTTTCAAGACCACATAGCCACGGAAAAAGAACTCCAAATAAAATTCAAAGAAACCCAAAAGAAAAAGAAAGGGCCAAAAATCGGGGTCACTACTGGAATCAGCTTCTTTGCCGTCTGCCATAGCAGACGGCAAAGGCCTGCCTGGCGGACGGCAAAGCCATTGCCGTCCGCCAGCAGACGGCGAACAGTCCGGCCGAACGGGTGCCGGTAAAGGCCACTTTGCCGTCTGCTGGCAGACGGCAAAGAAGGCAAGCTCTTTGCCGTCTGCTGGCAGACGGCAAAGCCCCTGGACGGCAGACAAAAGGTGCCAGCCCCGTTAGGGGGCTAACGGCGCTCTTTGCCGTCTGCCAGCAGACGGCAAAGAGCTGCAGCTCACGTCAGGCGTCAGCTGGGCCAGCGCAGGCTCTTTGCCGTCTGCCAGCAGACGGCAAAGAAGAAAGCTCTTTTCCGTGTGCTCGCAGACGGCAAACAGGCCAAATAGGCCAGCCCAGCTTGCACAGGCTGCTGCCACGTGGCCTGTTTGCCGTCTGCTAGCAGACGGCAAACCTCTTTGCCGTCTGCTAGCAGACGACAAAGTGGCTATATAGCCCCTGTTTTTACTGTTTTCTCTTATATCAATTCATTTGCACATAAATTCACACACATATATATATTCAGAATCACATAATAAGGCAAACATTATGTCTAGTCCATCACATAAAATGTCTCATCCACCACATAATAAACAACACATATGCAAATAATATGCAAGCCATATGGATATGATCATCCAACACATACCAAATCAAAACATATGCAAGTCTCATCCATACATATGCAAGTTTCATTCATCTATACATACATATGCCAGTGTCAATTGTTGATCCTACAAAATCAAAACAAAATGGAAGGACAAGGACTCCATGAACGCAAGCTTCCGTGAAGTGAATCAAATCTGCAAAATGGGAAAGAAGGAAGTTAGAAGAAGAAGAAGACTAGAAGAAGAAGAAGAAAAAGAAGAAGAAGAAGACTAGAAGAAGAAGAAGAAGAAGAAGAAGAAGAAGAATTTTTCTTCTCTTTCTTTTTCTTCTTCTTATTGCTTACTTGTGTCATTTTAGAGCTAACCTAGTTAAATAGGCCATTTTTGACCTAAATATGCTAAGTATGTCATAAATGAACTAAATAAGCTAAGTATAGGTCATTTCAGAGCTAACCTAAGTAATTATGCCATTTTTGAGCTAATTAAGCATATTAAGTCATTTTGGAGCTAAATAGGTCATTTCTTAAGCATATTATGTCATTTTTGAGCTAGCTAAGCACATTGAGTCATTTTGGAGGAATAAATGCTAAGTATAGGTAACTTTAGAGCTATCCTAGGTTAAATAGGTCATTTTTTAGCTAATTAAGGTTATTATGTCATTTTTGAGCTAGCTAACCATATAAATTCATTTTTGGAGGAATAAATGCTAAGTATATGTCATTTTAGAGCTTTCGTAGGTTAAATAGGTCATTTTGGAGCTAAATAGGTGATTTCTTAAGCTAAGCTAAGTATAGGTCATTTGAGAGGTATCCGTGGTAAAATTGGTCATTTTGGAGCTAATTAAGGTTATTATGTCATTTTGGAGGAAATAATGCTAAGTACAGGCCATTTTAGAGCTAAATATGTCATTTCTTAAGCTAAGCTAAGTATAGGTCATTTGAGAGCTATCCATGGTAAAATTGGTCATTTTGGAGCTAAGTAAGGTTATAATGTCATTTTGGAGGAAACTAAGCTAAGTATACGGCATTTTGGAGATAAATAGGTCATTTCTTAAGCTAAGTATGCATTTGTTATGCTAAACACTTGCGAAAACTTACCGTCATCACGGAGGTGTAGTTGTAGGTGTAGTTGTAGGACCGGTCGCGCCAGTGGCTGACGGAGGAGGATCAGTCGATGCTTGTCGGGAGTTATGCTGCACCAAAGATCATTTCCAATGTATCGTTAGCATGATGCAACTCAAATGTGAAGACTAGTAACTAATGACCATTCAAATGAAACTCACCGTGCCCGCCGGAGCAATGACTGGCATCGGCGGAGGGGTCGTGCCGCTCTTCTCGCACAGGGTCTGCACATTTGGTTTTGACGAGTCAGTCATATTAGATACTACTGTAAGGAACATTACGTGCATGATTTGGCTAATATGCAGATGAAACTTACCGCGAACATCTCGTATAGGGCCCGGTTAGCCATCATGTTCCGGTTCCTCTCCTCCTCCAACGTATTAGCTGTCCTGTCCTCAAGCTCCCTCTCCCTCTCCGCTGCCTGCCGGTCCCTCTCCTCTAGAATCGCCTTGGTCTTCGCTCTCTCTTCCTCAATAGCAGCCTGGGTCTTCGCTCTCTCTGCCTCAATAGCAGCCTGCAACACCACTCGTTAGCATTGTAATCATCGACGGTCGCACACACAATGTAATGAAGGAAAGGTATCTGAGTCCGTATAACTAACCTTGAATTCGAGCTCCACTGGCCGTGCACGAGGCAATATCTCAGGATCGGAGCCGGTCTGGTGCTTCTTGATCTGCGGGAGAGTGCTACTACAACGTATCAGTCCATCCCCAATGGCTAACGAGCCATGGGGCCTCCCGCCACCAGATATCATCACCAGCTCTGGATCAAGAGGTTGCTGGCTCGGGTTAAAGTCCGGCCCCTTCCTTGCCTTCCCCTCGTCTCTGTACCTCACAAGCTTGTGGTGGGAGGCGCGGTTGGTGAATTTCTTTGGATCATCGAGGTCAGACTCAGAGAATGCCTTGGCCTTCTTGTACGAGGCAGTATTGGACATGGCATAGAGGTCGAACAGCTGTGGCACTGGAGCCTTGTTCTCTCGCGCCTAAAAGAGAGGAACAGAGTATTAGTTGAGGGCTCAAGCTAGCATGAAGAATAATTTTGCATGAATCATGAAGCAAACCACATACCCAGTTTTCACCGTACTGATGTAGGTTGACGCTGCCTATATGGTGTGGGACACCTTTCATTTTGCCACGCTTGTCCTTTGCAGTGTCGTGGGTGGAGCGCCATTGGGGAGAGCACCACTCATACACCAACGCCCCCCAACAGTCCATCCTATCCGCACACCATCTCGGGGGCACCTAAGTTAAGCAAGAGAAATTTGAGTGCTACGCCTACGAATCAAATCAAGGAAACTAAGTACAAGGCCTTAAGAATAGGTAATTACCTTCATGTACTTCTCCTTACTCAGAAACTTCTCGCGGCACTTCTCTCTTTTCCTCCTAATACCAGCCGAGGCGAAGTAGTCTCGAATAGCCTGCGTCCGAGCCTCGTGCCGAAAGTTTTGAAGTAGGCGCCTGCACTCGTTGTCGATAACCAGAACCACGGCCTCCTCCTGTCCCTCAGCACACCTATAGAAGGTCTGCAATAAAACAAGAAAACACGAATTAGTACAATCACTAGGGTTGCCAATCAAAGAAGGAAACACAACGTAGACGGCAAAGGAGAAATTACCCAAAACGTCTGGATCACAATGTCGGCCACCTTGTGGCACTCGACATCGCCGATCCTATGCCCCGGCGGGGTCGGGGCAGCCAAGTACTGCTCCCAGGTCATTCCTAACTCGGGAACCCGGCCTTCACCGGGCAACGTGACCCACCCCGGGAATCTCTGGCGACAAATCACACCAAGGACACTGTTGGGCCTGCGGACATGAGGCTCGTGTGTCCAAGACCTGCAGTATGACAAGGTCAACGCATTAGATATTCGAAGAAACGTGAAGGCAAAAAGGTTAAAAAAGAGTAAATGCACTTACTTGGCCCCGTTAGGCGCAATCAACCACCTCTGGTCGGGGGTCGCCGGGGTGGGCGGGAGCTTTGTTCCACCACGCTGGTAGACTTTGCGCCCCTCAACCCACTCACCCTCGCTATAGCTATCAGAACTATAGCCACCCTCAGCACGGCCACTCGACTCCGTTGAGTTCCGCTACGACTCAGCGTGATCCCTGCTGAGCTCTGGAGTCTCGTGGGATGGAGTCTCGTGGGACGAAGGCTCGTCGGCCCGACGCTCGTCGGCCCGAGGCTCGTCGGCCATAGGCGCGTCTGCCATAGGCTCGTCGGCCCGAGGCTCGTGGACCGGAGTCCGAGACGGGTCCACCTCAGGCGGCTCCATCTCAGACGGAGCACTCCTGTGGTCGGGTGAATCAGCTGGGGGTGGCGGCGAGGAAGGCGTAGTAGCAGCCTTCCTACCTCTCCCGCCGCCACATCCACCTTTACCAGCCTTCTTCCCCCCCGACCTCTCCCGGCCGAAGAAGAAGCGACCGCCGGTGGTGTCTGCATACTGAGATCCAGCGCTCTCCGGAGGCTATGGGGTGGAATGGAACTACCCCTCCCACCACGCGCCGAGGTAGGAGCCTCGGAGCGCTCTCGACCCGCGCCCACCATCTGTCAACACCTGCAACGACAAAGAGTAAACGAAATTAGTACAACATAAAAAGAATGAATACCTCACATGAATAATATGTATATAATTTAAGTGTATCATCATCATGAACATAATAAAAAATTGAATACCTAAAAAATTGAATATATACCTAATTTAAGTGTCGGGGTGTCATGTCGGGGTCAGGGTGTCGGGGTGTCGTGTCGGGGTCGGGGTGTCGTGTCGGGGTCGGGGTGTCGGGGGTGTCGTGTCTGGGTGTCGGGGTGTCAGGGGTGTCGGGGTGTCGGGGTCGGGGTGCCGTGTCGGTGTCGGGGTGTCGGGTCGGGGTCGGGGTGCCGTGTCGGGGTCGGGGTGTCGGGTCGGGGTCGGGGTGTCGGGGTCGGGGTGTCGGGGTGTCGGGTCGGGGTCGGGGTCGGGGTTTTTCCTCTTTTTTTCTTTTCTTCTTCTTCCTCTTCTTCCTTTTCTTCATTTTCTTCCTTTTTTTCCTTCTTCTTCTTCTTCTTCTTCCTCCTTTCCTTTTTCCTCTTCTTCTTCTCCTCCTCTCCTCTTTTTTCTTCTTCTCCTCCTCCTAACCTAATTAACCTAATTGATGTCGAAACCAGTAGCATCTAACTAATTAACCTACTCAAAAAACCTAATTAACAACATCTAACTAATTAACCTAATTGATGCATCTACTATCTACGAACAGTAGCATCTATATATATCTATAATCATGATATTAAAAAAAAGGAAAAAAATAGAAAAACAGAAAAAAAAGGGCAGAGGTGGGGGAGCTCACCGGAGGGGGTGCCGCCGGGGGGCTCGTCGGGGGGTGCCATCGGGGGGGCTCGCCGGGGAGGGCTCGCTGGGGGGGCTCAACGGGGCGGCGGCGCGTGGCCGCTGCGGCAGACTGCGGGGCGGCGGCGCGGGGCAGCGGAGGTGCGGGGCGGCGGCGTGGGGCGGCGGCGCGGGGCAGGGCGGGGCGGCGGCGGGGGCAGGGCAGGGCTGGGTGGGGCAGCGGCGGGGGCGGCGGGGGCAGGGCAGGGTAGGGCAGGGCGGCGGCGCTGAGACAGAGAGGGAGAGAGAGATGTGTGTGAGAGAGAGAGAGGATTTGGGCGCGGGGGTGAAAATTAAGCCCCCCTCTTTGCCGTCTGCTAGCAGAAAGCAAAGAATTCTTTGCCGTCTGCTAGCAGACGGCAAAGACGGTGACCGTTAGCCCGCCCCCGCCGTGACATTGTGGGCCCCACCCTCACCTCGTTGCCGTCTGCTGGCAGATGGCAAAGAAATTTTTGCCATCTGCCAGCAGACGGCAAAGAAGTGGCAAATGGAAAAGAGCTTGACCTAGCCAGTGCCGTGCCCCGTGGGGCCCACTTTGGTCTTTGCCGTCTGCTGGCAGACGGCAAAGAACTCTTTGCCATCAGCTGGTTCTTTGCCGTCTGCTTTGGCAAGACAGATGGCAAACTGCCTCTTTGCCATCAGCTGGCAGACGGCAAAGAGCTGGCAGATGGCAAATAACTGAATTCCAGTAGTGGGTGTTACACTGAGTAAACTGGTCCAGGTACTGAGTTACCATGGTGCCTCGCTGCTCGAAATCCTCAAATTCCCTTTTCTTCAATTTCATAATACTGTTAGGAATATGTGCTCCTGGAAATTTTCCTTGAATTGTTCCCATGTCATATCTGCTCCATTTGGATGAGTGTGGCATATATTTTCCCACCATGATGCTGCTGTCCCAGAAAAATAGTGCGGAGCATATAGCACTTTTTCCTAGTCCGTACACTGAGCGATGTTCAATTTCCTTTCCATATCACGCAGCCAATCATCTGCCTCCAGAGGTTTGTCTGTGTGAGAAAAGACTGTTGGATTGGTCCTCTCGAGCTCTGATAATTTTGACCGGTGTTGATGTTGTCCTTGGTGATTCCCCATATTTATTAAGTGTTACATCATTTCCTGGTGCTGCCGCTGGCTTTGTTCATACAGATGGAATACTTGTGAAAATGCTGAATCATTGCTCTGCTGACTTGTCTGTCCTTGTGTGTAATTATTTCCCATCTGTGCAAAGTTGTCCTCTGGCGGACTGGGCATAGAACGGGTCCAGGGACGATGCATTTTCTTTTTGGGGTATTTGTGTAACACCGATGAGAAAAGAAATTATAAAAGATGGAAATAAATTTTTAAGAGACTGAAAATAATTTCCCTCCCAAAAACGTAAGTGCAGGTTATAACACAGATGCAGATTTAATTATACATGCCAGATTTAATTATAAATGCATGAGATGCATGCAAAAAGAATGTTAGTACTGACTCTATTACTAGCGTCCGCGCCTAGGGCTTCCTACAGTCAGCCTGGCTCTGATACCAAGGTTTGTCATGGCCATTTCTGGAATAAAGCACAGAATAGCCTCAACTCACACCAGCCCCAAGATCAGAACAACTGGTGGACTTCCTTGATACAGATATCCAGTACATACATAATATTACACAGGGGTTGAGCCAGAGTGCTCAACAATTTATTACAAGCTTGCCAATATACTACGGTGGTGGAATAACATAGTGGTGTGGTGGTGGTACAACACCGGTGTAATAAAATAAAGTCAAGCGTCAGAGTGAGGCTTGGCTATTTTATTGGTGTAGCGGAAACACAGCGGATGGTACATGTGGTAGACTCCAGGATCACAGGTTGACTGACTGGGAACACCTCTAAGCGTTGGGCTTGCTAGCGCGATCTCCTTCCACAAGCTCGTCCTCCTCCAGGTTTGGCCAATAAAATAGCCAGGGACAAGCCAGTGAGTACGTTGGAATGTACTCGCAAACATTTTGAACGAAACATATACCGAATGCATATGCTCATGCTGGATTAAATGATATGCATATGTTGGCTGAAATTAAATTATGGCATGATAAATATTAGCGTGTGCAGAAAAATGAGAATATAAAATGTTAGTGACAAACCAAGAAAGTTAAAAGTGGATAATCGGGCGAGACAGGACCGCCCGAGAATCCAAAAGAAAATATAAAGTAGAGAATCGGGCGAGACAAGACCGCCCGAGTATCCAAGAGAAATGCCAAACGGGTGTCTAAAAGAGAATCGGGTGAGACAGGACCGCCCGAGAACTAAAGCGACGCCACGAGAGGTCTTGAAAAGAAATGCCAAACGGGTGTCTAAAAGAGAATCGGGCGAGACAGGACTGCCCGAGAACTCAAGCGACGCCACGAGAGGTCTTGAAAATAAAATCGAGTGTCCGGGGTAGTCCAGCCAGCCCCTGAGACACTCAGGAAATAAAATAAGAGAAACGGGTTAGTCCATAATAATATGCATAGTAATAATAATACTTATAACAATAGCATTTATGATAACAAAAATTATACATGATGGCATTAGGGTGACAGTAATTATCCTGCAAAATAATCCATGCTCAAATTAATTATTTCCTCCGGAGACCGACACCGGGACCGACACTTGACCTTGCCCAGCTAACGTCCTTGACTATGGACACGGCTATTCGAATAGATATAACTCTGCAGAGGGTGTAATCTTTACCCACGTGTATGAGATTTCGTTAGTCAGCACCGTGACGCTGGCTAATTCCCATTACGGTCTTTGGGTTGAAAACACGCCTGACCAGCACACACCAGATTCACTTTTCGGATGCCAGGAATCACCCAATGCATCGTTCAAGAAAAATTCTAAGTCGGGGAGACTACAATCTCGAATAGCATGGGATCACTATTCATGGGTGGCCCCCTCTCGGCCCAGCCGGATACACCCATGCCCCCTGACCTGATGACTGGCATTAGTCCATGGCCATGGAAACCCTCATCATGGCCCTCTATGTGGTGTGTACACGGACAGGGGTTAGCAACTTACTAAACCGTACTTCCCTCGCGGAAAGACTCGTGGCAGCACGGTGTTTAGCTAGGTGTGACGGAACAAGACTCGATCTAGGTCGACTCCGGAGGTGTTGTTATTATGACCGGTATACTCCACATATGTCACCGTGACACCACCATGTCAAAACATGACCCGTGCCCACCGGCATGTCCAAGGCAGGAGTACACTCCTGGTTCTCACCATATCCACACGTTAGCAAGATACCATGATGCATGCAAGAAATCCACAAGGTGACATGACCATGCATGCATACACTATTACTACATATGCGGTGCAATATCAAAACGATGCAACCATGCATGCAATTCACCATATCCCAAGTTCAAAAATGCTTGCCTTGATCAAAGTAGTCAGAAAGTGATCCCTCGAAATTCCCGGCAAAGTTTCCCTCTTCGTTTTCTAGAAAATTGAAATTCAAATTGAAATTAATTTTTTTGCAATAGTACCAAAAGTTGTCCCAAAATATTTTCAAATAAATACTACAAAAAACTAGAGTGAAAAAGAAGAATTTCAAAAAAAGAATCAACTCAAACAGAGTTGTGGTTAAAAAGTTATTAAACTTTCAAATCCAGGGACCTTTCTGCAAAAGTCCAGGTCCCTGTGCTGTTTAAACAAAAAACACTTCGGGCGGAATACGCCTTTCAGCGGAGAAGGCGTAAAGTGCAGAATACGCATTCAGTTTAAAATCAGAAAAACAAGAAAACGTTGACGGGTGGGGTCCAGCCGTCAGGTTCAAATTTGAACGCGCTCGCGCGCGAGAACAGAGAGATGGCGGTGATCACCGGCGACGATCGTCGGGGTTTCAGCGAGCGGCGATGATCAGAGCGTGTTCAAGGAGTCCCTCCGCGTCGGTGGGTGGCGGTGATGGTCGCCCGCGAGCACCAGAACAACGGTGAGGTCGACGCCGGCGGACAGTGGTTTTGGGTGAGGTGGGATCTCGCCGGAGAGAGCTCCGGTTGTGGAATTGAAGCGCGGGATCGACGAGAGGGATTGGTGAGAGGCTACTGGTGGAGTTTTGGAAGTGGAGGTGGGCTAACGATGACGTACTGATTGGGGAGAGTGGCGGCATATCGGTGGTCGGAGACGGAGAAGAAGGCCTCCCCGAGGTCGGGGGAGTGCACTGGGAGTCGATTGAGATGTAGTGTGGGTGGTGTGTGAAGTGAACGGAGCACGGGAGGGCCTTTTATAGGCGATCCGAGGGTGGCCGAGGCGTGCGGACGACGCTGGAGTAAATTCTGGCTGTCGAGTTGGTTAGGGACGGCGGGCAGGTTCAGCGCATGATCAGAGGGGTCAATGGAGCTCTCTGGATGAATCGGCGTGGACGGGCTCGAGCTCTTCGGCCTTATCCACGGTGAAGCTCACGTACGGGTGCGGCGGCGATGACTTGCTCCGGCAACAGCCAGGCGGGCCCAGGCGGTGTGGACGGTGTAAGAGGATGCGGAAGGAGGCACCGCGTGGAGAGAGAGTAGGTGGGGGAGAGCAGCAGCAGCAGTGATGATGGCGGGCGTCGTGGTGATCTGCTCGGTTGCCGCGCCCGAGGACGGTGGCCGTTGTACCGGCCACCTCCTGTGCTGTCGGCGGCGGCCACTGACCAGTGGGGTCCCAGGCGACCCATTAATGGCCAGAGGAGGCGTGGGGGAGAAGGGGAGGGCGATGGAGTGGAGTGCACGGCGCCGCCCCTCCTCTCTCTGAACTTGGTTCAGTTAACTGAATCTTTTCGACAACGATGAACAGTGTGCACACCACATGTATGATGAAATGCTAGAGGGTCCTAGGGATTTTAGGAATTCTTCGGAATTTTTGTGGTGAGGTGTTGATGCATAAGAGAGAGTTTGGCAAGGTTTCAGAATTTTTGGAGAAATTAAAAATAGGTTTTGGTCAGGAAGTTTGAATCTGGTCCAAATTTGAACTGGATAGAATTTGAAAAATTTGAACTGTAGAACCCAAAGTTTTTGGTGAACTGGGTTGTGGGTACTGCCTAGTTGTTGGGGTAATTTTTGTGGGTGCAGAAGAATCATAGAAAATGTGGTTCCTTTGTAAACCAAAGAAACTAGGATAGATATAAATTCCAACTTCGGAATTTATTTAAAATAAGAGAAATATTTTTTTGGAGTGGGAAAGTATTGGACACTGTGGTAGAATGTGAGAATGACTTGAGGGATAATTTAGAAGTGACAGAAAAATTATTGAAGGATTTTAGAAGGGCTTGAAAGGGAAAAATGATCATTTTCATAAAATAATTTTATTTATTCCAAAAACTTTTCTAAATAAAAAAAATAGTTTTGATCTTTCAAAATAATTACCCAATTAATAAACCATTCAAATCAGAACCATTTAAAAGTTTGAAACCCAATTAAAATAAAAAGATTTTCAGAACAGAAGAAGCAGAAGAAGAAAAAGACCATAATATTTTCTTTTTAAAGAAAAGATTTGAAAATCCAAAGAAAATATTTTGGGGTGTTACAAATCTTAGAGAGGAAGTTAGAAGAAAATCAAAAAGAAATCAAGAAACAATCTGCTAAACAAACCGCTTGACGACCTTCGGTACGAGTGTGTGCTGTCATTCTGCCACTCATACCGATTGCTGCCGCGATCTCCCTTGTTTTTTTCAAACTTGCTATTGAAGTCGAGGAAGGGTACGACTAGTGGTACAAGCATGCCTGCTAGTACGATAGGCCATCTTGAAAAACCAGACCTTCTGTTACTCAGCGTCATTGGGCGGTACGACCATTGGTATGAGCACAAGCGCTCATACCTTGCGCCATCTCAGAAAATGAGGCCTTATGTATGTCTCCTCCTTTGGGTGGTACGACCACCCGTACGAGCGTGATTGCTCATACCAAACACCATCAATTGCTCGGGTTCCTTTGGGATTTCCTAGCACGCCTGGTACAAGCATGGATGCTCATACCATATGCCTTCTTTTGTCTTGGATTGCTTTTCCTTGGTATTTTCTTGATGACTTAACCATTTTTCCAGCAGGGTTAGTTCCAAAGCACCCAAAGGATAAAAAATTCATAGGTCTAGCTTTGAAATTAGCACCACTTCAAACAGTAAGCTTTTAGAAACTTTTTATTGAATTCACTCTTAGTCTAGAACCAAAGATTAGAACTTTATTAATGACACTAGTTTACTGAATTATCTCTCACCTTCGTGAGTGACATAGCTTCTTTGATCGTTATGAAGTTTACTTCCTCAGTCTCTTGTTGTTCATTTGCGAGGTAGAGTATCAGGCGTTCTCTGTTTATGATTCATGGAGTATTCTTATCTCCCTTCAACCGTACGTCTCCCGAATTATAAACTTCTTTGATCTTGTAGGGTCCTTTCTGATGGTGTCCTGGACTAGGGGTTGCTAACCACGTCAGCCCCTTCATAGTGGGCCGGGCCAAGGACCCCTGGATAATCACCAAGAGGGCTGAGACTGCCATGCCCTTTGGCATGCTCAAGATGGAATCCTTCAAAGACTTGGCACATACTCCAAGACACATTTGAATCTTTGGCATGTTTATCCCTAGATGTAACCGACCTACATGTAGCCCTAGATAACACCGGTGTTTATATAAGCCGAGGGGTTTTAGATGATAGGGTAGAGAACCATTCATACACATACGATCTCAAGGTAGAGCATCATGTACTTTGTGCTCCATCACAATCAATACAATAGAAGCAGGACGTAGGGTTTTACCTCTTCGAGAGGGCCCAAACCTGGGTAAACATAGTGTTCTGTGTTAGTCCTGTTACCATCTAGCTAAGATCACCAGCTCGGGACCCCCTACCCAAGATCCGCCGGATTCAACTCCGACATTGGTGGCCCATGCAGGTCCCGTTGTGTGGTCAAGACAGCTCGATGGCTCATCTTTGGACCAACGACAACATTGGCTGTGGAACACCTTCTTCCCTGGACAGCTTTTTATCTTCGGCAGCGTCGTGCTCTATGCCAATTCGACTGGCCACCTCAGCCAGATCAAGAACTTCACTCCAGGTCAGACCATCAGGTTTGGAAACATGGAATACGCTACAGATACACGTGGCAAACTTGCGTTTTTGGGCTGGGTGTCAGACCAGTCCGAAGACCTCGGCGATGCCTTCATGCCGATCTCAGATTCAATCTCGGATTAGGGCCATGGCATGGATCACACCTCAGATCTAGCTTTAAGCCTGGAGCCGAACACTGCCCCATCAGATCAGACATCAAGTTTGGTCAACGAAATCACCGAGGCCACGTCAGATGGGATCTCGGGCAAACTTCAGCTAACCCAACTTTCAATCAGGATATGGGCGAGGCCGACAAAGTGCTTCTGAATGAGATGTTAGATCGGATTCAGAGCCTCGCAATCTCGGATGATCAGACCTCAGTTTATGATCAGATTTGGGAGAAATCTGGAGAAGCTAGAATTTTCAACCCACCCTCCACCCACCTAGTCACTACCGTCGAGGACTTCACCAATGTTTTGGCATACGACTCTGAGGAGGCAACCAACGTGGACGAAGATGTCGGCGAGATGTCAGACACTACTTCACAGCCTGCCGTCACTCATACTGGATGTGGGCCGCTACCTCCACCTACGATGTCTACATGGTGGACACCCCCAAGGACAGAGGAGGAGACAAAGGACCCTCTAAATGCCGACGTAAGGGTCACCGCAATAGTGGCACCGGTAACGGCGAGGCAAGCAACAGTGGCACCGGAAACGCTGACACTGCTGGCAAAGACGCCACTCAGGATGGCGCTGGCAAACACAATACTGGTCAACGGGGATGAAGACGACCCCGAGGATGACGATTATTATCTGGAGTCCAAGGAGGATAGAAGCCTCGGCCTCGATGAATATGATGTTATCGAGTAGCCCCTTGAGGTGCCTCAGCTCAAAACTTTTCGTAGGCGATTGGCCAGCACGGCAAAAACATCAAGCTAAAATCCCAACGGCTCAAGTCCGAACAAGACGAACTCAACGACAGATGGGTCGAGCTCCTCAGGGCCGAGCAGGAACTTGAGGACAAACTCGAGAAAACTGGGGTGTCGGTGTAAAAACCGGCAGACCTCGGGGTAGGGGGTCCCGAGCAATGGATCTCGGATCAGTGGTAACAGAGATGAGGGAGACGATGTTTACCCAGGTTCGGGCCCTCTCGATGGAGGTAAAACCCTACGTCATGCTTCTGTTTATATTGATGGAGATGAATCGAGTACAGAGTTGATCTACCTCGAGATCGTAATATATGTTTAACTTCTAGGGCTAGGTGAGCGATATTGCGTTGATGTCACCTGCGGGCTAAACCCTATGGCTTATATACATGCTAGGGGGAACTTCCTCCTCCTCACCCTCCTCGGCGTCGCCGTCTTGGGCGACGGAGGTGTGGGTCTCTTCGGACCAGGTGACCGAAGTCCCCCGGGTCCGAGCACTTGACCTCCCCTTCTGGGACTTCATCCCTTTGGGGGCCACCACATGCGGCTCCTCGGTCAGAAGTGCCGAGAGCAGGGGAGTTGGGGGCTGCTCTGGCAGTGGGGCCGGGCACCGTACCCCTTGTACCCAGGCCGACCACTTCTGCAAAATATAAAAACATGACGACTCATGTAAGAACCTTACTCCTCAGTGCAATGAGCAAAAAACAATGATTGAAGGGTGGAACCACTCACCGGGGGGGGGGGGGGGCTCATAGCCGTGTTCGAGGCCGCGGTCCTCCCGTGCCTTGGGGATCTTGTCCTTGGCCAGCTTCAAAAAAGAGCCTTGTCCACATGGCGGCCAAGGTGGAGCGGAAGAAGGAGGTGATGGTGTCCATGTCCTCGGGCTTTTGAGCCCACATCGGGGTAGCCCAAAGTTGAAGGGGGAGTATGCGGCGGTTGAGCATGACATTGATGACGTCCGCTAGCTCTACCTTCGCCGTGGTGGACCACCACAGGATCCTGTCGACCAGGGTCTCCACCTCTTCTGGCTTCCCCCAGGCGATGCCCTTCTCCTTCCAGGACTTGAGTTTCTTGGGAGGCCCGGCTGAGAAGGCCGGGACCTTGGTTTGACCAGGGGCGAGTGGCTTGGTGATGTAAAACCACTCTCTCTGCCACTCCTTCCCCGTTTCGATGAAGGTGCCCTTGAACCAGGTGGCCCCCTGGTTTTTGCTGACCATGGCCCCTCTGCATTTCGCGAGATCTGAGCCGCTCGACTTCGGTTTGTTTCCAAAGAGCTTCAGCCACAAGCCGAAGTGTGGCTCACAGCGGAGGAAGGCCTCGCAGACAGTAATGAAGGCAGCGAGGTGGAGAACGGAGTTGGGGGCCAGGTGGTGGAAATCTAACCCGTAATAATACATTACCCCGTGCACGAAGGGGTGCAGCGGGAACCCCAGGCCTCGAATGAGGTGGGGGACGAAGACCACCCGCTCCCCGGCATTGGTAGTGGGCACCAGCTGGCCGGCCGCTGGAGCACGGGCAGCGATGGCAGGGTTCAGATACCCCGCGTCGCGCAGCTCTGAGATGGTCATGGCCCTCACAATGGAGCCGCCCCAGTGCCCCTTGAGGGTGTCGGCCATGGCTGGTTGAGGAGTTGGGCTCGCGAAAGGGAAAGGCGGGCTGGTTAGATCTGGGCGCTGGAGCTAGAAGAAGCAGTAGTGGGGGGAGAATGGGAGCGTGGGCTAATGCGCTGTTCTCCCTTTTGCTCTTATAAGCCTATGAAAGGCCGAGAGTCCCTTTCGTTGTGCCGATAAATTCGCGGTCACCATCAAAAATGTCGTTGAAGCATGTGGGGGGAAACAAAATCTTGATGATATCCCTAAGAAAGTGGGCACGATCTCTGCCTCGAAGGGCCGTGCCAGTAAAAAGGCTGCCTTGAACCACGATTTGAGGGGGAGGCAGTAACTGCTCGACCTGTCGTAGGGCGAGCCTCTTCGATAAAGTTGTCAGGCCAGGATTGGATCATTCATACCTGAATAACAAGCCTTCGAGGCTAAGAAATCTACCCACTTCGGGCAGGGTACAAGCTCGGTTGGACCACGGATGTTGATACTCCGTTAAGAGAATCCGAAATGCAAAGTGGAACTCGTCTGTCAAGCCAAGGACTCCGGGTCCGAAGTGATGTTTTCCTGGGCGTAGAAGACCAGTTCGGGGGCTACTGACGGTGTCCTGGATTAGGGGGTGCTAACCTAGCTAGCCCGTCTCCTCGGTTGGGCCGATGTGCCCCCGTACGTGATCAAGATGGACTCTGCAGGCCACACACGGGAGGCGTGATTGAGGCTATCTCTACCGAAGACTTGTAGTACATTCCAAGATCTTTCCAGCCGCCTTACTCCAAGATACCGACCTTGTAACCCTAGGTACCCTCCCAGGCGTGTTTATAAGCCATAGGGTTTAGCCCGCAGGGGACATCAACGCAATATTGCTCACCTAGCCCTAGAAGTTAGACACATATTACGATCTCGAGGTTGATCAACTCTGTACTTGATACATCTCTATCAATATAAATAGAAGCAGGACGTAGGGTTTTACCTCCAACGAGAGGGCCCGAACCTGGGTAAACATCGTCTCCCTCGTCTCTGTTACCACCGATCCGTGATCCACAGCTCAGGACCCCCTACCCCGAGGTCTGCCGGTTTTTACATCGACACTGGTGCTTTCATTGAGAGTTCCGTTGCGTGATCACCAGAAGGATCGATGGCTCACCTGCAGATCAACTATGCCAACAGCCACGGGGATGTTTATGCCCCGGCCAGCTTTTTGTCTTCGGCACCATGGTATTTTGCACCGACTCGACGGGTCACCTGACCTCTGTCGAGAACTACGCCCCAGGTCAGATCATGACTTTCGGTGGCCTTGAGTACACTGCGGACTCCCATGGCGAACTCATCCTATCGGGATGGACTCCCGGCCGGATCGAGAGCTCGGCCGGTTCTGGAGGCTCGACTCTGGAACCGAACTCTATCACGGCGCCCCTCGAGACCCCTGACGCCACCACTTCGGCCAGTCTGTCCCCGATTGCCGGTCCGGAGATAGATCCGGCTCCCACTCCCGAAATTACGCCGGTGCCAGAACTGACTTTGGTGCAGAACTCGGAATTATGTTCAGATTCCCTTCACTCCGAAAACGCAACCGGTTACACGCCGAGTGTACTTCGAGTCAGCCCTGCCTATGGCACATCCATGAGTCCCGAAGAGCTATCTCACCTCGATGAGATGCTTGACCGCATCCGGAGCATGTCCATCTCGGACGCCAAGACTTCGGTCTATAATTAGATCGGACTTAAAGCCGATGACAGGGAAATTTACGTCCCACCCACCACCCACCTAGTCACCACGATTGACGATTTAACCGACGTGCTGGACTATAGCGAGGCCTCAGACATGGAGGAAGATGCTGATGGCCCCATCGAGAACTCCTTCCCCCCGGTAAATGCGGGCAAGTGGACCGCCACATCCACCTATGATGTTTACATGGTGGACACCCCCAAATCCCCCCCCCCCCCAAGACATCGGCGAAGATGCTGAAGGGGCCCTAACGGGGAACCCAGTGGCAATGACGCAACAGACAACAACGGCGACGCGGAGGACAGCGGTGCCGGTAACCGAGAAGAGGACGTTCAAGCCTCCCCCGTAAGGAACGGCACACCGGACCAGCCTCTCGGGGACTCAGATCCTGACGACCTTTTCGAAGAGGCCGACAACAACTACATGCTGGAATTTGAGGAGGACGAGAGCCTCGGCACTGTGGACTACATCGTTCCCGAAGACCCTTTCGAACAAGAGCGATTTTGGCGGCGCCTTGTTGCAACCGCCCGGAGCATGAAGCGCAAACAGCAGCAGTTGCAGGCCAATACCGATGCATTAAATGAAAAATGGATCGAAGTGCTCTTGGCAGAGCAAGAAATGGAGAACCGGCGCCGTAGCGCGCCAAAATCATACCCACGTAGGTGGCTCTTGCCAAACTTCGACGAGGAGCTCACTGACGACCTCGACCGACCCCCTAGAGGCCGGGACAGGCCAAGATGAGAAGACCCCACCGAACGGCCACCTCCACGCCATTATGGCAAGGACCCCATGGATTACCTAGATCCTCACGACGCTCAACGTTGCATTGAGGAAAACAGGGCTCCCCCTCGATCCATCTATGGATCAAGGGGACGTGCGCCCGCCGGGCGCGATTGCTACGACGCCTGGCTAGATAGGAACTGCCGTGCCCGAGATCATGCCTACTCACGGCTCTCCCCCGATCTCCGACAAGATGCTCCTCGGTCCCGAGGTCTGGCTCACCCAATCTACTTTACAGAGAGGGTGATGGAACATCAATTCCCGGAAGGGTTTAAACCGATCAACATAGAATCATACGACGGCACTACGGACCCAGCAGTTTGGATCGAGGACTTCCTCCTACACATCCACATGGCTAACGGAGATGACCTCCATGCCATCAAGTACCTGCCGCTCAAGCTAAAGGGGCCGGCAAGGCATTGGCTTAACAGCCTTCCTCCTCACTCTATCGGCAGCTGGGAGGCCCTAGAGGACGCTTTTCGAGCAAACTTCCAGGGCACATATGTCCGACCTCCGGACGCTGATGACCTCAACCGCGTCACCCAGCAGCCAGGCGAATCAGCCCGGAAATTCTGGAACAGGTTCCTCACTAAGAAGAACCAGATCATAGACTGCTCCGAGGCCGAGGCCATTGCCGCATTTAAAAACAATATCCGAGATGAATCGTTGGCTCGACAACTCGGCCAGGATAAGCCGAGGACTATGGCAGCCCTGACATCACTGATGACTCGCTTTTGTGCGGGAGAAGATAGCTGGCTCGCCCGAAGTACTCATAACGGCGAGGCAGGCACCTCGGAAACTTGCGACGCCAATGGAAAACCAAAGCGCAACAAAAATAAGCGCAGGTATAAAAATGGCGGAATCGACACTGAAGACGCCGCGGTCAACGCAGGGTTCACCGGACCTAAATCCGGGCAGAAAAGAAAACCCTTTAAAGAGAACAAAGACAGACCTAGCCAGCTTGATAGGCTCCTGGACCGCCCATGTGGAATTCACGGCACTCAGGAAAAACCAGCAACCCACACTAACAGGAATTGCTGGGCCTTTAAACAAGCCGGCAAGATAGCGGCAGAGGGTCAGAGTAAAACCCAACACCACAGCGAAGATGAGGATGAACCTCGGCGGCCCAATAATGGAGGCCAAAAGAAGTTTCCTGACAAGGTGACAGAGGTCAACATGATCTATGTCACCCACATCCCTAAAAGGGAAAGGAAGCATGTGCTTCGGGACGTATACGCGCTGGAGCCAGTCGCCCCGAAGTATAACCCATGGTCGGCTTACCCGATCACGTTTGACAAGCACGATCATCCGACCAGCATCAGGCACGGCGGATCGGCGGCACTCGTCCTGGACCCTATCGTTGATGGTTTTAATCTAACACGCGTCCTCATGGACGAAGGAAGCAGCCTTAACCTCATTTACGAGAACACGGTTCGGAAGATGGGCATCGATTCATCTCGGATCAAGCTGAGCTGTACCACCTTTAAAGGAGTCCTTCCAGGTGTCAAAGCCCGCTGCACCGGAGCGGTCACCCTAGAGGTAGTCTTCGGCTGACCAGAGAACTTCAGAAGCGAGGAGTTAATCTTCGATATTGTCCCATTCCGAAGTGGATAGCACGCACTCCTAGGGCGCATGGCCTTTGCACGCTTTAACGCAGTCCCGCACTAAGCCTACCTCAAGCTCAAGATGTCGGGACCTAACGGTGTGATCACAGTTAATGGTAACACCGAACGTTCGCTTCGGACAGAGGTACAGACCGCGGCTTTCGCAGCCGAGGCACAGGCGTCCGAGGAGGCAGCCCGCAACGATAAACGCGCCGCATGCTCTTTAAAGCGCACTAGGGCTGCATAGATTGACCTCGGCCAGGTACCCCCGCACCCAAAATAGGGATACGGGCTCCTCGCATGCCCTCTCTGGAGTGGGCACTACGTCCCAACAGTGCATAATTTCGCATTGAAGATTCTCTGGGCCGTCGAGGAGCCGAAAATGTACTCAAACGTCGGTGCGGATCACCCAAGCAAAGACGTGGCTTAGAGCCCCTGCATAGGCAAGTATCTGTAAAAGAAACAGCCAAACATGACTACGTCTATGTGGTTTTAACCACAAAGTGACTACGTCAACACCTCCTTTAAAGGAACTCGGTCAATCAAACACTTAAAGTGTATAAAAGGCCGGAAGGGCATCAACCTTCACAAATTCCTCACCGTTAACGGTGAACAACAGTTCGGAAACGCAGACGTGCGGCAGGTAGCGGCCCGGGTTCCTTAAAATCCGTTAGCAATTATCCGCCCTGTTTCTTCATCTTCCTTCTTTACCATTTATATTGAACTCCTTCAATTACTCTCATCACAGCTGGGCATGTACACGACTGATATCATGAAATAAAGAAACTATGCCTCTTCAAGGTCTCTATTGTATTTCTTTATCAGCATAGCCCCTTTGGGATGAAGAAGTTCTCCACAAAGATGCAATTGTATAACAAGTCCGAAGAACTCGACGTCTCCGATTTCGGCTCTATATGCATCAGTTTCAAACCTGGATTTTGGTCAATAGTTGGGACGCCCTGCTGCTATGTGTACCCCTTACGTTTTTGATGAATTCGGCTAAGGGCGTAATGGGAGAACCACTGCGATTGCGCCGCCAGGTCAATTGGCATAGTGCCTCAGTGGAGAGAGACGAAAACTGACTATCTAGGTATGCGCAAACTGGTCCACCATCCGTAGACCGCGTCAAGCAATGTGACGATAGAGATCACCCATGTTAAATGATGGGCTTTTATTCCTAGCAGAAGTGTGTCATTATATAGACCTCGGCCGACCCAACCGAACACTTCCCACACCGGGGGCTGGTTATCAGCCCCCACAGTCAAACTCCTATAACTAAGTGAAAGGTATAAAGCCCCTATAGTCTGATTGCCTAATTCCTCTAAAGCACCGACCACCTCCGGTTACCGAGACGTCGGCTAAGGGTCAACTGTGCCTTAAGGAACACCCTTTGTATAACCTACACGGGGGCTGAAGCCAATGACTGGCCACTCTCATTTTAACAAGTCATTCGGAGGAAACATTTATTGTAAAACAAAGCACATGGAATTTCAAGCCATCTTAATTTCAACCAAAAGATCAAGTTTTGTACAACATACACTTCGGCATTCCGATGTACTATCTAAAAATACATAGTGTCTTTCGGACACATCGATTCTGTGGTCCGAGCTCCTGCTTCCACCTCGGCGAAGAACTGCTCGGCGGTGCATGGCTTGTCGGCAGGAGGGCCCGTGGCACATGTCTCCGCATCAACCTTGCGGAAGTGCGTCTTCACGCAGGCGTATGCCCTCCGAGCCCCTTCGAAGCATGCGGACCTCTTCCAGCGATTCATGCAAGGCACGGCGTCTCAGAGACGGGCCGTAAGACCGAAGAGGCTCTTCGGCATGGCTTCGGCAGGCCACAACGCGATGCAGAGATCCTGGAGCGCTGATCTCGTCATGCGAAACAGCTCCACTAGCTCCTGGAGCGCTGATCTCGTCATGCGAAACAGCTCCTGGAGCGCTGCTTGACACAATGATTGTCGAGATACGACCATCTATGGGGCCATGCAGCCCCTTGTGGTTCGCCGGGGAGGATCGGCGCGCGCAAAGAGCATGGTCAATGGAGCGCGAGGGATTTTACCCAGGTTCGGGCCGCTGAGAAGCGTAAAACCCTACTCCTGCCTTTGGTGTATTAGTGGTGTGGAAGCATAGTACAAGGAGCGCTTCTCCCGGCAAGGTGCGGACAGAGCAGCTATGCGAGAGGTGCTTGTGCTAAAAGGGGGTCCGAATCCTCTAAACTGTTGCCCTGGCCCTCCTTTTATAGCTCAAGGGGTTACCACAGTGGCAAAATAGTAATTACATAGTGATTAGATAGCAAACAGTGCTATCATACCTAACTCTGCCAGTTTAGGACAAAGGCATTTAATGCGCCGTTAGGTGTCATGTGAAGAGGTAGTCCCGTCAAGGTTTCTGCACCGCTTGCCCAGCTACCTCGTATTATCCTGACACGCCTCCTAGAAGGGTGTCATTAGAGGCAAATCTCGTCCCAGCGTGCTGACACATGCCCGACAAGCCTTACTAACCAACCTGCGCAGTCCACACCTCACGCATCAGCGAACACCTGTGCGGCGAGGTGGAGCGCTGGAGGGCTGGCATAAGCTTGCCGGCATGGAGCTTGTCGGGTCTTCACCTTGCCGGTTTATGCTTGCTGGCAAGGAGTGTCTTCATCTTTGGTGCTGGGTGAGTGTCGAGCCTTGAGCTTCTCTGTGGTAAATCCTTCGGCTGAACTTGGAGTCTTCGTCTTGGCGGTTCCCGGCAAAGCCTTGGCCGGCAAGGAGGCTGCTACTGTATGTGCATAAGTCAGGGTATAAAATACCCATGTTTTATACACCGACAGGAGCCCCCGGGCCTGGGCCATACGCGCATCCAAAGCGTCGTTGGGCTAGGCCCAAACAATGCACAGACACGCGGCGGGAAACCGCCGTTGGAATTTTTGCTATGATGATCTTCATTCTTTGAGATCTTCTTTGCTTCCTCACTAATCTGGACTTGGGTGTGTCCTCGGCTGTCTTCCGGCTACTCTTGCCGTCGGGCTAGTCATGAACTGGCGCGCGGCTACGCGTGGCGAGGAGTAACTGCCATACCTGTCTTTACTCCTTTTTCTGCGCCCCTCCATCACGCGCGTCTGCATACATGTAAGGCAGCGGATTGGCGAAGAGAGGCGGTCGTTGGAGCGGTGCGCCTGGTAATGGGCGCAGAACGCGGGATTGGCGGACTTGGACGGTCGCCGGAGTAGTGCGCCTGCTCATGAATGCAGGGCGCAGGATTGGGGAGTTTGGGCGGCCGCCCGAGGATGGTGTAGAGCCAGCCCCCCGCATCCTCCCTATAAAGAGGGGGCCGCGGGATGCGATGCTCACCCACTTCCTTCGCCCCATCCTTCCAGCGACTGCTACCTTTGCCTCCTTCCTCTTCCTCCCGCTTCCGTGGGCACCATGGCGAGGGGGAAAGGCCGGGCTCGTGGGCCTGCCACCGCCATGCCGTGGAGGCTGGCCCCAACGCTCAGGGTGGAACCGCGGGCCGTGTTCGTGGAAGACGCGTCGCCCGGGGACGACGTGGCCGTGGCAGTGCGCTTGTTACTCTGCCTCCAGCCAACCAGCCCTTGTCAGAAGGCCACACGGAGGATACGACACGCGAGTTCATCGTGGAGCTGCGTGACCGGCCACGGAGCCGGCTGCGGCTTCCTCGCCCTTTCGCCAGGGAGATGGAAGGCGTCGACTTGCACGGCTTGTGGCTGCGTGTTGACGGCTGCTGCCATGGCTCGGTCTGGGTGGCCGTCGAAGCTTCCACCAACGGCATCTTGTACTTCACGCGAGGGTGGAAGCCCTTCGTCCGTGCTCGCAGCCTAGGGCAGGGGCATCTCCTCCACTTCAGGCTGGACGGGGCCGATATGCTCGTCATTAAGTTCTTCGGGGCTTTTGGTGCTCATCTGGAGTGCTGCGCGGAAAGCTCCAGTGACTCCGACATCGCTTCCTCCAGCGAGACTGAGGACGATGACGATGACGGCGATGACGACGGCGGCGCTCCAGGCGTGAAGGTCGAGGACGACGGCTCCGACTCCTTCGTCTCGTATTGATCGCTGGCAGCACCATCATCTGGCTCTCCGGGAGAGATCCGCCTAGGCGCCCCTTTTGCCCTTGTATTGCACCTAAGATAAACCCTGGCAAAGGGCCAATGAACATGTAATCGAGCACTTCCTTAATGAACATCTAGTGTTTGCCGAGTTTAAATAAATGCGCATCGTTTTCCCTTGTCTCATTTTTCTTTTGAACGGTTGTATCCCTACGCTGTTCCGAATCTTGCCGGTGCGCACGCTTGCCGCGAGCGCTTTGAGGAATGGGTCCTTAGCAGCCTGCTGGAAACGCTGCCGCCGGCAAGCTTGCAAGATCATGTACTTTCCACGAGCGCTTTGAGGAACGGGTCCTTAACAGCCTGCCGGAAGTACCGAGGCCGGCAAGTTTGCCTTAGCCGTTTTCACTGCAGCTACTTAAATTGTCGAGCGGACTCGAAACAAAATAAGAGCGCGAATGATTGCGACAAGGTTCCTTCGCGTGCAGGTTTCTCATACAAAGTGCAAAATCGTTCAAGGGAGAACGCGAATGTAATTAAGGAAAAAATCTCAAAGTTTTGCAACTTAGCTTTTCCCTGCGTCGTTTCTCTTGCTGCGTGAAATGATCACTTGAACATCATTAAAAATGGTACTCATCTCCACTCCCCCCGGGAAACTTGCGCGCGAGGGACCCTTCCTATCCTTTTAAGAAAAAGAAAGAAGTGAAAAAGAGCGGTTGAGGAACCTTGACGGTTCGCTAGTCATTTCATGCAAACTAAAGTGTAAATCATATCATCACATGTATGGACACGTAAATGGATATGTACGAGGAGTTGCGAAACACTTAGCTTTATTATGCATAGGGCCTGTGCCTGGCTTTGTACAAAGGGTTACATGTCTTGCCGACAAGGCTTGTACAAAAGAGGTTGCCGGGAGATGTCCCGGCAACTGCGCCTCACGGGTAGAACTTGCGAAGATGCTCGATATTCCACGAGTTTTGCACTGGGCTGCCATCTTCGGTCTCAAGCCGGACTACGCCAGGCCTGGTGACTCGTACCACCCGGTAAGGGCCTTCCCACCTCGGCGTCAACTTGTTTGATCCTTTGGCGGACTGGGCGTGCCAAAGAACAAGGTCACCTTCCTCAAGGTTCCGGGCGCGCACTTTGCGGCTATGGTAGCAGCGCAAGGCTTGCTGGTAGCGTGCAGCTCGCACAGTCGCCCAAAGACGATCTTCCTCAAGGAGAAATGCATCGGCTTGCTGCAGTTGCCCTTGCTCAGCTTCATCATAAGCGAGTACTCGAGGTGACCCGCATTTGAGTTCCGTGGGGAGCACCGCCTCTGCACCATAGATTAGGGAGAAGGGTGTCTGGCCGGTAGCTCGATTTGGTGTCGTCCTGACTGACCAAAGAACCGCCGGCAACTCATCAACCCAGCGCTTTCCGCACTTGCGCAGCTTGTCGAAAGTTCTTGTCTTGAGACCACGCAACACTTCAGCATTAATCCTTTCTGCTTGGCCGTTGCTTCTCGGGTGAGCGACAGACGCAAAACAGATTTTGCCGCCAAGGTCTTGAACGTACTGCATGAAGGTGCGGCTCGTGAATTCCGTGCCATTGTTAGTCATGATCCTGTTAGGAACCCAGAAACGGCAAACTAATCCTTCGAAGAACTTGACGGCTGATTGCGCTGTCACCTTCCTCACTGGCTCCACTTCTGGCGACTTCGTGAACTTGTCGATGGCGACGTACAAGTACTCGAAGCCCCCGGCAGCGCGGGGGAAGGGGCCCAAGATATCGAGCCCCCAAGTCGAAAAGGGCCAGGAGAGAGGGATCCTTTGGAGAGCTTGAGCTGGTTGATGTACATTCTTTGAATGGAACTGGCACGCTTCACACTTGGTTACTAGCTCAGTCGCACCCTGGAGTGCGGCACGCTTCACATATGCCTCCATGTATCTCTGCCAACAGTTCTAGCCCGTCTTCCCGGCAGATACACTTCAATTTCACACCGTTCGGTCGTTTTCTGTATAGGATGCTATCCACAAACTGATACATACTTGACTGGCGGGCTACTTTCTCAGCTTCTTCTTGCGCATCGGGAAGTTCTCCTGTTTGAAGGAAACGGACTATCTGCTATGCCCATGCCGGAGCCTGTGGCTCGACGACAAGGACTAAAGGATTTTCTTTGGCCATGGGAGCGCTTGCTTCCGCGGCAAGAACCTGTGGTCCCGCGCTAAGCCGCTGCTCACCACCAGCCGTGTCGTTGTTCCCGGCAGCGTCGTTGCCGGTGGCTTCTGGGAGCTCTGCCGGAAAATACTTGCCGGTACTCAACTTTCTTCTCTTACTGGCCTGCGTTGATGGAGTAATTGCGGGTTGATTCAAAAGGAGCACAAAGGTCCCTGGTTCCACGGGAAGCTTTTGCGCGACACACTTTGACAGGCTATCAACAATGCTGTTTTCTGCACGAGGGACGTGCTCTGTTAGCAGTCCGTCAAAGTGTTCCTCCAATTTCCTCACTTCTTCCACATATGCTCTCATCAACGGGCTCTGGTAGTCCTTGTTCACTTGCTTCACAACAAGCTTGCGATCCGAAGACCGGCAAGGAGCCCTTCGTATTCAGCAGTGTTGTTTGTAGCTTGCTCCCTGGGAAAGTGCATCTGGACCACGTACTTGAGGTGCTCCCCGGTGGGTGCGACAAGGAGCACTCCGGCACCGGTGCCTTGCAGCGAAAAGGCACCATCGAAGTACATAACCCATTCTTTTGCTGTTTCCTTGCCGGGGAGAGCCGTTTCTTGAATCTCTTCGTCTTGCGTTGGTGTCCATTCAGCAATGAACTCTACCAAGGCTCTGGTCTAGATTGTTGAAGTGCTTTCAAACTTGAGTGCAAAGCTTGATAATTCCAATGCCCACTCCACTACCCTGCCGGTTGCCTCTGGATTTTTCAAGATGCGTTGCAGCGGGAAGCGAGTGACAACGGTGATCTCGTGTGCCTGGAAGTAGTAACGCAGCTTCCTCGAGGCCATAAGGAGGCTGAAAAGCAACTTCTACACTCCAGAGTATCTCGATCTAGCCCCTTGTAGGAGGGAACTAACGTAATACACCGGCTGCTGCACCATTTTCTTCTTCGGCACCACCTACTGACCAGCTCCATTTACTTGCGCTGTATCTGCCTTGTCGGCGTCAGACCTTGCCGATGAAGATTCTGGTTTGTCGCTGGATGGGCTTGCCGCGGTTGCTCCTTCGTCATTGATCTCCCTCTGTGCCACTAATGCAACACTGGGCACTTGATTCGTTGCTGCTATGTATAGCAGCAACGGCTCTTGTGGTCTAGGCGCAACTAGTTTTGGCGCAGAGGAGAGGTATTCCTTCAAGTCTTGCAGCGCGGCCTCCGCTTCCGGAGTCCATTTTATTGGACCTGCCTTTTTCAAAATTTTGAAGAACGGCAAGGCGCGCTCGGCAGATCTTGAAATGAACCTACTCAAAGCAGCAACACAACCGGCAAGACGCCGCACATCCTTGACGCTTTTCGGTGCTTGAATCTGCTCAATTGCCTTGATCTTGTCGGGATTTGCCTCAATTCCCCGCTGAGATACAAAGAATCCGAGGAGTTTGCCGGACGGGACGCCAAACACACACTTCTCGAGGTTGAGCTTCAGATTAATCTTGCGCAGGTTTGCAAACGTCTCTCCCAAGTCTTGAATGAGGGTTGATTTGTCCTTTGTTTTGACCACTATATCATCCATGTAGGCTTCTACATTCCTATGCAGCTGGGGCTCAAAACCAATCTGGACTGCTCTTGCGAACGTGGAACCGGCACTCTTTAATCCGAAAGGCATACGCACGAAGCAGTACGTGCCACATGGAGTAATGAATGCGGTTTTCTCCTCGTCCTCCTTGGCCATGAATATCTGATGGTATCCAGAATATGCATCAAGGAAGGAGAGCAGATCGCAGCCAGAGGTGGAGTCCACAATTTGATCGATGCGCGGCAATGGGAAAGGATCTTTTGGACAAGCTTTTTTGATATCAGTGTAGTCTATACAAAGTCTCCACTTCCCATTTGCCTTGCGAACCACCACTGGATTCGCCAACCATGTGGGATGTAACACTCCTCTGACCAGGCCTGCTGCTTCGAGTTTCTTGATTTCTTCGGCAATGAACTACGGTCGCTCCAAAGCTTGCATCCAGACTTTCTGTTTGACGAGCCGAGCGTGGGGACAAGCGGCAAGGTGGTGCTCAATTACCTCCCTAGGAACGCCGGGGATGTCATACGGTCACATCGACATTCGCCCGCAGGAAGGCAACGAGCGCGCTTTCCTATTTGCTATCAAGAGTGGCGCTGATGGTGAAGGTACCGTCAGCGCCGCCCTCCTTCGCCGGCACCTTCTTGGTTGCCGGTGCAGTGGCTTTGGATCTCTTACCGGCAGAGCATTCCGGCAAGTCTTCAATGGGTGCGCAGCACTCCGAAGAGGTGCGCTTCCCGGAATCCTTGCTAGAGGTATTGCCGAAGTTCTTCTTTTCCTTCTTCTTGGCGGGAGCTGGCGCCTTGGCCGCCTCTGCTGCAACTGCGTCCCTGTACATCTTGTCGACGCAAATGACTGCATCTTTCTTGTCGGAGTTGATGGAAATGACACCCATCGGCCCTGGCATCTTCAGTGAGTTATAAGCATAGTGAGACGCTGCCATGAATTTTGCCAAGGCTGGGCAGCCAAGAATTCCATTATATGGCAGGGGGGGCTTGACGACATCAAAGACAATCTTTTCCGTCCTGTAATTCAGTTCCCCGCCAAACGTCACCGGCAATGTGATCTTTCCCTTGGGCTGGCTTCTTCCCGGGTTTACTCCCTAAAACGTGCCCGTTCTCTAGAGTTCCTCATCGGGGATCTGCAGCTTCTTGATAACTTCCGGAGAGATCAGGTTCAGGCCGGCCCCACCGTCAACTAACATCTTTGTTACCTGGAGGTTGCGAATTGTTGGTGAGACCAACAACGGCAAGCACCCGACCGCGGTTATGCGATCAGGGTGGTCCTCAACATCAAAGATGATAGGCGTGTGCGACCATTTGAGTGGTTTTTGAGAGCCCATTGCCGGCTCTACCGCGTTAACTTCACGGGCCCACTGCTTAAGTTGGCGGTGGGATGAGTGCAAAGATGCGCCTCCGTCAACGCACATGGCGTCAGTCGCCTTCTGGAATTCTTGTTCGCTGGTCTCATCGTCATCCTCTTCTTCTTCACTTCCATCATTTCCCTCTTTATTTTCACGGCCCCTAGCAGGCTTCTCCTTCTGCTGCTTGGCCTTGCCGCGGCGGCCTCCTCGACCACCACGGCCTTTCTTGCCGGACCCACCAGCACCGTCTTGACCCTTTTCATTGTCGCGCTTCTCGTATTCAGCCTTCTGCTTCTCGACAAGGTGCTCGACTTGTCGGCACTCTTGGAGATCATGGCCCTTGGTGCGGTGGATCTTGCATTACGGCCCATCGGACTTGCCGGCCTTCTCATTTGCCGCCGCCTCCCGACAAGCGGCCCATGCAGCTGCCTCCTTGCCGGGACTCTCTGTTTTGGCTTTCTTGGCGGGCTCAGAGTTGCTGGAACCTTCGACGGCCATCACAGTTTTGCCTTTGCACTTCCTGTTGCGCTTTCGGCCCTTCTTCCCCGGGGTGGCAGCATCGTCATCCTCAGAATCTACTTCGGCGCCAGCGTCCTCCCGGGAAGCCTTCTTCCTTCTTCAGCCCGTGCACACTTATCCGCCAACGTATAGAGCTCGTTGATGGTCTTGGGCAACTTAACATTCATTTTCTCCCGCATTCTCCGATTGCGCACATTCGTGTGAAAGGCGGCAATCACGGCTGTGGGCTGCACGTCTGGAATGTTGCGGTGCACACAGCTGAATCTCTGGATGTACTTGCGCAAGGTTTCACCATCTCTTTGTGGGATCACCTGCAGATCACTGGGCTGTCCAGGAGTCTTGTGGCCCCCGGTAAAGGCACCAACGAACTCGTTGCAGAGGTCTGACCACGAAGAGATGGAGTTCTCCGGCAAGTTCATCAGCCAAGACCTCACGTTGGGTTTCAGTGCCAACGGAAAGTAGTTGGCGAGGATTTTCTCATCCCTTCCTCCGGCAGCTTGTACGGCAATCGTATAGATGCCCAGAAACTCTGCCGGGTTTAGCTTGCCGTCGTATTTTTCTGGCACTTCTGGCTTGAATGCCCGAACGGACGGCCACCGGACTTGCCGCAGCTCACGCGTGAAGGCAGGACACCCAAACTCGTAAGGTAGGTATCCGCCGACCCCTGGCACAGGCTCATTAGCGATGGGGCCGTCACGCGCCGTTCGATGGTGGTGCGGGCGTCTTCAGCTCGCCTGTCTTGCAGTACTTGTCACTGATCTCGCCGCACTCGTGGATCCGAAGGCGGGATCGACATCTCGTCGGGCCCAAAAGATTGCTGGGCTTGTCGCGGCTGTTGGTGTTGTTGTTGTTGCCGTGGCGGAGACTGCACCGTTAGTGTAGTTCCGTCAGCGCGGCCATCAGCTGGAGATGCCGGTGCCGGTCGCGGACGCCGTGAGGGTTCCGCTTGCTGTGATTTACTGGCTTCGGCAAATCCAATCAAGCTCTGGATGGTGGCTCTCCACTCGTCCATCTTCTCTGCTGTCGGAGGGAGGTTCAGCAACATCTGACCCCGCGCCATTGCTTCTGCCGCTGTGGCCGGCATGGCTGGGAGCGAAGAGTGCGACGTCGCTCTACTCCTGGCGGAGCCAGTAGGAGCGCCATCGCGGCTCTGCTGCTGCGGCACATGATCAGCAGCGGGTCGCCGTGGCGGAGGCGGTGGCTGAGGGTCTGGGGCTTGGTCCATGGGCGTCTTGCCGTGGGGTCGCCGCTGCCCGGAGTCGTTGGCGCCGCTCGGGGTCGTACCGTGCCCATCGTGTGAGGGGCGCGGCGTTCATCTTGGAGTAGCGTCCTTGGACGTCGCTGCAGCGGGGTCCCGGCTCGCGCCAGCCCGGGCGTCGCCGCTCCGGTGGCTGCGCTCGTCGTCGCGGCAAGGAGGAGGAGGAGGAAGGGGCCCACCCGCTCCGCCTGCGCCGTCGCGGCTCCGTTCGCCAGAGGACCGAGGAGGTCGACCGGCTCCGCTGTGCTCGCCCCTCGTGCCGGCCGCGGTGGGCGCAATGACCGCGCCGCCCGCGCTGGTCGCGCCGACCGCAGTGCCCGCGCCACCCGTATTGGCTGCGCCGTCCGCGCCGCCTGCGGACGCATGCGAGGTGGCCGTCATCGTGATGCCCTTCTTCTTGGGCACCATCGATGACGAGGAGGACGGTGATGAAGTTGATGATGCAGATGAGGAAGACGCGCAGTCCGTTAATCAAGGTTCGCACAAACGCCTCTCCGCCCCTACCTGGCACGCCAAAGATGTCGGGGTACGACCATCTATGGGGCCATGCAGCCCCTTGTGGTTTGGCGGGGAGGATCGGCGCGCGCAAAGAGCATGGTCAATGGAGCGCGATGGATTTTACCCAGGTTCGGGCCGCTGAGAAGCGTAAAACCCTACTCCTGCCTTTGGTGTATTAGTAGTGTGGAAGCACAGTACAAGGAGCGCTTCTCCCGGCAAGGTGCGGAGAGAGCAGCTACGCGAGAGGTGCTTGTGCTAAAAGGGGGTCCGAATCCTCTAAACTGTTGCCCTAGCCCTCCTTTTATAGCTCAAGGGGTTACCACAGTGGCAAAATAGTAATTACATAGTGATTAGATAGCAAACAGTGCTATCATACCTAACTCTTCCAGTTTAGGACAAAGACATTTAATGCGCCGTTAGGTGTCATGTGGACAGGTAGTCCCGGCAAGGTTTCTGCACCGCTTGCCCAGCTACCTCGTATTATCCTGACACGCCTCCTGGATGGGTGTCATTAGAGGCAAATCTCGTCCCAGCGTGCTGACACGTGCCTGACAAGCCTTACCAACCAACCTGCGCGGTCGACACCTCACACATCAGCGAACACCTGTGCGGCGAGGTGGAGCGCTGGAGGGCTGGCATAAGCTTGCCCGCATGGAGCTTGCCGGGTCTTCACCTTGCCGGTTTATGCTTGCTGGCAAGGAGTGTCTTCATCTTTGGTGATGGGTGAGTGTCGAGCCTTGAGCTTCTCTCTGGTAAATCCTTCGGCTGAACTATGGAGTCTTGGTCTTGGCGGTTCCCGGCAAAGCCTTGGCTGGCAAGGAGGCTGCTACTGTCTATGCATAAGTCAGGGTATAAAATACCCATGTTTTATACACCGACAATGATTCAGCAGCTGCGCGGACGGTGACCCTGGAAACTGCCCCCAAAAGGCCTTCTCTGCCTCGTGGCCCGCCAGCTAGCCGAAGTATGCCACCGCATCCGCCGTGCTCTGTGGGAGATCCTCAAAGACCTCTGCAGAACGCCACAACTAGGTGAGCTCGACACACCCTTTGCCGCCAAACGAACACTGCAGCAAAAATATCTTATCCGAGGCGATTTGCTCCACTTGCTGGAGCACCTCGCGGTCAGCCCGGGCCGAGGTCTTGAGCTCGGAGTGGGCATGTTGAAGCTTCTCGAGCTCCTCCTTTGTCCGTTGCCCCTCCTCCTGAAGCATGTCAGGTGCTTCGAACACGCCCTTCAGGGTCTCCTCCACCTCTAGCACCCGCGCTTGGTGCTTCTCCCCGTCTGCCTTCTCGGTGGCCCGGGCCTTCTCGGCTGCGGCGGCAGCAGCCTCCTGCTGCCGCACCTCCTTCTGAGCTCTTTCGAGCTCGGCCTTGAGCGTCTCCAGCTCAGCTAACGCTGCTGTTGTCAAAACAGTTCGGCCTTAGTTGTTTTCTTTCACATAACATGTCATACCTCCTTCGTCTAGAGTACAGTGCATGTTTAAACTTGCTTACCTTGAGACTGCTAGAGTTTCTGGTTTGCCAGGATGAGCTCTTCCTGGGACCTCTCTAGCTTCCGGTTCACCTCCGCGATCTCCTCGGAGACGGAGTCCGGAACTGAGGTCGACACCTGGCACAAAAACAGAGATACTCATTGTAAAGAGATAATTTGAAAATACTCAAAGGACTCCAGGACTGCTGCCTCAAGCAGCACCCTGGGGGCTACTTAACGGGCTCCTAATTACTCGAACGACCCCAATGCCGGTTTCTTGAAACCGACTTCGGGCTCGGGGGTTACTCACTCACCAAGCCGTTTAGCAGGCTGTATTTTTATGTCCTCGGACAAAACTCATAAAACAAACAGCTTAAATAAACAAATTGAATGCGCAGAAAGCGTACCTCGAAACCTGCTACGAGGTTCTTGAAAACCTCGTGCAGGCCGGCCCCTGTGGACCGGTAGCCCTGTAGCGCCGAGCCTATCAAAGCACGATGCTCCTCCTTGATGGAAGAGCCCTTCGGGGCATCCTCGATCTCCTCGGTCCACCGCGCGCCGGCCCGTCCTTGGGCAGATGGCTGGGGTGGAGGGATGACTTCGGATGCAACCACCCAGGCAGCCTCTGCTTGGGGTGGCGGAGCCGAGGTAGACACCGGCTGGGCCAATGACTAGCCTAGCCCTTCTTCGATGACCTCGGGGCGCTCCGTCCGCGGGTCTTGTTGGGACGAGGAATCGTCCTCGGCCATAATCGCCACCTCGTCGGCCCCTGTCATGTTGACGTCAGGGACCAGGGTGGATGTTGCCTCCCCTAGCCCGTCATGCGTCGGGGCAGGAGCGGCGGGCTCTAGAGTCCCGCTGGCGGATGGCAACCCGCTCGAAGAACCGCTGGGGATTACCCTCGGCGGACTGCATGTGAAAAGTTGTTTCTGTAAGATTTCCTTTGCTGAAAAGATGACTTAAGAATGGAAGGCAAAGACAAGGGCTTACCCTCGGGGTGCCGGTTTCTTCCTCCACATAGAGAGGAGGTTTTCCTCTGAGTCACCGGAGAGCTCGGCCCTCTTCGACGACTTGTTGGCAGCATCGGATGAGGCTTGCCTCGCCCTCTTCGGGCCCTTCGGCGGCATGCCCACGTCGGCGTCTTCTAACGCCGACCTCTTCCCCTTCGGAGGGGGAACTTCCTCCTCCTCACCCTCCTCGGCGTCGCCGTCTTGGGCGACAGAGGTGTGGGTCTCTTCGGACCGGGTGACCGAAGTCCCCTGGGTCTGAGCACTTGACCTCCCCTTCTGGGACTTCATCCCTTTGGGGGCCACCACATGCGGCTCCTCGGTCAGAAGCGCCGAGAGCAGGGAAGTTGGGGGCTGCTCTGGCAGTGGGCCAGGCATCGTACCCCTTTTACCCAGGCCGACCACTTCTGCAAAATATAAAAACACGACGACTCACGTAAGAACCTTACTCCTCAGTGCAATGAGCAAAAAACAATGATTGAAGGGCGGAACCACTCACCGGGGGGGCCTCATAGCCTTGTTCGAGGCCGCGGTCCTCCCCTGTCTTGGGGATCTTGTCCTTGGCTAGCTTCATGAGCCTTGTCCACATGGCAGACAAGGTGGAGTGGAAGAAGGAGGTGATGGTGTCCATGTCCTCGGGCTTTTGTGCCCACATCGGGGTAGCCCGAAGTTGAAGGGGGAGTATGCGGCGGTTGAGCATGACATTGATGACGTCGGCTAGCTCTACCTTCCCCGTGGTGGACCACCACAGGATCCTGTCGACCAGGGTCTCCACCTCTTCTGGCTTCCCCCAGGCGACGCCCTTCTCCTTCCAGGACTTGAGTTTCTTGGGAGGCCCGGCTGAGAAGGCCGGGACCTCGGTTTGACCAGGGGCGAGTGGCTCAGTGATGTAAAACCACTCTCTCCGCCACTCCTTCACCGTTTCGATGAAGGTGCCCTTGAACCAGGTGGCCCCCTGGTTTTTGCTGATCATGGCCCCTCCGCATTCCGCGAGATCTCAGCCGCTTGACTTCGGTTTAATTCCGAAGAGCTTCAACCACAAGCCGAAGTGCGGATCACAGCGGAGGAAGACCTCGCAGACCGTAATGAAGGCAGCGAGGTGGAGAACGGAGTTGGGGGCCAGGTGGTGGAAATCTAACCCGTAATAATACATTACCACGCGCACGAAGGGGTGCAGCGGGAACCCCAGGCCTCAGATGAGGTGGGGGACGAAGATCACCCGCTCCCCGGCGTTGGGAGCGGGCACCAGCTGGCCGGCCGCTGGAGCACGGGCAGCGATGGCAGGGATCAGATACCCCGCGTCACGCAGCTCTGAGATGGTCGCGGCCATCACAATGGAGCCACCCCAGTGCCTATTGAGGGTGTCGGCCATGGCTGGTTGAGGAGTTGGGCTCGCGAAAGGGAAAGGCGGGCTGGTTAGATCTGGCCGCTGGAGCTAGACGAAGCAGTAGTGGGGGAGAATGGGAGCGTGGGCTATTGCGATGTTCTCCCTTTTGCTCTTATAAGCCTATGAAAGGCCAAGAGTCCCCTTCGCTGCGCCGATAAATTCGCGGTCGCCATAAAAAATGCCGTTGAAGCATATGGGGGGAAACAAAATCTTGATGATATCCCTAAGAAAGCAGGCACGATCTCTGCCTCGAAGGGACGTGCCAGTAAAAAGGTTGCCTCGAACCATCATTTGAGGGGGAGGCAGTAACTGCTCGACCTGTTGTAGGGCAAGCCTCTTCGATAAAGTTGTCAGGCCAGGATTGGATCGTTCATACCTGAACAACAAGCATTCGAGGCTATGATATTTACCCACTTTGGGTGGGGTACAAGCTCGGCTGAACCACGGATGTTGATACTCCGTTAAGAGAATCTGAAATGCAAAGTGGAACTCGTCTATCAAGCCAAGGACTCCGAGTCCGAAGTGATGTTTTCCTCGGCGTAGAAGACCAGTTCGGGGGACTACTGATCGTGTCCTGGATTAGGGGGTGCTAACCTAGCCGGCCCGTCTCCTCAGTTGGGCCAATGTGCCCCCGTACGTGATCAAGATGGACTCTGGAGGACACACACGGGAGGCGTGATCGAGGCTATCTCTACCGAAGACTTGTAGTACATTCCAAGATCTTTCCAGCCGCCTTACTCCTAGATACCGACCTTGTAACCCTAGGTACCCTCCCTGGCATGTATATAAGCCATAGGGTTTAGCCCGCAGGGGACATCAACGCAATATCGCTCACCTAGCCCTAGAAGTTAGACATATATTACGATCTCGAGGTAGATCAACTCTGTACTCGATTCATCTCCATCAATATAAACAGAAGCAGGACGTAGGGTTTTACCTCCATCAACAGGGCCCGAACCTGGGTAAACATCGTCCCCCTCATCTCTGTTACCACCGATCCGAGATCCACAGCTCGGGACCCCCTACCCCGAGGTCTGTTAGTTTTTACACCGACATGGGGCTAATCGATCTTACCCCTGGAGGAACTTACTTCCAGAGCTCGATGTGGAGGCTGAAGACAGCATGCTATCAAAGCGAGAGTAGGCTGAGAAGCTTGACAGCCCTTCTCATGGGTGAGATAGGCCGGAGGTGGATACAAGAATAATCCTGAAGCCCCTTTGTGCCGAGGTAGACTAGATCCATCTCGGCCCTCCAAGAAATACGATCTAAGGGAGAAAAGACCGTTAAGGAGAGAAGCTCCACCTCAATCGATATATAAATCTAGGGAGCGCCCACCTGCTGGACTGGCGGGATACCTAGCTTTATTAGCCAAGAACAGCGATTTACGTGACAACACATGTGACTGAAATGTGACCATGACCGACGTTCGTCATGCTACCACCAGAGAACACAAGGAACAGCCCACACCATGTGCTTCATAGATGAGGTCATGCAGCATGATACGTCTCCAACGTATCTATAATTTATGAAGTATTCATGCCATGTTTATAACAATTCTATATGGTTTTGGTATGATTTGATTAGAACTAACCCGGACTGACGCTGTTTTCAGCAGAACTACCGTGATGTTGTTTTTTGTGCAGAAATAAAAGTTCTCGGAATTGGACGAAACTTTTTGACGATTTTTTGGACCAAAAGAGACCCCCAAAGCTTCGTGGAAGGACCAGAAGCCTCACGAGGTGCTCACAAGGCGCCACGACGCAGCATGGGGGGGTCGCGCCGTGCTGCCTTGTGGGGCCCTCGTAGCTCCGTTTTGCGTGATTCCAACGCTGAAACATCCTATAAATAGAGAAACCCCCAAAAATAAACATAGAACTTTGACTCCGCCACCACAAGCCTCTGTACCTTCGAAATACCATCTGGAGCCTTGTTCCGGCACCCTGCCGGAGGGGGAAATCATCACCGGAGGCCATCTTCATCATCCCGGCGGTCTCCATGATGAGGAGGGAGTAGTTCACCCTCGAGGCTAGGGGTATGTACAAGTAGCTATGTGTTTGATCTCTCTCTCTTTCGTGTTCTTGATTTGGCACAATCTTGATGTACCGCGAGCTTTGTTAATATAGTTGGATCATATGGTGTTTTCCCCTCTCTATCTTGTTGTGATGAATTGAGTTTCTACCTTTGAGGTTTCACTATTATCGGATCAAATACTTTTATGGATTTGAGAACACTTGATGTATGTCTTGCATATGAATACCCGTGGTGACAATGGGGTATTATATTGATTCACTTGATATATGTTTTGGCACTCAACTCGCGGATTCCCGTGGTGACATTGGGGTAATCTATGCATAGGGGTTGATGCACGTTTTCGTCCTACTTTCTCCGGTAGAAATCTTGGAGCACTCTTTGAAGTTCTTTGTGTGGATTGAATATTATGATTATGAAGTTGTTTGATGCATATTGAATAATCAACTCACGGATACTTGTGGTGACATTGGAGTATCTAGGTGACATTAGAGTTGGTTGATGCGTATCATATGGTGTTATTTTAGTACGAACTCTAGGGCTATTTGTGACACTTATAGGAATGGCTCAATAGATCGATCGGAAAGGATAACTTTGAGGTGGTTTCGTACCCTACAACAATTTCTATCTTATGTTCTCCGCTAATAGGAACTTTGGACTGATTCTTTATCGCACGTTGAGGGATGGTTATATGATACAATTATGTTAGCATTGTTGAGAGATTGCACTAGTGAAAGTATGAACCCTAGGCCTTGTTTTTAAGCATTGCAATACCGTTTGTGCTCACCTTTTGTTACTTGCTACCTCGCTATTTTTATATTTTCAGATTACAAAAACCTATATCTACTATCCATACTACACTTTTATCACCATCTCTTCGCCGAACTAGTGCACCTATATAATTTACCATTGTATTGGGTGTGTTGGGGACACAAGAGATTTCTTGTATTTGGTTGCAGGGTTGTTTGAGAGATACCATCTTCAACCTACACCTCCCACGGATTGATAAACCTTAGGTCATCCACTTGAGGGAAAATTGCTACTGTCCTACAAAACTCTGCGCTTGGAGGCCCAACACGAGTCTACAAGAATAAGTTGTGTAGTAGACATCACTCCACATCCAGGACGTTCAAGGACCTAAGAAGACCGGGAGCGAGAAGGCTAGGCTGGAAGTGGTGGAACAGGAGATCTTCAAGTGCCAAGGGATGGTGGAGCGCGGACTTAGTGCTAACCACTCCATGACCACGGAGTTCATCCGTGAGCAGAAGGTGGACGGTAAGAATATTGGGGACATCATCTTCAAGCTCAATGACCGGATTGATTATCTTCAGGCTCAAATCTATGATCTACAAAACCAAAATTTTGAGTATGAGGCCAAGTTCAAAGGTATGAGTTTAGCTGCAAATTTCAGGACTCCGAAAACACGTTCGTCCTTTTATGATGGAGAACCTATGCCTTGGAAGATGGAGTACAAGCCTATCACTTCATCACCACCATCACCAAAAAAGGAGACTTGAGCACATGGGTATGGGTACCACCCTTGGCTTGTGCCAAGCTTGGGGGAGGTGCCCCGGTATCATATCATCATCACTTTTTATTATCATTATCTATCTTAGTTCGATCCTTAGTTATTTCGTGATTTAGAAGAATAAAGTTTAGTATGCTTTAGTTTCGAGTGCTTGCTTTGTGATCTATCTATCTATCTAATCGTGTGTGAAAGTTATATAATAAAGAGTAGTTTGAGTTGAGTGTTTTGCTTTTGTTGATCCAATATTGGAAATAAAATAAAGAAAAGAATAGAGATCATAAGTTAATCCCATGAGGAGTGATGACTTCACATAAAAGAAGTATAATTGATAAAACTTGTTGGAAATTAATAAACATAGCATTGGTCATTGTGGCAATCTATCTATCTATTATCTACTAAAAGCAAAATGCGGATCAAAATAAGTAAAAATGCTAGAAAATCCCACGTTAATTAGAAATATCCGACCGTTGAATTGATACATCAAAGAACCACGACCAATTGATCTTGCAAACAGAAATTTGGACATTAAAATAAAACAAAATTACCCACCTTTGCCATTCTGTAAAACAAACTTTTATTTTCCGTGAAAAACTTTTCTAAACCTTTCAAGAAAAAAACTTTCCAAACCTTGTATATCTAGACATTGCCAAGCAATCTGCAGAACACCGCGATCGCCTGAGTCTTCTTACGCCGTGGTCGCTGCCGTATGTATGGCCCATCGATTCACCATCGCCTGGGTCCCCTTACGCCATGGTCGCTGCCGTATGTATGGCTGATCGATTCAACGCGATCGCCTAGGTCCCCTACGCCGTAGTCGTCGGTGTATCTACGGCCGGTCGATTGGCATCTAGGATCAAGCAGATTTTTGGAGAGACGAAGTACCGGGGGTCAAGAAGCCTTATTGATTATCTCTGGACCAGACTAACGCAAATAGCAATCGATTCAGTCATCCTACCGGCCGGATGCGAATGTATACACACCTATGTACGCATGTCTCTGTCAGCAGGGCCAACTTGCCACTCTCAAAAATCGTGTGGTGGATTGACCTGGTGACCCTAATTCCGGTCATGACAAATATCCCATACCTACTGAGCGCTGACAATGAGGATGTCATCTACACCGCCGCTCAGGCTTTTTACACCACATCTGACATCTCACAGGACGTTCGGCAGCAGTGTCAGTGGATCGAGCCGTCCTCGCTATCCCCATGTTCCTCTATGGCGTCGTGTCTCGTGTGCATCACACGTAACTTAAGATTGATAACTTGATTATCACCAATTCTATATATACACCAGAACAATAGATGGGCAATATTATATTGGTGTGATGTACATCTGTTAAGCTGCCATCTTTGTGGTATGGTACAGGATTGCTATGCCTTTTAGATGTAACATGCATCTAAGTCTATCACAATTTCAATGGGATCCTTGCTTACACTACATATGCGCTTCTTGCCAGCGATGCAGCGCTCCAAGGAGTTAGTGAAATATGGCCATTAACAGTTGCTATTCTTTACTCTAGGTTTATTTTTTGTATCGTTCTTTTTGGCTCAAGTTATATGCACATATACACAAAAGTAGCCCTTCTCTGTTATTCTGACAAACTCCGATCCCCAAGTTTATGAGTAATTAAGTGATCAATGGTCCATCGGTTAACCATTTGAATAAATGTTAATTTAGAGCTACTTCTTATATATTAAATTCTTCAATTAGTTAGTGATGTTTCCCAGTGTTTCCAAAGATCAAACTGACTCTATTTCTGGCACTCACCAATTATATCTAAACTTCTCAATTACAGCTCCAGCAAACTGAATTGCCTTACCCAATTATGGTACTGCTAATTAGATGAGCTTTTTTCTTGCCTTTATTTTGAGTCAAGTATCCTATGTTTTGAGAGATCTAACTGACACTGTTTCCTGTATTTTGGCACTGAGCAATTCTATCTACACTTCACAATTACAGTTCCAGCAAACTGAATTCACTTGCCTAATTACGGTATTGCTAATTAGTTCAGTTATTTTCTTGCCTTTATTTTGAGTCATGTATCCTACAATGAGTAGCCATATTATTTGTGCATGGTGATCAAGGCAATGTGTCTTAGCTCCTGGGACAATACGATATACATTTTCCTCTCTTCAGCGTAGAACTATTTTGTTCAACAGAAAGTAGATGAAAATGACAACGCGACATAATATGTAGATGTTCCTTACTACGCACTCAGTCTTTTCCTGAGGAGAACATATAAAATTGCGAGCATTATGTAACTTTGATGATAGATCTTCCTGCAGCTTGAAATGGGATTGCTATAGTTCTTTTTAGTTATAGGTTGCATCGAAGAAGCGAGTGGACAACGTGTAGAATACAAAAAGCTACACACCAATGAAAAATAGCACACCTACTACTAACTATTCTATATATTTTGTACAATAATCAAATGGCATACAAGTATGTTCAAAAAGAATTTGCTAATTGTCGTCGTCTGAGAGTTTCTTATTTTGCAGTCGATACTAAAAAACTGTAGATCAAATTGACTCAAGAAGGTTATGTGAGAACAAATTATGCATTGTATTTGCGCTACAATAACAAATTATTACAGGACTATTAACGCATTTTTAGACTTCCGTGACCATATACATATTCTTCTACACTAACCATTATTGTGAAATTCAAAGTATGTTAGATCTGTACGAACAAATTTGTGAAGTCGACCGAGAAGTAAGGTCTTCTTAGTCAACCGGGCCATATGGAGGCCCTTATGTTTTGATCGTTCAAAGCTTGGGATCCAAACTTTAATTCCCCGTAATACCTTACGGAATGTGTTGATACATTAGTTTTGTCTATGTTTAATATTTTAATGGGAGTGAAGGGCCGGAGAGAGGGAAATGCATGGTGATGTCGGTATTTATGGTACGATATCTTTACTCCTAGAAGTAAACTGTAGTTCCTCTCAGTTTCAGGAACCACCAAATTAGTATGTATACTTTAGTAGGTTATGTTAGCTATCCACTTGCGTCAATTTAGACGTGTTCGATACATTTTGATATGATGTAGTGATAATAATGGTTAGCATGTGGATATTTATTATGGAAAAGGGACAACCTAGACATTGATAAAGGGTCATGTATTAGAGTACAAACGTGTTAGACATACGTACATATGGCTGACAAACTGAGCATGTTGTTGCGTATAGATTTGTTTTTCCCTAGAAAATGACATATACAGATTCTTATTGTTACTTGTGATTATTTTTGTGCTATACTGTTTGGTTTGGTTCACTTGAAATATAGATCCATTCCAGAAAAGGGTTTCTCCGGTCAAAAGTTTTTAGATGTGCAATAGATTCTAAACATTTGATACAGTTCTTAAACAACATATCGTTCTACAATAACTGTGCTAGCAATCATAATATCTCAAATAAATTTGTTTCATTTTTATTTGATTTGAATCTTTGTTTCATCATGACGCTATCTGCATAAATGGGCTAAAAGGTCTTGCACATCCATAAACAAGCGGCACCACTTGACGGTGAACTTCTAGGGACAATATATTCGACTTATGACAAAATACCTCCCGATAGCAACGATAGAAGTTCAATAATACATGTAAATTTCCATTCACTCTTAAGCATTTTGGTTTCACTAACAGACATGTGCAACATTTTCTAATTGCTTAGAAAGTTATACTTCCACCACTTGACAACTAATACTTTAGCTCACTCTCTGAAATAAGAGTACTTCGGCCGTCTCCAAGTACAGATTTGTTACCATTGATTTCTAGAGATAAAAGGGAAATTGTTAATTGGAAATAAGTCATTGCCCGGGCATTGCGCGGGCCACTTTGCTAGTTCCTGAAAAAGTAATAACGGAAGAGAGGTCTCACATATGAATATACTATCTTGGACATCTTTTATGATTGTGAGCCCCCATTAAATACTCTATGTCAAATAGTTGATGTTGGACAAGGAAGACAACGTAATGAGTTATGTTTGCTTATATTCACATAGAAGTTATATTTTTTTTGGATCCTCTAACATGTGGTGCTTGCTCCCTATCTTTTGCTGGCCAAAATTCCACACCAAGTAGAGATACTACTTGTGCATCCAAAAACCCTTAAACCCAGTTTCATGTCATGAGAGTCCACCATATCTACCTATGGATTGAATAAGATCCTTCAAGTAAGTTGTCATCGGTGCAAAAGCAATAAAAATTGCTCCTAAATATGTATGAACTTTTATTGTAAGGGAAAATAAGCTTTGTACGAACTTGTGATGGTGAAAAATAAAAGCGACAAACTGCATAATAAAAGTCGCTATCACAAGGGGCAATATAAAGTGATGTTCCTTTGCATTAAGAGTTTGCACATACAAAAACAAAAAGCGCAAGACAACCTCTGCTTCCCTCTATGAAGGACCTATCTTTTACTTTTATGTATTTACTTTCATGCAAGAGTCAATAGTATTCTCCTCTATTCCGTTTTTATTTTCTCTCTTGGCAAGCATCATGTGGTGGGGATAGATCCAGGCATATATATCCAGTTGGATGTAGGTGATCATGAGTTATTATTGTTGACATTACCCTTGATGTAAATATGTTGGGAGGTGAAATTATAAGCCCTTATCTTTCTATGTGTCTAACTGAAACTTTTGCTCCATAAGTATGCTGTGAGTGTCAGCAATCATAGAAGACTAAATGATGGTTGAGCATGTGAACTTGCTAAACAAAGCTCTTACATAGACTCTTTCTGATAATATGATGAATTGCAATTGCTTCAGTGACTGAGATCATAATTTGTTAGTTTTCAATATGGTTTATGGTTCATACTTTAAATTGCGGATGAATTGTTACTTTTTCATGAGAAGTCTTATGATGATATATTGCTGTTATGATAATGATCATGATGCTTTCATGTCCATATTTTTTTATCGACACCTCTTTCTCTAAACGTGTGGTCATGATTATCGATTTCTGATTTTCGCTTGAGGACAAGCGAGGTCTAAGCTTGGGGGAGTTGATACGTCCATTTTGCATCATGTTTTCCTACTGTTATTTATTATGTTGTTTATCATTATTTCACTTTATGATACAATTCTTATGCCTTTTCTCTCTTATTTTGCAAGTTTCACATGAAGAGGGAGATTGCCGGCAGTTGGAATTCTGGACCGAAAAAGGGTGAAATAGAGATGGCTATTCTGCACAACTCCAAATGAGCTGAAAACTTACGGAGAATTATTTTGGAATATATAAAAAATACTGGCGAAAGAATTACTAGGAGGAGGCCCACCAGGAAGCCACAAGCCTGGGGGGCGCGCCCTAACCCCTGGGCGTGCCCCCCGAGCTTATGGGGCCCCTGGCAGGCCTCTGGCCCCCTCCTTCTGCTATATGAAGCCATTTGCCCTAGAAAAAATAACAAGAAGACTTTCGGGACAAAGCGCCGCCGTCTCGAGGCGAAACCTGGGCAGGAGCTATTTTGCTCTCCGGCGGAGCGATTCTGCCGAGGAAACTTCCCTCCGGGAGGGGGAAATCGAACCCATCGACATCACCAACGATCCTCTCATCGTGGGAGGACCAATCTTCATCAACATGTTCACCAGCACCATCTCATCTCAAACCCTAGTTCATCTCTTGTATTCAATCTTTGTCTCAAAACCTCAGATTGGTACCTGTGGGTTGCTAGTAGTGTTGATTACATCTTGTAGTTGATGCTAGTTGGTTTATTTGGTGGAAGATTATATGTTCAAATCCTTAATGATATTCAATACCCCTCTGATCTTGAACATGAATATGATTTGTGAGTAGTTACTTTTTCTCTTGAGGACATGGGAGAAGTCTTGTCATATGTAATCATGTGAATTTGGTATTCGTTTGATATTTTGATGATATGTATGTTGTTGCTTCCTTTGGTGGTGTCGTGTGAACATCGACTACATGACACTTCACCATATTTGGGCCTAAGGGAAGGCATTGTGGAGTAGTAATTCGATGATGGGTTGCTAGAGTGACAGAAGCTTAAACCCTAGTTTATGCGCTATTCCGTAAGGGGCTGATTTGGATCCATATGTTTCATGCTATGGTTAGATTTAGCTTAATTCTTCTTTCGTAGTTGCGGATGCTTGCGAGAGGGGGTAATCATAAGTGGGAGGCTTATTCAAGTAAGAATAGCACCCAAGCACCGGTCCACCCACATATCAAATTATCAAAGTAGTGAACACGAATCAAACAAACATGATGAAAGTGACTAGATGAAATTCCCATGTGTCCTCGAGAACGCTTTGCTTATTATACGAGTTTGTTCCGGCTTGTCCTTTGCTATAAAAAGGATTGGACCACCTTGCTGCACTTTATTATACTTGTTACTTGTTACTTATTACGAATTATCTTGCTATCAAAACTATCTATTACCGATAATTTCAGTGCTTGCAGAGAATACCTTACTGAAAACCGCTTGTCGTTTCCTTCGGCTCCTCGTTGGGTTCGACACTCTTACTTATCGAAAGGACTTCGATTGATCCCCTATACTTGTGGGTCATCAGACCGTCATGAAAATGATCTTTGGCGACATTTCATGTTTCATCATCAGGGTTTTTGTCACTGAATAGAACAAATTTTGTAGTGATTGTCCCTAATTTACTACTCCTATAGAATTTTTTTGGAGATAATTGATACGAGTAAAAATGACATAGAATCGAGTGAGATGTAAATGAATCCAACAACTATCAATTCCATTGATGATCAATCCTTATATACAACAGGAGGAGACGCAAGTGAAGGGGTGCGTCCACTCGATAGGGCATGAAGGAACCGTCGTGACGGTTGCCGAATTGGCAACGCACCTAGAGTTACACAATAGGGGATTGTCTCCTTAATTGCAGCATTAATTAAATCCTAACACTCCCCCTAATCCTCGTTTTTCCTTGCGACTGGTCATCCATTAAATAGTCTCCTCCAAAAACCCTACGGGAAAAATATGAGGAGATATGTGTAGTATGTCATGAAAAACTCCTTCGAAAAAACAAAGTGGAAAAATAAGGAGAAATGACATATCGCAATGCTTGTATTACTATTGTCATGACATTTCCACTACTCTTCTTAGGAGTATGGAAATGCTTAATCTCCCTTAACATCATGTTAGTAGACCCAGTTTCAACTTAACACATATCATTCTTCATTGGATTATTTTCATAAGTTTTCTAAACTCATATAGAAATACATACATTCTGTGTCACTAGAAGGGATTCCACTAGCATGTCATCGATGCTAAAGTGGACCTTTCTTTTGCCGAGAATGCTCCTAGTTGCCCACGTTCTGAGAAACTTTTAGGAACTTTCAACCATCGGGAAATCATTGTTATGTCCAGCTGGTTCCCATGAACCTTTTGCCCTGGGAAATTGATTGCATGTATAGTTCCACAAAATACTTGGAAGTATCATATTTCCTTGCAATCTGAGTTATACAACCACACTTATAGCAACCATCTGAGTTGCTAGCCTTGTCATTCATCTTGAAATGACTATTGCCTATTTGAGCTCCATTCTTATTATGCTTCTCATCACATCTCCATTTTCTATATCGCTGACAATATTGTTCAGCCAAAATCCTCGTAGAAGGATTAGAAGTGGAGAGCATTTCCTCGATGAGATTGGCATCTAAACCTACGCAATTGCAAAATCTCAAACTTTGAGTTGATTTGATGCCCATCAGAGTTGTATGTCGCCACAAACTCAAAGTCATGTAATCGGACCAATACCCATTCCCTATGCGCTTCAGGTATCAACAACATTCTATTGACCCCAACAGATCAGGGTGTTAGTGATGTTAGATGAAGTGTGATACGTCTCCAACGTATCTATAATTTTTGATTGTTCCATGCTATTATAGTATCAATCTTGGATGTTTTATATGCAATTATATATCATTTTTCGGGACTAAACTATTAACCTAGTGCCCAGTGCCAGTTGCTGTTTTTTGCCTGTTTTTGCCTTTTCAGAAAATCATTATCAAACGGAGTCCAAACGAAGAAACAACTTTGGATTAATTTTTTCTGGACCAGAAGGGACCCTAGAAGCTTCGGGAGAAGACCAGAAGAGTCACGAGGGAGCGACAAGCCCGGAGGGCGCGCTCGGGGGGTAGCCCCAGGCTTGTGGGCCCCTCGTGGTACCTCTTGACCTAATTCCAGTGCTATAAATTCCCAAATATTCTCAATATACCGGAAAGACAGAAGAGAAAACCTTTCTGCTGTCGCAAGCCTCTGTTCTTCCGCGATCCCATCTGGAGGCCTTTTCGGTACAATGCCGGAGGGGGAATCGATCACGGAGGGCTTCTACATCAATCTTGCTGCCCTTCCGATGATGTGTGAGTAGTTTACCACAGACCTATGGGTCCATAGCTAGTAGCTAGATGGCTTCTTCTCTCTCTTTGATCTTTAATACCATGTTCTCCTCGATGTTCTTGGAGTTCTATTCGATGTAATCTTCTTTTGCGGTGTGTTTGTTGGGATCCGATGAATTGTGGGTTTATGATCAGACTATTCATGAGAAATATTTGAGTCTTCTCTGAACTCTTTTATGCATGATTGTTATAGCTTTGTATTTCTCTCCGATCTATCCGTTTGGTTTGGCCAACTAGATTGATTTATCTTGCAATGGGAGAGGTGCTTTGTGATGGGTTCAATCTTGCGGTGTTCTATATCCCAGTGACAGAAAGGGACAAGACACGTATTTTTATTGTTGCCATTAAGGATAAAAAGATGGGGTTTAATCATATTGCTTGAGTTTACTTTGTCTACATCATGTCATCTTGCTTAAGGCGTTACTCTGTTTTACACTTAATACCCTAGATGCATGCTGGATAGCGGTCGATGGATGGAGTAATAGTAGTAGATGCAGGCAGGAGTCGGTCTACTTGTCTCGGACGTGATGCCTATATACATGATCATTGCCTTGAATATCATCATAACTATGCGCTTTTCTATCAATTGCCCAACAGTAATTTGTTTACCCACCGTATGCTATGTGTTCGAGAGAGAAGCCTCTAGTGAAAACTATGGCCCCCGGGTCTACTTTTATCATATATTAAAATTCAAAAAAACCTTGCTGCAATTTATTTACTTTTATTTTCTTTTGCAATTTACTTTTCTATCTATCACTATCAGAATTAATCCTTGCAAGTGACCGCTAAAGGGATTGACAACCCTCTTATTTGCGTTGGGTGCAAGTGTTTGCTTTTGTGTGTGTAGGTGCTGCTAACGAGGTTTTGTGTGGTTCTCCTACTGGATTGATAACCTTGGTTCTTAACTGAGGGAAATACTTATCTCTACTGTACTGCATCATCCTCTCCTCTTCGGGGAAATCCCAACGCAGTTCACAAGTAGCAAAGTGCAATGCAACATAGTATGCTATATCAGCTATAGCAGGTGCCCCCTGAGCAGGTGCAGTTATGATGGAACTGAGAATCGGGCAAACTCAGCAAATTCATTCTAGATATGTCCAACATATCTTCCATGAAATCTTCATACCCATTAATTTACTATTAGTAAATTAATTATCAAGCATCATCAACATATAGCAATAATTAAATTTCTTAATCGAATATGTTGATATACAAATGTGATTTACGATACAATATTATACCATAAATTATTGTAAAAGCGCATGGGAACAAAAATTGCATAGCTAAATTATAAAGCAGAAAAGAAAAGAAAAATGTCCAAGGGCCAAATCTACGCAGCCTAACCACTGCCACTGCCCACATATTACATTTCATTCCTTTTTTAGCAGCAAAATGGGTGTAGACTTTGACCCACTTGGCCTTTTGGTCTGTGCGCAATGACGCACTGGGTAGAGCACCATGGCGTGGCAACTAGGCCTGGTCCTATGCCTAAACGGCCTTCGGCCGGTCCGCACAGACAGCTGGGCGGGTAATTTTCGTGTTTTGACCCTTTGCGCGAAGTTTAGCTGCATTTGACCCCGGTTTGAAAGTATTTCGGGATCTGACCCTTTTTACTACCGCCGGGGATGTTGGCGGTAGGGTAGAACAGGCTACCGCCGGAGGCCACGGCGGTAGCCCACTCATCCACGTCAGCTTTGGTAAACGGCAACCGTCTCCTGCCGTCCACCCTACCGCCAGAGTCCTCGGCGGTAGGCTATGCAACCCTACCGCCAAAGACCCTGGCGGTGGGTGCCCAACAGTTATAAACCTGCGGGGGGCCGGGGCGCGGGGCCCACCCACGAACCCCAGCCCCCATCTTCTCCCCTCAGCCGCGTCGCGCCGCAAGAACAAAGAGCAACTCCTCTCTCATCCCCTCCACTCGCCCCTCCGATCTTCTTCATTTCTCCACCTTTTTTGCGGATCGGGATGGCTCCGAAACGAGAAAAATAAGCTCTCTCAATCCCTCCAATTCGTTTTAGTTAAAAAGCTTTTGATTCGATGCATTATTTGGCACAAGATGAACCCTATTTCATCTAGTAGATTTTGATTTTTTTTTGTTTTTTGGTTTGTTTAGTTAGGAGTAATAATATGATGTTTGATGTGGTTGAATATGATAGAACCCTATTTCATCTAGTTGATGAACCCTAGTCATGTTCATAAATTTTTTTTAATTGTTCATTGATGTTTGATGTGGTTGAATATAATTGAATTTGATAGAACCCTATTTCAACGTAGTAGATGAATCCTAGTTCATGTTTCTATATAGTATCAACATGAACCCTAGTTCATGTTAAAAAAAATTGAATTATTCATTGATGTTTGATCTGGTTGAATATGATTTAATATGATTGATGCGTTGATGTGGTTGATGTGGTTGAATATGATTGGTTAATGTGATATGATGGATTAAAACGATTGATTAACTAGTTTGAAGATGAACCCTAGTTCATGTTTATAGTATTTTTTACAATTGTTCAATATGATATGATTGATGTTGGTTGAATGATTGAATATGATACATTTGATGATTATATGTTGATAACTAAATGTTGTTGTTTTAGGAGGGCCGCCTTGGTCCGGCGGTCGGCACTAATTACACGATGCTTGACCCGGCATTCGATAACGGTCATCGCGCCCGTTACATCGAGAACGGAGTGGTAATAACAATGATCAAGGTCTTGCATCAAAATTTTGGCTTTCCAAAAGTTAGTTACTAACTATTTTCGTGTACACTTTGATAGATGCTTCCGCCATTACGTATGAGGGGTCACACGAAGGTCGCTCAGATGCAATACGACCACCGCTACGAGCAGTATTTCAGGAGATCCAGCCTATTGGGTTTCGTGCTCCAGTTCAAGCGTGTGCCGCCGACGCTAGTCCACACAGCTCTCACAGCGTTGGTGGACCATTGGCGGCCCGAGACGCACTCTTTCCATCTCCCATGTGGTGAGATGACGGTGAACCTCGAGGACTTCGCCATGATCACGGCCCTACCGCTCCAGGGCCATGCTCTCACTCGGAGCGTGGAGAGGAAGAATTGGCCGGACAGGGTTAACGCCCTCATCGGCGGCTGCCCTCCCATGAAGGATAACCGAACATCCGGTATACCACTGCCCTGGCTCCTGACCCACCGGGTCGTATGCCCGGAAGATGCCGATGCGAGGACCGTGGAGCAGTATGCGAGGGAATACTTGTGGTTTCTTCTCACAGAGGTCGTATTTCCAGACTGCTCGGGGGGACACTGCCCTATGGATGTATCTCGACTTCCTGGCCGACTGGGATGCAGGGTACAGCTGGGGGTCTGCCGGCCTCGCATACCTATACCGTTCGGTAAGAGAGATATCTGAATATTCGTTTGTGGACGTATGTGTGTGCTATTTTAAATTGTGTCATCTGATCACCAATTGTTGTTTGTAGCTGGACGACGCAACGTAGAGGACCGAAAGTACGTCCGGTATGTGTGGATGTGTCTGGGCCCTCTCAATTTGGAGTTGGGAGCGGCTGCCGGGGGGTCGTCCAGAGAAAATGAAACGGACTCCATTCACGGAGAATGGCGAAGATGGCGACAGTGCTCGATACCCGACCATCGCGTACTGTTGGGACAGGGTTAAAGTCTTCACGGGCAAGGGCGGTGCGTCGTACAAGGCTTTCACCAACGAGCTGGACAACCTGACAGCTTATCAGGTATATCAACGAGCGAGCTAGTTTTTTAATGTAGCCACTTTCACGGTTGCTTACTAGTCTTTCTGTAGGTTAACTGGTGGCCGTACCACGATAGAGATTGGGGTTTCCAGCTGAATGAGATGTGCTCTCGGGACCACGTTGTCTACCGGTGCATTGTCCAAATGATATGCGTGTACGCCATCGAGTGGCACCTACCACAGCGCGTGGCCACGCAATTTGGTGTATTGCAACACACACCACCGGCACGCCCCAACGATACCGGTGGTTTCGACCTTCACTGGTATGGGCTGCCATCTCTTTTACCGTGTTTTCGTTCAGTTTGACGTTCTTATGGTCTTTTATGTTTTATTGTTTCTTATGCCATGCAGGAAGAGTAGGCAGCATTGTTAGTCGATATCGGACTGGGGGAAAGAGCACAGGACGCACGTGAAAATGTGGAACGAGAGGAGGTTCCGCAAAGACGGGGAGAGGTCAGGGATTGACTGGGATGTGTACGAGAACCACATGAATTGGTATGATGATGGCATCAAGTTCTGTGTTCGTCTGAGGCCACAGTGGACGGCCGCGGATATCGCATCACTGGAGGAGGAGGAGGACTCTGAGGATGAAGCCTACAAGAAAAGCCTCAGAGATATGCAAGGTGATTTCAGGGAGTATGCACCCCTGATGAACAAAGTGGTAAGTTTTGTTCAATTGTTTCGAGCCGGCAGTTGGATGATGCTGACATGGTCATTCTCGCTAACTTATTCATGATCTTTACATTTGCAGGCTTCAGAGCTGAACAGAAACATTTTCGATGGCTCGAATGCGCTAAGTTATGACCCCGGGACCGTGGAATCTGACGGCAAGCTGAGGGAAGCGTTGAAGGTAACTTTAAGCCTCATAGCATTCTGTTCGAGCAACCACAAATTTGATCCATGCCATGTTCTTATTTATTTGTAACCCTAAACTTGATCCATGCCATTTTCTTCTTTATTTGTTATTGCAGAAGATCATGAACCGTTGCCGCAAGCTAGCGGGCATGCTTGGGTGCGCTGCCTCGGTTGACGTGCATGCTCCTAGAGGGTCGACACGTGCCCTCGCTTCATCGAGCCACGCCGGTGGAGGTTCCTCTAGCCATGTCGCCTCGTCGTCTCGCATTGTTGAGGAGGCCGAGGGAGAAGATGATCAGGAAGAAGAGGAAGGAGGTGACGACGAAGGAGGTGATGAGGAGTACGACGATGAAGACGGACCTCCACCCACTCAGCCAACCCAGGAAAAGAGGGGGAAACAGCCGAAGAAGGATTGGAAGAGTCCATCCCTGTTTCAGAAAGAGCGTCGTCGTCGCACAAAGAAGCAGGACGAAACCCGCTCGAAGAGAAACGAGGAGCGTGCTGCCAAGAGGGGGAGGAACAAGTGATATGGTCGTGTTGAACTCGCTTAGTTAGACTAGTTGTGAACGAGAACTTGTTTGCTATGTCGAACTACTCGGTGTTGTCGATTTGCTACCTATTTACTATGTTGAACCTATTTGATATGTCGATTTGCTACCTACCTATTTGGTGTTGTCGATTTGCTACCTATAATGTGTGAGATCATCATATTTTCATATGCAAACACTCTTTGCTGTGGTGTTGAACTATCATTCATATTTGTAATTCAAATGGTCAAGATCTTCTAAAAAAAAATAAGTGACAGAGGACCCTACCGCCAGGGACTGCGGCGGTAGGTTCTCACAGCCTACCGCAAAATCTTTGTGATTTCCCGTTACAGAGGACCCTACCGCCAGAGCACCTGGCGGTAAGTTGTGAAAACCTACCGCAAAAAAAGTCGACTTTCTGTTACAGAACCCTGGCGCACGCGCAGGGCTTGGCACACCCTACCGCCGCGGGGGGCGGCGGTAGCTTTAGCTACCCTATCGCCGTCCACCCTAGCGGTAATGCTGTTAGGACACGTCAGCCTGAATACACTTGGTTGACGGAGGCTGCCGTTAACCTACCACCTGGAGGCCTGACGGTATGCTGTGCTTTCGAACAAGGGTCAGATCCCGAAATGCTTTCGAACAAGGGTCAGATCCGGCTAAACTTCGCCAAAAGATTCAAAACACGAAAATTACCCCAGCGGGGCAGCTGCCTCGCACAGGAAGCCGTGGAGTCACGCTACAACGGTGCCACGCTACTAGTGGCCGCGTTCAGCCGTCTGCCTCGCCGGGCAGCCGCCTCGCACAGACATGCCATTGTCGCACCTCCGCGCACACACATCGCCACGCATCTGCGTCGTGGTGGATTTCTGCCGCAAGCCGCGAAGCCAGCAACCGGCGCCTTGCCATCGTGCCGCTATCGCCGACGACGCGGTCTGCCGTCATCTAGTGCGCCGCCTCCGTGGAGGACGAGTTCGCACTGCGCCGCGCGCTGGACATTGGCTGCCACCATCGCCGACGCGACACCGATAGCCGAGGTCTTGTCACACCTCGCCATGTGTCTCATGCGTCGCCTCCGTGCGGGCCAGGGACCGCGCCGCCGGCCGCCTTGTCGCGCACATGTTGTCACTCCAATTCTTACTGCAGAAGTAGGCGTTCTTGCTTTGCTGCGTCTCCCGTCACTGATGAAGTGATGATGCCGGAGGGCGTCGCAATCCACAGCGATCCAGGACCTTCATCTTGCCGTTGCGCGTGCCATATACTACATAAAAGTGCAATCGATCCTGGATGGTTAGTCTACATATAAGTTTTAGGACGCCGATAACTGCCACACGTGTGGCACAATGGACACCCGACCACACGACTCGTCCGGTCGTACCCAGGAGACAGCCCACACGACCCTGTGTGGACGAACATTAAAACTGCCCACACGTTTGGGCGCAGCTATGACGGCCCACACGACCCTGTGTGGCAACTACTCACCCCCACCCCGTGAGCGTGAACGCGTGTGTAATCAACTTTAGTTGCCATGTGTAATTAACTATAGTTGCCATGTCTGCCATGTATCATTAAATATAGTTGCCATGTGTAACTAATTGGAGTTGCCACGTGTGGTCAAACCATAGTTGCCATGTATGATCAACCATAGTTGCCGTGTGTGATTAACTAGTTGTCACATATGCACAATGTGTAACTAATTGGAGTTGCCACGTGTGGTTAAACCATAGTTGCCATGTATGATCAACCATAGTTGCCGTGTGTGATTAACTAGTTGCCACATATGCACACCTGTAGTTGTCATCTATCACCGTGTGAGCGCCGTGTGGGCGAAGAACAGTTTCGCCCACACGTTCGGGCGAGCGTCTTGTGTCCGTTCGGGCGAGGAACACCCACACGTGTGGCACTAAATGATAACGCACACACGACGCTGGGTGCTTACGTGGCTCTCGACCCAGATGGCAACTGCTTCAATATTCATGCAAATGAATCGAACGGCATTGACTGCGTTTGGGCCATGTTGAATTGTGCCACACGTGTGGGCGTTAACATTTAGGAAGTTTTATACTTTGACCAACCTTATAGAAAAAAAGTATCAACATTCACAATGCCAAATCAATATTGTTAGATTCATTACGAAATGTAGTTTCATATCATATATATTTGGTATTGTAGATGTTGATATTTCTTAATATAAATTTGGTCAAACTTTGCAAGATTTGATTTGACACAAATCTAATACGCGGAGTAAAAAGGACCAGATGGAGTCCTTGCTTCCTCACAGAACGAATAAAACTATGCCAAATTAGTAATCCCTGGTTGCATGCATGCCGATGCATGCCCGACGTTCTGTCGCAGCCAGCCGGGATGGCCGCCGGGATGCGTCCACTCAATGGGGCGCGAAGGAACCGTCGCGGCAGTTGCCGAATTGGTATTTAAACTTGACACGGATGTTCACTTTAGGGTCTAAACTTGAAAAATTAATCGAACTGGTTCTAAAACTTGAAGCAATACTGTTCTTTTTTTTTTTTGCGAGAAACTTCCAATCTATTCATCTTCAATCATGGCAGTACAAAGAACAACAGAGGTAATAAAAATTACAACCATGTCCGTGGACCACCTAGCGACGACTATAAGCACTGGAGCGAGCCGAAGGCGCGCCGCCGTCATCGCCCCTCCCTCACCGGAGCCGGGCAAACCTTGTTGTAGTAGACAGTCGGGAAGTCGTCGTGCTAAGGCCCCATAGGACCAGCGCACCAGAGTAGCAACCATCGTCGATGAAGAAAGTCATAGATCAGAAGAATCAAACCTGTAAACACCCAAACAAAGGCGAACGAAGACCGGATCGAAACAGATCCACCGAAGACCAGCACCGACCGAATCCCGCGAGATCCGACGGAGACAAACCTCCACACGCCCTCCGATGATGCTAGACACACCATCGGGACGGGGATAGAACGTGGGAGACATTATTCCTACTATGGGATATTGCCGCCGCCACACAGCCCCAACCAACACGCTAAATCTAACAAGAACGAGAACGGGGTCCCTCCCGCCGACGGGGGGCCGAGATCCTCCGCACCTCCATGGCCTAGAGGCCATCGGAGATGGGGCGGACCGGCGGCGGCGCCGACGGGAGGAGAAGAGCTTTTCTTGTGGAGGAGGAAAGAAATTCGGCTGGCTATAGGAGTGCGCTGGATTTGGCTCTAATGCTATTGGTAGACGTAAAGTGTGCTAACTGGCATAGGAAAAGGTGCCCGGCAGGGTTCGTAACTATACGAACCTAAAGATTGTGGGCAGCCGGTGCTGACCATTCCACCGAACAAATTTTGGTGCCTAAGTAGGCCCCTCATACTAATGTACGGTCAACAAAAAACTTGTGATACTTAAATGGGGCTGCAGTCAGTCCGGTACATTTAGCGCATATAAATTTTTAAAAAAACGTAAAAAGTTTGTAAATTATAATCACAGTAATAATCATGCTACCACTCTGCATTTTGCACACGTTAGCGTCTGTAGATTATAATCATAATAATAAAGTAAGATTCAAATGTTCGTGTGGTATTAATAGTTACCTCGTGGTATACAAATATTCGTGTGCATGTATTGTTTTAAAAAAATCTGTAAACCAGACCCCATGCCATGTGTGGGATATAAATATTTATGGTACATAAATAATAACCTCGTGGTACACAAATATTCGCGTGCACACAAAATAAATATATAGATGTATGCAATAAAATAACCTACTAAACACGTTCCTGTAACTTTTAGATATATTCACTTATTATTTAGAAAATACAATTTTAAAAATAGTGAATACAAACATTTTTATACATGCATGGCTTATATTTAATTTATAGAAGTTTATTGATAACAACATTTACTAAATATTTATGAATATTCACTGGTGTATAATTTCGCTCATGGCTTATATTCTTAACTTTTATATAATGTAAATATAATCCACGAGTGAATATTCATATATAAATTTTAAATTTTAAACTATGAATAGTTTTTATTTATACAAAGAGTTTGTTAAACAATATACTTAGAATTATAAAAATATCTGTATAATTACTCAAATGTTGAATAATTAAAATAATATTTTAAAACTGTAATTTTCTATTATTTATGCAAACACTTTTTTAAACAACATAGTTATTTATATTATTTTATATTATACATTGCTATAATTCGTATATATTATTTCTATTATATGAATGTTTTGAAAAATTATACATGAATATTATTAAAATTACATGAACATTTTTAAAAGTTAGTTATTTTCGTTTTGTATAGAATATTTATAACTATTAATAGTTGAACTTTTTTTGTATTACTGTGATTTATTATTTACAGACTTTTTACATTTTTTTAGTTAACATGTGTTAAATGGGCCGCACTAACGGCAACCCATTTAAGTAGCACAAGCTTTTTATTTTATACTGTAGTACAGTAAGTCTGAGAGGTCAGATTTTGCACATAAAATTATCAGGTGTAGTGGCTACCACAGCTCGCCCTTCAGGTCGCTGGTTTGATCCCTGCCAGTCACCATTTTTATTTTTTATTTTCCTTATGTTGAGACATACAGTAGTATTTAACTAAAATCCTGTTTCGTCTATACAAGTGGACCCCCATGCCACGTCAGCCAAATACGGTGCCACGTCAGCTGTTCATGCCAATTTTTTGGTCAGGACTAAATAAATTGATCGCCATGCAGGTATTGGTCAGCTGTTGGAACCTTTTTTGGCCCCAAAACAAACAAAAAACATTTTTTTGTCACGGCTGCATTTTTTTATCTACTGTTGAAGATGCTCTCAACAGCTAAGGATACAAGTCGCAATCGCAGTAAGCACAGGTTTGAACAAGATAACACAGACGTAACTGAGAAACAGCTCACTAGACAATTTTTTTTTTTTTTTGAGGAACTGGCAGGTGAGCTGCCTGAATATATTAAGAGGGAGAAAATAATACAAAAGTCACAGTACAGAGGTTGGGCTTAGGGTGTCCCGCACCAGAAAAAAGAGGAGAAAAAATCAATCCGGCTCTGGTTCAGGGGAATTCTCAACATCTGAAAACCAATGGGCAGATAGAGATGTGCTTGATGAGATGTAGGAGGGCAGCTTCCTGGGAAGCGCAAATGAGTACACAAATTACTAAATCTTGCTTCTATACATTGGGAAGCGAAAATGAGTACACAAATTACTAAATCTAGCTTCTTACATACATGTATGTACTAGTACTATTCTGTTACAAATTAGAAATACCGAGTATTCATGCATCGCAACAAACAGTCCTTATCGACTCTAGCATCACCAACCTAGAAACCTAATATTAGCTTCAGGACCAAACCAATAATTGATTTTCGGTTGAAGTGGTAATACACAATCGTCATAAGGTTTTAGTCAGTCTTTGACTCTTTAGATGATTGGGGAAGGTTATACAGAATTAGGCCCGTCAACAATACAATACCACCTAAGATAAAAGAAGCGCTTAATTCCGCGCCTTGAGGGATGTAGGGCAAAGGAAGAGAAAGGATGTAGATTGATATTGGCACTGCAATTGAAAACAGACAACATCAACGCGGTCATGAAGATGCTCAAGCAGTTTGGTTTATACAGTGACAGTAGACTAAAAATGAACACAAATAGAGCAAGGGCAGAAAAGAGGAAGAAAATACCCGCGGAAGTTGCTGTAAGTGAAGCAACCACGGCTGACGACATCTTTACCAAATTAAGCAACGAGATGTTGAAAGCCATGTTTATGAATATAAAAAGCAATGGTAGGAATGGAGCACCTCCACAATCTACAAATAAGTATGGCAGCATAATTAGCAATAAAGATACGCAGGTAACAGAAATTATAAATGGACAAGTACATAAATACTATGAAACCCTTATATATCTAACCGCAGGGTCAAGCTAAATTTTGAAGACATGGAATCAATTTTCTCAAGTATAATAGTTTACCATTCAAAGAGTTCCACACAGCAAAAAGCAAAGAGAGCTATAGAAGCCCTCAATCATAAAGTGGACAGTGCACTACAAGCATTCCAGTGCATTTGAGGTACATCATGATCTCTAAATCCATAATTTGATCAAAACACTCAGCTCAGGGAAAAATTACATTACCAATTGGGCTCTCCCCAACATTTAAGAAGCACTCAGCACCACCATTTAAATGGCCAGAAAGCTCAGCAAGCTTAATCCCCCTCAAATTAGAAAGTAATGGGAGAAGAAGACAAAAAGAGCCTACAAATAATAAAGGAAGGTAAACATGATACATGATATAAATTAAGGTTTCCAAATATGGTAGTTCAGTTAAGCATAACAGCTAAATTAGGATAACTACTTAATCACCTGAAACCCAGATCCAAATGAATTAACCACGAAGATGTCGGGCCGTTTCCCCTGCACAGATATTGGTTCTGCAGTTATTTTTCTGACAAATAAGATGGACTCGCACACACATAGAGAATGAAGGGTGAGAGCAAACCTTAAGACGTTTTGCACCATCAACGAAAACAGACTCCTGCAGTATAGAATTTATTTTTCTGACTGAAGTGTCACAAAACTATAAAGGAGTGTTATGTGATAGTTTAAGTGGCTAAACCTTCAAAATGGATGCACCAGCTTGGAATGCCGATGAAATAACAATCAATAATGGCCAAATTAACTTGACTCCAGATAGAAGATGACCATCATTTGCTCCACTACAGTAACGGCATTGAGATGATTAATTATGGCAAACTACCTAGTGTACAAAATAGCACAAGACCTTTTTCTCAGCAAACAAGTGCGAATGCCTACGAAGGAGATAAGTGCATAGCTAGCAGATTTTTCTCGAAACAACTTTGTTGTGCTACAATTACCAGTAAATGTACCAGATATTTCAAAGGACATACCTCGCAACAGCAAGAATCACACCAGAAGTTACGAGCAAGCAACCAATGATTTGTCTCAGAGAGTAGGTCTTTTCCAAAAGCAACACAGTGAAGATAAGCTGCCACACCAGGAAAGACTGGAGAGAACATTCAGAAGACTATTATTTTGACAACAGAGTACAGAGTTAACAGGTTCCGACACTAATAACCAAATGGAGTTGCCAATTTTAGGACATCGAAAGCTGATTCAACCGTAAGATCACAGTTCCGGAATGCTTTAGTGTTGCACTATTCATAAGAACAAAAGATCACAGTATACAAAAGGAAATATTTGTAACCATTAATGATAGCAGAGATAAAAGGGCATGCAGGTAATATGTTTTTTTCTAGAGAATGATGCAGAAATATGTGGAAACGTTATCAAAGAATATGGCACAGCTGAAAATCAACAAAACCTCATACCTGAGACAGTATAGGAATAGCAGGGCCAGGCAGCATAGCTAGAAGTTTCACGAAAAACAATCAATTAGCATAAATATTTACAAGAACGACACAGTGTGAATTGTATATATATGCACCACATGACCAAAAGAAGATACAAAACATACCTCCCGCAGACATTCTGGCGGCGACCCCAAGAGCCTCCAGCAAGCCGATGACAGCGAACCGGATCTTTGGCAGTGCCAGCATGTCCCGCGTCACCACCCCGCGCGGTACCTCGCATAGAGTATTGAAAAGTACACGGCGACGTACCTGCAACGTTCAAATCGCACACACAAGAAGTAAGAGCCCAAAAACTGCTGCGCATTTCGTCGAACACCTCGGCCGTACAAAAAGGCTTACCCGAACGTGGTGAGCTGGGCGAGGAAGAAGGGGTAGGACTTGAGGGGTACCAGCGCGAGCTTATAGAGCACGCGGTTAGCGACAGCCAGCGCTACCACGGCCGCAGACGCGACCGCGACCGCCAGCGAGGAGCTCATCGGCATGTATGTACGGCAAGCAAGGTTTTGGATCCCGAATGGGCAAATTTTCTCGTGGGTGGGCGGAATTCACGGTAACCACGGTTACCGAGAAATACCGAAAAAAATTCGGACGAAATTTATTTTTGAAATTTGAATTCAAATTCTTATAAATTAGATATAAAAAAATCTTGAACTAATTTTATTCAGAAAAGAGGTAGTAGCTCAGTGGAAGAACAACTACGTGCGCGCGTAGCTGTGTTTGTGGTCGCAAGTTCGATTCTTCGAAACCCCATTTTTTCACGTTTTCTATTTATTTATTCTGAAAAATAAACAAAAAAACAGCAGTTGGAGGATTCGAACCAGCTACCTCTCGAAGCGGATAAAAGATGGTTACCGCTACGCCACAATAAGGGCCTTGGTTTAATTGAGAAACATCTTCAATTTACTATATCTTGAGAGTTTAAATTCAAAATATTCAAAAAAATCGGAATTTTTTGCTCGGGATAGACATTTCTCGTGGGGCGGCGAGAAACACGGTTACCGCTCGGTATCCGAATTTCTCGGGCGGTACCCAAAACCTTGACGGCAAGCAAGAGCTCACTAAGCGAGGCGTGGAGGGATGGCGATTTAGGCCATGCAGGGGCGGATACGGAACTTGGAATCGGAGTACCGTGGGGAGGAGAGGACGATGGTGATGGCGGCGGGCGGGCGGCCGGTAGCTTGCCTTGGCGTGAAAGTACGGAATTCTCTCGTCTTCTCTACGCCCCATGGATTGTCGGATTTTGCTAGTACACCCTTGGATATTTCCGATTTGTTTCAGCGAGGAGCTCCACGTGTCCGTATTCGGTGACTTTTTTTTAGGGGCGTTAGGGGGAAACCCCTATTCCAAGTGCACCCGGAACAGACAATGGCGACGTATCCTCTGTCGCATCCCTTCTTGAAGGCACCATATGGGGATTGGCTCAGTTGTTTGGTGTGGTAGATGCTTGTTGCGGATTTTGACAGTGGTGATGGCGCGACTGGCTTGGGATCGACGGTGGTTGTTCGGTGGTGTTCTTTGCGATTTGGCGGCGGTGCCTTTGGCGCCGCAGGGCGGGCATCTATTCCCTCTCGTGAAGGTGTCTCGCCCCTGTTGTTATGCATGCTCAAGACCCGTCCATGGTCGCCGATGTGTCGCGGTGAGCTTCGTGCTCTTGGTGATGTCTCGATTCATCTTTGCTAATTTATGCGCAAGATGCCTCCCTAACTTGCTAATTATTTTAAATTCTGTGGCGGAACTCCCAGCCAAAGGTTCATATTCAGTTGCACCCGTTGATGGTGGAAAGCTCCTGAGTTGCGTCGTGGGGCTCGGCACACATGCCACTACCGATGCGTTAGGCTACTTGCAAAGTTCTAGTATTGTGCTTCCTCGACGACACCCCACATCTACTTTGTGTCTTTCATGACGATGATCCTTCTATTTGCTAGCTAAGGCATGCCTTGTCTTGGGCGTCCTTTTTTCCCTCTCTTCTTCCTTTATCCTTGCTATATGTATGATTTTTGGTCCGGTTTTTCTCGGATAAAAACCACAACTAGTACCGGTCGAGGATCAGATCTATGGTGATACAGATTTTTTTTTCTTCGATAAAGGTCGTTTTACTTTTTTCATAATGAAGCATCAACAAGATACAAACACAATGGTCATACACCGGCCTCTGCACTATTAGGATGCACACAACCAAAACCAATGCAACACAAGGGATCTCACCGTCAAAAAGCAAAGTCATCGAAGACCAAAGCTATGCCTAGGCGGAAGAAAATAAAAAGAAGGAAAAACAAAGGCAGCCGATGCGACCAACGACACACAAATAACGAGGAGCATCACCACCCACCATGGTGACAGATGGGAACGAGGTTTGCGCGTGGCGAGGCAAGTTTATGTCCTCGAGTGCAAGGCTAATTCTTACTAATTATAGTTTATCCTTGCTACCCATGTTTATCATGGGTTTGTTTCTCCTAGCTGGTGGGGTTCACGCTAGGCTAGATACCCCGCGGTCTCGGTTCTTTTGGGAAGGAGTTGGGTCCATGCGTGAGTACCACTTGCTTAAGTGGGCGACAGTGTGTCGTCGAAAGCGCCACGGTGGGCTAGGAGTGATCAATTTGAAGCTAATGAACGTTGCTCTCCTAGTTAAGTGAATCTGGAAGCTCTCTCAAAACGAGTCTGGGCTGTGGACAGATCTGCTAAAGGCAAAATATTTTCCGAATAGCTCCTTCTTCGAGTGTAGCTATCGCGGCTCACCCTTCTGGAATGGGATACATGCGGTCAGACGAGCCATCGCCATGGGGGCAAGGTTTGAGGCGATCAACGGGCGGTCGATTCACTTCTGGTTTGATTCATGAATAGATTTGCAACCCCTCTGGATGGAGTTCCAAGAACTTTTTGAGCTTGTTGTCAATCCCGATATTAGTGTTGCCGAGGCCTTGCGCTCCTCTGCTCCTTCAATTGCATTTCGCAGGCAACTCTCTCCCATTGAGAGTGCTGGTTGTACAGCCTTATGCGTTAAGGTAGCTAATGTGAACCTCTGCAGGGCAGGAGAAGGTGTCGTGGCACCTTTCCTCGTTGGGAAAATTCCCGGTTAAGTCTATGTACCATGGTTAACCAAGGATAATGGCCTTGACATAGCTAGAGGCCTCTAGAAAGTTAAAATTCTTCTTAAGGTTAAAATATTTTTGTGGCAAATGTTTCGTAACCGTCTTCCTACTTCGACTAATGTAGCTAAGCACAACGGTCCCTCCGATGGCAACTGCTCTGTCTGTGGCTCCCCGGAGGATGCGAACCACACTTTCTTTCATTGCCACCTTGCTATTTTTGCTTGGAGCACGGTTAGGGAGGCTGTTAGGGCATCCTGGAATCCCAAGTCTTGTGCTGATCTCCTAGCTTGCCTCGCTTCTCTGCAGGGCAGCGCTATGAGAATTATGTGGACCTGTGTTGGGGCTCTTCTTTGGTCTCTTTGGTATATCCACAATAAAACAACCATCGAAGGCGTCTTCTCCTCGCATTCGGCTGATTGTATCTTCAAATGCACTATTTTTCTGCAGCAGTGGAGTCCGTTGAGGAGGCGCCAGGACGTTGAAGACCTGGAGCTGGCGCTGTAAAGACTTCGACACATCAATCGCATCTTGAGAGTTCCTGTGGATGCTGCTTAGTGTAGTTGTTTCTTTTGCTGTTCGGTGAGCCTGTGTGCTCGGGCGGGCATGTGCCCTGTAAGTCGGTGTGTTTTGTTGCTGTGTGAACCTTTGTTACTCTATCTGTGTGAGCTTTATTAATTTAAAGCTGGCCGCCTCTGACATCTTCGTTTAAAAAGAATGGGAAGGACATCCTCCAAAGTTAATGCAATCATGCAAGTCAAGCAACCTGACATTTTAAGCAAACTGAGCGATAAGAATGAGATCCTTAAGGCTCAGTTGACGAATATAATTATCTCTGAATCCAAGTTTATCTACATATGTGCGTTGCAGCATTAGTTGCACTCATTTTCTTTCGAGACCATGAAGGAGAGGTTCCAATCAATTATACACAAGATTGTCCCTTGTCCGGTGCTAAGCAGCTCTTAATCTCTTCATACAAATTACGCCTCACATGCATTTAATCAAACAATCCCCTATGTATGTATACCTCAGTACTCTTTCACTACAAAATGCACACTTTCTTGACGCCAGATCCCACCATCTTCAGTTGGATTAATGGAAGCACCTTCAGCCGGAGATGTAGCTGTACAACTGTAGCCATGCCGCCGGTCACCAGCACCTGTCGGCGTCCCTCCACTTGAGGTACTCCACGCCACCGAGGTAGTGCGCGTACGCGCCGGCGATGACGAAGAGATGGAACAGCTGGTGGCTGTGCCCGACGATGTCGAACCGCCCGGGGAACCACCGCTCCGGCACGCGCGCCGCGTAGATGGCTGCGCCGAGCCCGTAGAGCGCACCCATGAGCGCCTCGTAGCACGCCGTCACGGTGGCCTCCCGCCGGCCGCCGTATAGCACGAGCTTGTGCGCGACGGGGATGAACCCCGACACGCCCATGCACGAGAAGAGCGCGGCGCGAAGCGGGCGGAACTCCGGCGCCTGGAACACCGGCACCAGTGATGCCGTGACCGCCGCGGCACCGAAGGCGGTGATGAAGCCCATGTAGAGCCGCTGGAGCCCTGGATGGCAGAGGAAGGAGTAGTAGACGACCGGGTAGAAGGAGGTGACGATCAGGGCGGCGATGCCGGCGTAGTCCAGCCGGAGCGTCACGTACGCCATTCTCTCCGAGTGGCACAGCACCAGGTGGCATACGCTGCTCGTAAGTAGGCACACCATGGCTCCGCACAGGTACGCGAACATCGGCCACCGCGTGATCGGATCGGCAGAGGCTGCGTCCGCGGCCCGTGGCGCCGCGCTGGCGTCCTGCTGCGCCTGCGGTTCATGCGAGATTTATAGCAGGGGAAGACGTATAAACTGAAGCTTAATTTGTCGACTATAGCACACTCGCTAGAATTAATTACTCGTACAAATTTTCTTTGGTGTTATCGAATAACACTGAATTTTCGGCAATTTAAGAGGCAGTTGTGTAACTAGTGAAAATATATTTATTTATTTTTAAAAAATATATTTAAGTTTGTGAATGAAACTATATTAAATTGTACATTTGATCTTGATATCTGCTTACAACAATGATGAACCAGGGTTCAAATGGACAGAGATCCGTGAACCAGGACATGAACAAACCAGGGGGGCATCTATTTATGCAAAGAGTTAAATGCATGGGTTAAGGGCATCTCCAAAGGAGAGCTCCAGTATATATATGCGGATATGCGGATCGTGGTGTTCGGACCATTTTTGTTAAATTTTATTATCCAATGAAGACCCCTATCGGTCCTTTCACGGTCCGGACGTCATTTTTACTGCAAGCCGAAGGTAAACTTGGGGCTGATTTGGAAGTGTCCGGACATCAACTTGACCAATAAAAAGCAACCACGTGGTCCTACTGTCTTTTATCTCTGCACACATGCATGATCCCTCTTTCCTCTCTCTCCTTTCAACCAGACACCACATCACAATATCCCATCAAAAGCAACCACATGCATGGTCCTCCTCTTCTCTCTCTCCTCTTAACCGGACAAATAAGGAAAAGAATTAGAACCGCCCTTGCATTTAACTCTTATGCAAACCCATCTTTGCACCTGGTTATGTATGCATCCCTAGAGGGATCTGGGAGATATGGAACTTTAGTCCTATATGCCATTGTCTTACACATCCACGTGGTCTTGGAAATGTAAGTTTTATCAGCAACTTATATTTTAATGTTGTAGAATATTGATTTAAAAGTATGTATAAGAACATTCAATTCATGCACCAGAACGGGAGCCTTGCCGCATCGGTAGAGCTGTTGCCTTGTGACCATGAGGTCATGAGTTCGAGTCCTGAAAATAACCTCTTGCAAAAATGCAGGGAAAGGTTGCATACAAAAGACTCAAAGTGGTCGAACCCTTCCTCGGACCCTGCGCAAGCACGAGCTACGTGCACCGGGTTGCCCTTTATTGAATTCATGCACCGGCCAGTTCATCCAAAAATCCGAACTGGTAGAGGGTGGTGGGCAAAATATGTTAACACTCCACCTGGTGTATAGATTTAGACTCCTTTAATCTTCAGACGTGCGATCGACGTAGGAAGTAAAAAATTAATTATATTGTGTTGGCAGAGTCTTCAACTCAGAATCCTCTTGGCTTTGATACCATATTTTTGTGTTCCAGCAAATTCATCCAAAAGACCAAACTATTGGAGGGAAAAAGGCAACATATTCCAACAGAAAAAACCCTACAGAACTACAACCAAATTGAAAGTTGGTGGAATCTTAACGGTTGTGAACTATGGTGTCTGAAATTACAAATTCTTTAAAGATTTTATGCACGAAAGCTCTCTTATGAGTGCTCCTAGGTCCCTTGCACAGCTGAACGGTAGAGCACATGCACGAATGTCAAAAGCAAATGCCATTCTTTTCAAGGAAAAATGTAAATCGAATGCTTGCTCTCTTTGTTTATGGAAAATCCAAGTCATGCTATCTGTCAATGCATGTGGAACTGCAGCATACAGCTAACGCGATTCGATTGGTTGACCAAAATGAGCTAATCAAGGCTTGCACAACCAAATAAGTGGTTGTCCATCACATTCATGGAAAAGTAGAGCGTTGCATTACCTCTACCCACGAAGGTGACACAATCTTAAAGTTTTGTTTTTGCGGGGTTAAAGGTTTCATTTTGACCATTAGTGTTTTTTTCAAGAAAAAAGAAAGAAAAAAACTTGTAGATATGTTCCCTTGCATAAAAATAAATATACTTTATACAAGAATATTGTACAGATGATTATAGTAAAATCAATGTTATGATTTTGCTAATAATTTTGTCCTTGTTCATGAGTAAACTTGTAAAAGTTTGACCAGTGCAGATTCCGGACTTTTTTCAATCTATATCATTTTTTTATTAAAAAAAAGTGAGACACATTGACAAAACCCAGCAGTTGAGACACACTGGCACTAGTCAATCTGTTGGCAAGAAAGAACCTTAATAATGAAAGGTGCCTTTGGCTTTGGGAAACATTATGGTTGGCACAACATGAATAGACCATGCACCAAAAGCAATCAACCTATCAAGGGTACCTCCTGTATCCTACTACTACTCTGAAGAAAAAGTAATCCAACAAACATGTCCTGCATGCATCAAGCTCAAGAACCCTAGCTAGCACAGCACATGAAAGCAAGAGAAAAGGACTCCCAAGCATAAATGCAATGCTGGTGCCCTGCCACACCACCGCCCCATTAAATTAAAACTTGCCAACCAGCTCCATAACCAACACTAGTAGTTGTAAGAATTTGTACCTACCTACCTACCTTCAACATGACAGGTCCAGTTAACCAGAGCACATGAACACATGACAGAGGCACTTAACCATTAATTCAATAAACAAGCGGAGTAAGTGGTGGAATCAGTGGTGATTAGTATAGTTGTACCTGGATCAAGGCAACATGGTGGTGAGAGAGCAGGGAGGATGTGTTGGGTGGACAGCTGTTTGGGATCTCCTCCTCGTTTCCAGACAAATCTGCGGCAGCTGGAGGCAGCAGGAGGCAGGCGGCTGCCTCATGCTTCAGCGCCCCTGTCTTGTTGGCCATCGCCATCAGATCTCCCCAGTAGCTCCTCGTCGATGGTGCATCGTCAAATGTGTTCCCGCCGCCGCTAATGCTGCCGTCCCGTGGGATCACCATTGCCGTCAGGATCGTCAAGCACAGGAACAGCAGGAATCCTACCAAATGCCTGCGCGCGTAGAGCAACAGAGTTGAGATGATTCAGGAGAATTGCCTCGCCATTGATGAGCATGTTGCAATCGGTCAAGGGACTTACGACCAGACGTTGAGGGTCTCGTTGTGGATGGAGAAGATGCTGAGGATGGTCTCGTTCATCGGCCACTCGCACCGGTAGTAGCCGTGGATGAACTCGTTGTCCTTGAGCCACTCCGGCAGCGCCTCGTAGCCGATCAGCTCGCACTTGTGCTCCTTGTTCTTGCCGTTGTGGTCAGAGCCTTTGCAGGAAGTGGCAGAGGCCATTGGTCTCTCCTCCATTCTCGCACTTGTTGGATGTACCACACCGGGAAACCCTTTTAGGTAGAGGCTTGACTTGTCCAGCTCCACAGGACAATGGAGGTGGCCAAATGCCGATGTTGGTTGCTTGAGCAATGGTGGAGAGGAAATAGGTTTCTGGGTGTGCGCGTGGAGTGGACAACTCTGCCGCTATATATGGTACTCTCCGGTCTCTCCTCTTGTGATTGGTGCCACGTTGCTCTGCGGAGCCAAACAAGAAGCGCAAGCAATTGGTATCACAGAGCTAATGTACTCATTCTAATAATATTCCAAGTCGATCCCTCCACATAGATGCCAAGATTCCAATGGCTCGTGGCATATTATTTGTGGTCCATGTGGATTCATCTGAGGTGGTGAGCAGTGCACCCATGAGCGCCTCGTAGCACGCCGTCACGGTGGCCTCCCGCCGGCCGCCGTATAGCACGAGCTTGTGCGCGACGGGGATGAGCCCCGACACGCCCATGCACGAGAAGAGCGCGGCGCGAAGCGGGCGGAACTCCGGCGCCTGGAACACCGGCACCATGCCGTGACCGCCGCGGCACCGAAGGCGGTGATGAAGCCCATGTAGAGCCGCTGGAGCCCTGGATGGCAGAGGAAGGAGTAGTAGACGACCGGGTAGAAGGAGGTGACGATCAGGGCGGCGATGCCGGCGTAGTCCAGCCGGAGGGTCACGTACGCCATTCTCTCCGAGTGGCACAGCACCAGGTGGCATACGCTGCTCGTAAGTAGGCACACCATGGCTCCGCACAGGTACGCGAACATCGGCCACCGCGTGATCGGATCGGCGGAGGCTGCGTCCGCGGCCCGTGGCGCCGCGCTGGCGTCCTGCTGCGCCTGCGGTTCATGCGGGATTTATAGCAGGGGAAGACGTATAAACTGAAGCTTAATTTGTCGACTATAGCACACTCGCTAGAATTAATTACTCGTACAAATTTTCTTTGGTGTTATCGAATAACACTGAATTTTAGGCAATTTAAGAGGCAGTTGTGTAACTAGTGAAAATATATTTATTTATTTTAAAAAAATATATTTAAGTTTGTGAATGAAACTATATTAAATTGTACACTTGATCTTGATATCTGCTTACAACAATGATGAACCAGGGTTCAAATGGACAGAGATCCGTGAACCAGGACATGAACAAACCAGGGGGGCATCTATTTATGCAAAGAGTTAAATGCATGGGTTAAGGGCATCTCCAAAGGAGAGCTCCAGCATATATATGCGGATATGCGGATCGTGGTGTTCGGACCATTTTTGTTAAATTTTGTTATCCAATGAAGACCCCTATCGGTCCTTTCACGGTCCGGACGTCATTTTTACTGCAAACCGAAGGTAAACTTGGGGCTGATTTGGAAGTGTCCGGACATCAACTTGACCAATAAAAAGCAACCACGTGGTCCTACTGTCTTTTATCTCTCCACACGTGCATGATCCCTTTTTGCTCTCTCTCCTTTCAACCAGACACCACATCACAATATCCCATCAAAAGCAACCACATGCATGGTCCTCCTCTTCTCTCTCTCCTCTCAACCGGACAAATAAGGAAAAGAATTAGAACCGCCCTTGCATTTAACTCTTATGCAAACCCATCTTTGCACCTGGTTATGTATGCATCCCTAGAGGGATCTGGGAGATATGGAACTTTAGTCCTATATGCCATTGTCTTACACATCCATGTGGTCTTGGAAATGTAAGTTTTATCAGCAACTTATATTTTAATGTTGTAGAATATTGATTTAAAAGTATGTATAAGAACATTGAATTCATGCACCAGAACGGGAGCCTTGTTGCCGCATCGGTAGAGTTGTTGCCTTGTGACCATGAGGTCATGAGTTCGAGTCCTGAAAATAACCTCTTGCAGAAATGCAGGGAAAGGTTGCATACAAAAGACTCAAAGTGGTCGAACCCTTTCTCGGACCCTGCGCAAGCACGAGCTACGTGCACCGGGTTGCCCTTTATTGAATTCATGCACCGGTCAGTTCATCCAAAAATCCGAAATGGTAGAGGATGGTGGGCAAAATATGTTAACACTCCACCTGGTTTATAGATTTAGACTCCTTTAATCTTCAGACGTGGGATCGATGTAGGAAGTAAAAAAATAATTATATTGTGTTGGCAGGGTCTTCAACTCAGAATCCTCTTGGCTTTGATACCATATTTTTGTGTTCCAGCAAATTCATCCAAAAGACCAAACTATTGGAGGGAAAAAGGAAACATATTCCAACATAAAAAACCATACAGAACTTCAACCAAATTGAAAGTTGGTGGAATCTTAACGGTTGTGAACTATGGTGTCTGAAATTACAAATTCTTTAAAGATTTTATGCACGAAAGCTCTCTTATGAGTGCTCCTAGCTCCCTTGCACAGCTGAACGGTAGAGCACATGCACGAATGTCAAAAGCAAATGCCATTCTTTTCCAGGAAAAATGTAAATCGAATGCCTGCTCTCTTTGTTTATGGAAAATCCAAGTCGTGCTATCTGTCAATGCATGTGGAACTGCAGCATACAGCTAACGTGATTCGATTGGTTGACCAAAATGAGCTAATCAAGGCTTGCACAACCAAATAAGTGGTTGTCCATCACATTCATGGAAAAGTAGAGCGTTGCATTACCTCTACCCACGAAGGTGACACAATCTTAAAGTTTTATTTTTGCGGGGTTAAAGGTTTCATTTTGACCATTAGTGTTTTTTTCAAGAAAAAAGAAAGAAAAAAACTTGTAGATATGTTCCCTTGCATAAAAATAAATATACTTTATACAAGAATATTATACAGATGATTATAGTAAAATCAATGTTATGATTTTGCTAATAATTTTGTCCTTGTTCATGAGTAAACTTGTAAAAGTTTGACCAGTGCAGATTCCAGACTTTTTTCAATCTATATCAATTTTTTATTAAAAAAAAGTGAGACACATTGACAAAACCCAGCAGTTGAGACAAACTGGCACTAGTCAATCTGTTGGCAAGAAAGAACCTTAATAATGAAAGGTGCCTTTGGCTTTGGGAAACATTATGGTTGGCACAACATGAATAGACCATGCACCAAAGGCAGTCAACCTATCAAGGGTACCTCCTGTATCCTACTACTACTCTGAAGAAAAAGTAATCCAACAAACATGTCCTGCATGCATCAAGCTCAAGAACCCTAGCTAGCACAGCACATGAAAGCAAGAGAAAAGGACTCCCAAGCATAAATGCAATGCTGGTGCCCTGCCACACCACCGCCCCATTAAATTAAAACTTGCCAACCAGCTCCAAAACCAACACTAGTAGTTGTAAGAATTTGTACCTACCTACCTACCTTCAACATGACAGGTCCAGTTAACCAGAGCACATGAACACATGACAGAGGCACTTAACCATTAATTCAATAAACAAGCGGAGTAAGTGGTGGAATCAGTGGTGATTAGTATAGTGGTACCTGGATCACAGAGCTAATGTACTAATTCTAATAATATTCCAAGTCGATCCCTCCACATAGATGCCAAGATTCCAATGGCTCGTGGCATATTTGTTGTGGTCCATGTGGATTCATCTGAGGTGGTGAACAGTGCACCCATGAGCGCCTCGTAGTACGCCGTCACGGTGGCCTCCCGCCGGCCGCCGTATAGCACGAGCTTGTGCGCGACGGGGATGAGCCCCGACACGCCCATGCACGAGAAGAGCGCGGCGCGAAGCGGGCGGAACTCCGGCGCCTGGAACACCGGCACCAGTGATGCCGTGACCGCCGCGGCACCAAAGGCGGTGATGAAGCCCATGTAGAGCCGCTGGATCCCTGGATGGCAGAGGAAGGAGTAGTAGACGACCGGGTAGAAGGAGGTGACGATCAGGGCGGCGATGCCGGCGTAGTCCAGCGGGAGCGTCACGTACGCCATTCTCTCCGAGTGGCACAGCACCAGGTGGCATACGCTGCTCGTAAGTAGGCACACCATGGCTCCGCACAGGTACGCGAACATCGGCCACCGCGTGATCGGATCGGCGGAGGCTGCGTCCGCGGCCCGTGGCGCCGCGCTGGCGTCCTATTGCGCCTGCGGTTCATGCGGGATTTATAGCAGGGGAAGACGTATAAACTGAAGCTTAATTTGTCGACTATAGCACACTCGCTAGAATTAATTACTCGTACAAATTTTCTTTGGTGTTATCGAATAACACTGAATTTTAGGCAATTTAAGAGGCAGTTGTGTAACTAGTGAAAATATATTTATTTATTTTAAAAAAATATATTTAAGTTTGTGAATGAAACTATATTAAATTGTACACTTGATCTTGATATCTGCTTACAACAATGATGAACCAGGGTTCAAATGGACAGAGATCCGTGAACCAGGACATGAACAAACCAGGGGGGCATCTATTTATGCAAAGAGTTAAATGCATGGGTTAAGGGCATCTCCAAAGGAGAGCTCCAGCATATATATGCGGATATGCGGATCGTGGTGTTCGGACCATTTTTGTTAAATTTTGTTATCCAATGAAGACCCCTATCGGTCCTTTCACGGTCCGGACGTCATTTTTACTGCAAACCGAAGGTAAACTTGGGGCTGATTTGGAAGTGTCCGGACATCAACTTGACGAATAAAAAGCAACCACGTGGTCCTACTGTCTTTTATCTCTCTACACATGCATGATCCCGTTTTGCTCTCTCTCCTTTCAACCAGACACCACATCACAATATCCCATCAAAAGCAACCACATGCATGGTCCTCGTATTCTCTCTCTCCTCTCAACCGGACAAATAAGGAAAAGAATTAGAACCGCCCTTGCATTTAACTCTTATGCAAACCCATCTTTGCACCTGGTTATGTATGCATCCCTAGAGGGATCTGGGAGATATGGAACTTTAGTCCTATATGCCATTGTCTTACACATCCATGTGGTCTTGGAAATGTAAGTTTTATCAGCAACTTATATTTTAATGTTGTAGAATATTGATTTAAAAGTATGTATAAGAACATTGAATTCATGCACCAGAACGGGAGCCTTGCCGCATCGGTAGAGTTGTTGCCTTGTGACCATGAGGTCATGAGTTCGAGTCCTGAAAATAACCTCTTGCAGAAATGTAGGGAAAGGTTGCATACAAAAGACTCAAAGTGGTCGAACCCTTCCTCGGACCTTGCGCAAGCACGAGCTACGTGCACCGGGTTGCCCTTTATTGAATTCATGCACCGGTCAGTTCATCCAAAAATCCGAACTGGTAGAGGGTGGTGGGCAAAATATGTTAACACTCCACCTGGTGTATAGATTTAGACTCCTTTAATCTTCAGACGTGGGATCGATGTAGGAAGTAAAAAATTAATTATACTAGTAGAGTGCCCGTGCGCTGCCACGGGCATTTAAAAAAAATTACTGGTTACATATATAAGCATAAGGCATGTCAATTTTCACATGTATAGAAAAAGTAGCCCGTAATAGACAACAAATAATTGAAATCCACTTCACTTGCAATGGATTTCAAAAAAATGAAATTCAACTATGTATACTATCAGATCTGATGCACAAAACAAAGAAAGTGGTACAAAAACATATGACTTTGTAGTGTGCAAAGCATTACAAATGATAGATAGCACCCTTTTTTTTGTGGAGAAGACCCCGGGTCATATATTAAAGAACACCAGTGGTACAAGCACCCCAAAGAAAGCGGAAATTACAACCGGGTCCTTAGGGCTTTGACCCACCACAAACTCCGATGCAGGGTGAAAGCGCCGCCGCCCCCCTCCAACGTGGAGTCAGCGTGACCTTATAGAGTACGGACGGTTCTTCCTGACCGGGAAGTCATCAACCTTGGTGCAGTAGGACCACCCAAGAGCGAGGAGACATGGGAAGATCTGGCGCCGCTCCAACTCCTGAACAGGACTCCTAGGCTCCACAGCGAGGACGAAGCACGCCCAGCCGCCATTGGGACGAAGTCAGGAGATGAAATCTCAACAGCATGGCAACCTTCAAGTCAGGAGATGATCTCTTGAACATATCAGTCTACATAGAATTATGCCATCATGGAGACCTTCAAATAAATTTCCTATAGTGAAACCATACTATGACAGCGCAAATATTAAAGAAAGATTAATTAAATAAATTACCAAATATTAAAAGGAAACTTATAACAAAATGCAAATGTCAAAGTTCAGCACTATGTTGCATAGTTATTGTTCTTTGGAGATCACGGTAACGCTCGCTATCACCATACTTGTTGATAATTCAGTTTGTAGCCCATGGCTGATAGATGCATCAAGAGATCACCTTCTCAATGCATGGCCTCAGCCAAAGACTCTACAATTCAGGAAGACATGATCAGTTGAACAAAACACATGCAGGTTCATAAATAAAATTAACCAGAAGTAGATGGATTCAGGCATCGTACCATGGATAATTTGCTGGCCAGATTTCACGTGGGCTTGGTCACAAAACAATGGAGGGGACGCACGCACACACAAAAGCTACTCTCGACCCCGTCCTCTTCACCTCGCTAGTCTGTCCCAGTGCCTCCATTTGCACCACCCCACCGGCGTTGACCCCAGCTTGCCATCCTAGGCTGCTCGGCTTCACTCCAAATGGCCTTGCTCCACATTCACGACACCTCGGACGATCGCCGCACCACGGATGACGCTCCAGCTTCCACATCCTTCCTCTGGTCCCTAGTCCATGCCCGCTCATGGTCTGTAGCCGCCGTCGCCCCTGAATGCTCTCTCCCTCTCTCAATCTACCGAGGCCATGGGTTGAAAGTCAACGGCCTCTCTTGATCTCGATTTACCGAGCCCATGGGCTGAAAGTCTGACGTCGTGTTTGGATTGAGGCCAAAGCAAATCAGTGGTTCTTGAACTCCAAAATGCATAAATTTACAAGATTCACAAGAAATAGCTTACTTACTACCGATTGCAAAATCGGAGTTCTTGCCTGGAGTAACAGCAAACCGTTCGAGTGGAAAAAGTAAATGACTGAAAAATATTGTATCCTTCCTAAGAGTAACAGGGACATTTCCGGTCTTCGTGCAAGAGAAATGCCCCAGCCACCCATCCCCATGTTCGCTCCTCGCTGCCCTCCTCTTCTCTGCTCAAAGTAATTACTTTGCATTGGTACAATTTAGAGTTTTTGGGGGAAATAAGCATTACTCAAAGTAATTCTTTAGGGAACCCCAAAGAGACGAAAATCAAAGCTAAAGTTGTCCCATAATAAGAGATAAAGCAGAAGGCAAGCCAGAACAAATAAGGGCTCACAATAACAAGCGCCAAACATGCCAACGTCACAAATATTCAGCACCAATAAAGCAATCAATCACAAAAAATTACACCATCATGTACCATTAACAAACTGATCTCCCTTCTAGAAGCTACTAATCACTTCCAAGCAATTCTTGCATGCAACTGTATTTTTCTTGATATATTTTGCTTTCTAAATAATCCATTCATAGACTATTTTTCTCAGAAGGAAGCCCACTTCACTATGGTTCAAGAATAGATATAACAAAAAGTCTATGAAACATGTGTGCTAGACTGGAATAACGAATTGAAACTGTAATCGTCAAGACCAAGCTCCAATGATTTTTCTTGTGAACTTGTCTACAGCCTTTTTTGTCACAGAAAACCTAATGGACCCACTCATCATTGGTTTTATAAGAGAAAAATATACTTCAGATAGTTCCACACTGTTGCACAGAGTTATCTGAATTCGGTAGATCAGCTCTGCTTGATCTCTGTAGGAAATATACCATAATATATTTGCTATAATTATATTACGACATATCTAAGTTGTTCAACAGTATAATTAAAACCAAAATAAACAAACGAGTCATTGAACAATCAATAATAGTCCTTGTAAGATTGTAATCTCAATGTAACAATCACATTGTAGCAGGTTCAATTAAGCCACTCCTTACCTCACCATGAAGTAGTCATGTTTTTCTTTCCTCTTTGAAGTGCCAGAGTTGCAGCCTCGATTCTGCCGCATTGGCCGTCGTTGAACTGAATGGTCAATGAGCAAGTAAAGAAACCTTAGATGCACTGCCTTAGTAAAAGAACGGCAAGTCATCATCTAGAAAGGAATGGCAGGTCGATCAACATCTAAATAAAGGACCGAGATAAAATGAAAGCTCTAGTCAGGTTAACAAAATCACAAACTTTTGTGTCGAATTCGTAGCAATTATGAGCTAAGAACTTCCATGGGTTCAACCAGTACCACCGGCGCCCCTGCACCGTCGCACAAACTCCTTCTACCCCCTATAAAAAATTGTAAAAGAAAAAAATACTAACATTAGAACACGATGTAGAATTTTGCAAAGAATGAAACAAGACAACAACACATGGCTCTCTTATGCTAGCAATGAATGAGATACCCCAAATTGCGGATCTGTTTTCAGCAGGTGGATGAGTCTATTAGATGTTCTACAAGAGTCGGATGTCCGTTAGATGATTTCTCCGTAAGCTTCATATTGTGCTTATTTACTAAAACAGGTGACCTGTTTTCAGTTATATCTATGTTCAGTATGTCTTTCATAAGAATTAAAAGTAGTTGGTCTATAATTATCATGACTGATGGAATAAGCTTCAATACCTTACTGCATTGGCAATTTGACCATGGAAAAATTCAGGGCAAGAACTTAACATTTACATTTACCGATTTATGTACTGGACTTAATCCCTTTTTTCTTTCTGAGGCACTGGCCCTAAATCAGTGCAAGAAGATGCATAGTCCTAAATCAAACTGTAAATTATGTTGATGTTCATTGATCAAACCTTACCATCAGTCCTACTATTGCAATCCACGTACAGTACAGATCCTACACTGCCTACAATTTCCTACGCAACCACAAAATGCTGTCCAAAAATATGGTCAAACCAGACCAACGATTCTCACCAAGATGCGCACAGCTTGATTCAGACCGCATAGACACATGCATCGACGAGGCCGCGTACTCCATCTCCTGTAGACATCACATTATGAGAATCACGTCACTCATGTGCTTCACCTACTTGCTCCTTGGAAAAACATTGTACACACAGATTGGAAGAACCAGATCAATTATGGTATTGATTTGTCCACGTTCAAAGGAATTCTACCACCAGATCCAAACTTCTTACTTCACACATAAGGCTCATAAGGCTGCACTGCAGAATTTGCAAAGTAACGGGAATCAGTTGGGCATTTATTTACGCTAATTAACTGGCAAGATGGATGGATGCAGCTGTTCACGTACCTGATCCTGGTGGCCGGCGGCTTCTGCGGAGCTGCTCTACCTGGCGTACAACGGTGACAAGTAGATGACATGGATTTAATTTGCGTTTTGAGGTGCCATGTGACGTCAACGGTGGAGGGGTCGTGGCCGTACCTGTCGTCGATGACGAAACGGAGGTCGGGGCTGACGGAGCCCAAGAAGTCGGCGAAGAATGCCAGCGCCAGGTCCTGCCGTATCATGGACCGCGCTGCCGGGGAAACCGGGAACAGCAGGTCCTCTTACACGCACACCTCGGTAGGCCCCCTTCACCACATCCGCACTCCACAGCTGCTGCTCCAAAACGAGTCGCGAGGCAAGATGGGGATGGGAGTGGAAGAAGGTCGGCGTGCAGATTCATCTCCTCCTTGTCGACCTTGACCACTCATGACAGCAGCGGAGGAGGGCCTCGGGGGGGCTTGGGTAGGCCTCACCGGTGGAGGTAGGTCGGGCGGAGGGGCCGGACGACGAACACCTATGCGGCGGCGGCGCGAGGAACCCTAGCACGTGCGAGGGCATCGGGGACAGGAGCGACTCGTGCAAGGAGAGAAAGTGAAGCGGCTCGCTGGCCCACTTTTTCTGCGGTAGGGTTGGGAGAAAACCTGTCGAGGGAATCGTAGGAGAGGTGGGAGTTACGAACGAACGAACGAAGGAAACGAGCGACCACCTACGTACTGAGACTTTAGGAGTAGAGATTGTGTTGGCAGGGTCTTCAACTCAGAATCCTCTTGGCTTTGATACCATATTTTAGTGTTCCAGCAAATTCATCCAAAAGACCAAACTATTGGAGGGAAAAAGGAAACATATTCCAACATAAAAAACCCTACAGAACTACAACCAAATTGAAAGTTGGTGGAATCTTAACGGTTGTGAACTATGGTGTCTGAAATTACAAATTCTTTAAAGATTTTATGCACGAAAGCTCTCTTATGAGTGCTCCTAGCTCCCTTGCACAGCTGAACGGTAGAGCACATGCACGAATGTCAAAAGCAAATGCCATTCTTTTCTAGGAAAAATGTAAATCGAATGCTTGCTCTCTTTGTTTATGGAAAATCCAAGTCGTGCTATCTGTCAATGCATGTGGAACTGCAGCATACAGCTAACGTGATTCGATTGGTTGACCAAAATGAGCTAATCAACGCTTGCACAACCAAATAAGTGGTTGTCCATCACATTCATGGAAAAGTAGAGCGTTGCATTACCTCTACCCACGAAGGTGACACAATCTTAAAGTTTTATTTTTACGGGGTTAAAGGTTTCATTTTCACCATTAGTGTTTTTTTCAAGAAAAAAGAAAGAAAAAAACTTGTAGATATGTTCCCTTGCATAAAAATAAATATACTTTATACAAGAATATTGTACAGATGATTATAGTAAAATCAATGTTATGATTTTGCTAATAATTTTGTCCTTGTTCATGAGTAAACTTGTAAAAGTTTGACCAGTGCAGATTCCAGACTTTTTTCAATCTATATCAATTTTTTATTAAAAAAAAGTGAGACACATTGACAAAACCCAGCAGTTGAGACACACTGGCACCAGTCAATCTGTTGGCAAGAAAGAACCTTCATAATGAAAGGTGCCTTTGGCTTTGGGAAACATTATGGTTGGCAGAACATGAATAGACCATGCACCAAAAGCAATCAACCTATCAAGGGTACCTCCTGTATCCTATTACTACTCTGAAGAAAAAGTAATCCAACAAACATGTCCTGCATGCATCAAGCTCAAGAACCCTAGCTAGCACAACACAGGAAAGCAAGAGAAAAGGACTCCCAAGCATAAATGCAATGCTGGTGCCCTGCCACACCACCGCCCCATTAAATTAAAACTTGCCAACCAGCTCCAAAACCAACACTAGTAGTTGTAAGAATTTGTACCTACCTACCTACCTACCTTCAACATGACAGGTCCAGTTAACCAGAGCACATGAACACATGACAGAGGCACTTAACCATTAATTCAATAAACAAGCGGAGTAAGTGGTGGAATCAGTGGTGATTAGTATAGTGGTACCTGGATCAAGGCAACATGGTGGTGAGAGAGCGGGGAGGATGTGTTGGGTGGACAGCTGTTTGGGATCTCCTCCTCGTTTCCAGACAAATCTGCGGCAGCTGGAGGCAGCAGGAGGCAGGCGGCTGCCTCATGCTTCAGCGCCCCTGTCATGTTGGCCATCGCCATCAGATCTCCCGAGTAGCTCCTCGTCGATGGCGCGTCGTCAAATGTGTTCCCGCCACCGCTAATGCTGCCGTCCCGTGGGATCACCATTGCCGTGAGGATCGTCAAGCACGGGAACAGCAGGAATCCTACCAAATGCCTGCACGCGTAGAGCAACAGAGTTGAGATGATTCAGGAGAATTGCCTCGCCATTGTTGAGCATGTTGCAATCGGTCAAGGGACTTACGACCAGGCGTTGAGGGTCTCGTTGTGGATGGAGAAGATGCTGAGGACGGTCTCCTTCATCGGCCACTCGCACCGGTAGTAGCCATGGATGAACTCGTTGTCCTTGAGCCACTCCGGCAGCGCCTCGTAGCCGATCAGCTCGCACTTGTGCTCCTTGTTCTTGCCGTTGTGGTCAGAGCCTTTGCAGGAAGTGGCAGAGGCCATTGGTCTCTCCTCCATTCTCGCACTTGTTGGATGTACCACACCGGGAAACCCTTTTAGGTACAGGCTTGACTTGTCCAGCTCCACAGGACAATGGAGGTGGCCAAATGCCGATGTTGGTTGCTTGAGCAATGGTGGAGAGGAAATAGGTTTCTGGGTGTGCGCGTGGAGTGGACAACTCTGCCGCTATATATGGTACTCTCCGGTCTCTCCTCTTGTGATTGGTGCCACGTTGCTCTGCGGAGCCAAACAAGAAGCGCAAGCAATTGGGATCACAGAGCTAATGTACTAATTCTAATAATATTCCAAGTCGATCCCTCCACATAGATGCCAAGATTCCAATGGCTCGTGGCATATTAGTTGTGGTCCATGTGGATTCATCTGAGGTGGTGAGCAGTGCACTACCACAAATACGTTCATCGCGAGCGGCTCAAGGGATTATTCAGCAAGGTTTTTTTAAACCGTCCATTGGTGAGGTGTATGGTGATAAAATGGATCACAGAGCTACGATGAGAATCGTCTATAATACAGTGGTACTAGAACATGAAGGCACACGTTGTCACACTCGTCCATTTATTGAATGAGTAATTTAAATATTTGAGAATATCTAAGCATGACAAAACTTTGAAAAAAATGAATAATTATTACAATTAATTACAAATGCAGACGGTGTGCATAATTTTCAAACTTTAGATATGAGCTTTTTTACGGTACCTTATACTGCCTATTGGAGAGGAGCAGTATAAGCCTCATCTAACCGTTGATTTCTAGAGTATTATGGACTTGTTCAAAGAGTAATTAGGTCAATAATTCTAACTTCCCTTGTAACCATAAAGGACGTGATCTCATTCTTGTAATGAAAAATAGAATTGCCACCACAACTAACTCAGTAGAATAATTAAAGCCTGACAAGATCAATCGTTTAAACACACATCTCAGTGTAATAATCAAAAGAAGATCATAAGTTTCTATTCAGTGAAGCTCTCTGTTTCATCTGGATTTAGGAATCGATAAGGGCGTAGGGGATTGGAGATGAGGCCGGCGTGATGATGGGGGAAGGGGTTAGCAATCCTTGACATGTCAGTGAGTTCGTCCAGCGCCTAGCTCTGCTTCTGCAGGGCTCCTCTTGTCTCGCCTGCAGCTGCAGAGCTGTCCTTTGCCGCTGCGAACATCTCGCCGGGGTAACCGAGCAAATCTTGGCCAATCTAGGGTTAGCTGCCGGTGGCTGCCGTCTTCTTGTCGCCGGTTGTATCCGTCTCGTCGATCGTCGCTGTAGGCATAGAGATGGCGGTGATGCCAACCGCCCTCAGCGACTCAGCCTAGAGGTCCGGCGTGGAAATTGGAATGGGATAATTAATTTTATGCCCCTAGTTGGGTCCCACTCGTCTGTTTTACCCCTAACTTCAGAAACTCACCTGTTCTGTACAAGCCACTTTGCAATTCTTATGCTTTTGCCCTTTGACCCTTTGACCGTCACTTTGAAAAAATCATAACAAATTCATACTAACTCAGAAAAATGCAAATAAGATATCAAAATGTTCACAAAAATATCACCTATATGTGCATGTCATTTTCATTCTTAACAAAAGTGTTGGAAAGTCCTCATCTCAGTTTTAGCTCATATGACCTTAGCATGAACAGTACAATCTAAAAAAATTCTAAAAATTCTAAATTTTTTTGGTGGAAAACATTGACCAATGTTTTGAGTGCTTGCCAAGTTTCATAACAGAATGACATTCGTGGAAGTCGTGGCAAAAAAACAAAATTCTAATGTCATTCTGATATGAAACTTGGCAAGCACTCAAAACATTGGTCAATGTTTGCCACAAAAAAAAATTAGATTTTTTTGATTTTTTTAGATTGTACTGTTCATGCTAAGGTCATATGAGGTAAAACTGAGATGAGGACTTTCCAACACTTTTGTCAAGAATGAAAATGACATGCACGTATAGGTGATGTTTTTGTGAACATTTTGATATCTTATTTGCATTTTTCTGAGTTAGTATGAATTTGTTATGATTTTTTTAAAGTGACGGTCAAAGAGTCAAAGGGAAAAAGCATAAGAATTGCAAAGTGGCTTGTACAGAACAGGTGAGTTTCTGAAGTTAGGGGTAAAACAGACGAGTGGGACCCAACTAGGGGCATAAATCTAATTATCCCAATTGGAATACACAACTTAGTCCGGAGAGAATTTTTAGCCTCGTGACGATTTTGCCCTTGTCGCTTGGTATACTGCTCATGATTTTGACACCTCTTGTGGCCGGGGGCATGCCTCCTTTTCGAAAAAAATGATTTTGACACCTCTCGTTTGTGCACTGCTCGTTAGTCTAAGCAGTACAAGTGGATCTACACCGTTAGATTAAGGAGAATGGATGGCTCAGGTTCATCAGAGGGTACGGTAAAAGAGCTCTTAGATATAAGTTGCATAATGGACAAGGGTGACAATACCATGTATTAGCGTCATTGTGCAGATTTTTTTTGTTTTACCGAAGCATTATATTTGCTAAGATGTTCCAATATGTGTAGCATGTTTTATTTCTTTTAAGTTAGAAAGCAACACCAGCTAAAAGGAAGCCGGCCTCTTGTTCAAACCCTGTAAATGCTAGTTATGGTCCACCCTAGTGATTGTATAGCAGTTGTGATCGATTTACTTCCTCCGTCCTTGAAAGAGTATACTTCCAACTTTGTTGGAAAGTCAAACTTTTTTATGTTTGACCGTATTTATACAATAATACACCAACATTCATGCCATCAAACTAGTAGCATTAGATTCATGATAAAATATATTTTCATCGTATACCAATTTGGTTTCACAAACATTGATATATTTTGGCACAAACTCGGTCAAACTTTAAAATAGTTTAACCCTCCAACAAATTTGGAAGTACACTCTTTCAAGGACGGAGGGAGTAGATAATTCCTGCTGGCCACACGTAACATTAGTGACCTTGGGAAAGCAGGGTTTTCGAAATGAGCGAGCCGTTAGGTGTACGACCTGGCAATTGGAATGGCGACGCCTCGCGCGGGGCGCGGCCGGCTGGCAACGGCGCCTGGCAGCTAGTCCGCCGGGGTCCGATGGGCTCGCTGGTGCGCATGCAACCTGTTTCTAGATCGGGAGCTGGGGCAGTGCCTGGAGGCAGCCGGTTTTGGGCTCTGGCGGGCGAGGATTCGGAGGATGAAGTCGAGGCGGGGTCGCCGGTCTCTCGGGCGGTGCCTGCCGGCCCCACGGTCGGAGACTTCGTCGCCTTTGCGGCAGCGGCGAGGGGGGGGGGCACAAGCTTGGCCGCGGGCGCCGCTTCGCGCCGAGTGGGATGGGCTCACGGGCGACGGTGTTCTGTATCTGGCGGCCGACGGCATCCCATATCTGGCGGCCTCGGATATTCGCTCCCGGTCGACGGCTGATCTGGTGGCTTCGAGCGCTGGCGCTGATATCCTTGCGGCGTGGCCCAGCCTCCCTTCCCCTTCGCGGCCACCGGCGGAGGAGGGTGAGCGGGCGACGGCTTCGGCGGTGGCAGGGCAGGCGGCTAGGGCTGGCAACGTTGGGGATGCCGGTTTGGGCCCTCGGGCTGGGCCGGCTCCAGAGGTTGGGCCAGAGGTCTGTTTGGTGGGCCCTGTTGGGACGGGTGCTCATGCGGGCCTCTGCCTGGGTTCTGGGCCAGGCGCTGGCGGAGTCTTCTAGCCCAGCAGCGTTGCCCCCCCAGCCAAGCCCAGTCTCTGGCTATATATGGCTGAGGAAGGGGTGCCTGAACCCTAGCTTAGGGTTTCCAGCCAGTCTTCGAGAAGTGCGGCGGCTAGCTCACACAGTGCCACCATCTTCATTTTCCCTCCCCCACCTCTGCAACTCGTCTCCTACGCCAAGGCGGTGGTGATGGGAGATCGGCGAGCCGACAAGCGGCCGATGGAGCCTACGGAGCTGGAGGCGGAGCGGCGGCATGAGCGGGAGCTGCGGGAGAAGGCGAAGCAGGAGATGCGTGGGCGTCAGTCAGGGCGTGATGGCTGGGAGGCGCACGGCAAGCATCAAGACCAAGAGGGGCACGAGAGGGATTGGGGTCCTCCTCCCCCATGGTGGATCCAGCAGTTGGAGCGCAAAAGGAAGAAGAAAACGGGTCAGCGCCGGCGGGATCTGGAGGGCAAGCCCATGGAGCACCCACTCTGTGGTGGTGGCCACGGTGATCCGCTAGCTAAAAGCCCCAGGCCCAGATGGAGCCGCTCACGGTGGCGCTGCCTTCCTCCTCCAAGGGCACGATGGACAAGCCCATCCCGGTGGAGGACGCCTCGGGGGTGGAGTGCTTTAAGTGTGGCCGCCTCGGATACTTTCAGTCCAAATGCAAGTTCCTTCCCCTCTGCGTGCTGTGCAAGGAGGGCCACACCTCGGACTACTGCCCGTCGCGTGGCAGGCAACTTAACCTCCAGATCTTGGGCAGTGCCATTCCGGGTGAGGGTTTCTTCTGTATGCAGTTTGAGGAAGACGAAGAGGATGGCGCGTACCCTGACCTGAAGATCACAAATGTGGCCATCCTTTCTGCTGACCCTTGGAAGCTCAATATCCGCATTCTCAAGCTGGAGCTCAAGCACATGGTAGCCGGGGAATGGGATTGGCAGATCTCCCAAGTGGGAGAGAATGATGATTTCTTGGTGGTCTTCCTGTCCCCCGATCTGCTGCACATGGCGAGGTCCAGTGGCAAGCTCTTCTTGTCCATCAATGACATCACGGCAAGGGTGCGTGACACAGTCCACGAGGAGGTGCAGCCTATGGTGATGCCCGAGGCTTGGGTTCGGCTCCATGGCATCCCCAAAAAGCACCGCCGCGTGGATCGTCTCAGGGAAGGTTTGAAGATGTTGGGCCGTCCGATTGTGGTTGACGAGCTCTCCCTTATCCGGTTGGGGACGGTGAGGATGAAGCTGACGTGCAAGGCGCCAGAAAAGCTTAACAGCACGGTCCAAGTCTGGTTCAACCACAAGGGCTACAAGATCAAGATCGAACTCGAGCAGCTGCCAAAGCACCCGGGCGAGGTGGGTGCGTCTGCGCCGGTCCTTCAGACAAGGCCCCAAAGCCCTCCGACAAGGACGGATGCAGCCACCCACCTGGTAAGGACGGCAAGGGCCAGGTTGGTGGGAAGGGCAAGGAAAAGGAGGGGCCAGAGGGCAACAAGGAGCTGGTTCTAAGGATGTGGAGATGGAGTGCCAGGATGATGATATCGACAATAGCGTGCAAGACACATCGATTGACACTGAAACGTGGGACAAGATGGGCATCAAGATTGGTGGTGGCCAGGTAGCGGCCATGGAGAGCCTGATCTGGTGGAGCCAGCGATGCAGGACACGGCGGTCAGCCTCCCACCCCTGGCCCACTCCCTTGCGACCTCCTTCGACTAGTACGGCTCCAACCTACCCTCGCCGGGCATCGTGGCCAAGTCGACCCCTGTCGGTGTCAAAACCGGCAGATCTCGGGTAGGGGGGCCCGAGCTGTGAGATCGGATCGATGGGTAACAAGAGACAAGGGACACGATGTTTATCCAGGTTCGGGCCCTCTTTAAGGAGGTAAAACCCTACGTCCTGCTCTTGCTTATATGATGGGTGTATCAAAGTACAGAGTTGATCTACCTCGAGATCATATGCTGTGGTCTAAACCCTAAGGGTAATGATGAATGTGAATATGCATCTACGGACTAAACCCTCTGGCTTATATAGGCACCTGGAGTATCTAGGGTTACACATGGTCGGTTACCATCTAGGGATTACATGCCGAATCTAATATTCTTGGGGTGCACGCCAAGTCTTCGGTGAAGCCCGATATGCTGGTTCTACAGGTTGGAGGCCTTAGGAGTCCTTATGCTTCAACGGGCCTTGAGTCCGGCCCATGGACTAGACCGACTAGGTCGGGACTCCCTAGTCCAGGACACTGTCAGTAGCCCCCGAACTTGTCTTCAAAGCCGAGGATGGAAATCTTCTTCGGATAAATGTCTTCGACATGAGAGTCTTCAGCTTAGCAGGCAAGTTCCTTACCACGCCCCGAGCTAAGCATCTACCCGAAGTTCGTTAATCCCCAATTGGATGGTGTCACACTTCTAAGTAGGAGACGAGGCCAGCCAACCATGTGCCACAAAAATGTATCTTCGTTTGTCCAAAGTGCACGTCTTGCTTAGTCTCGAAGACTAGCAGCGTGAATGTGTTCGGCGGTCAATTACTGATAACTTTTCTGAAACATCACTATTGGAAATATGACCTAGAGGCAATAATAAATTGGTTATTATCATATTTCCTTGTTCATGATAAATGTTTATTATTCATGCTAGAATTGTATTGACCGGAAACTTAAATACATGTGTGGATACATAAACAACACCGTGTCCCTAGTGAGCCTCTACTAGACTAGCTCGTTGATCAAAGATGGTTAAGGCTTCCTAACCATAGACATGAGTTGTCATTTGATAACGGGATCACATCATTAGGAGAATGATGTGATGGACAAGACCCAACCATAAGCTTAGCATTTGATCGTATCACTTAAGTTTATTGCTACAACTTTCTTCATGTCAAGTATCTATTCCTAAGACCATGAGATCACGCAACTCCCGGATACCGGAGGAATGCCTTGTGTGCTATCAAACGTCACTTCGTAACTGGATGATCATAAATGTGCTCTACAGGTATCTCCGAAGGTGTCTGTTGGGTTGGCATGGATCGAGACTGGGATTTGTCACTTCGTATGACGGAGAGATATCTCTAGGCCCTCTCGGTAATACAACATCGTAAAGAGCTTGCAAGCAATGTGGCTAATGAGTTAGTCACGGAATCTTGTATTATGGAGCGAGTAAAGAGACTTGCCGGTAATGAGATTGAACTAGGTATAGAGATACCGACGATCGAATCTCGGGCAAGTATTATATCGCTGGACAAAGGGAATTGCATGCAGGAATAACTGAATCCTCGACATCGTGGTTCAACCGATGAAGATCTTCATGTAATATGTAGGAACCAATATGGGCATCCAGGTTCCGCTATTGGTTATTGATCGGAGATGTGTCTCGGTCATGTCTACATGATTCTCGAACCCGTAGGGTCCGCACGCTTAACGTTCGATGACGCTAGAGTAATATTGGGATATGTATGTTGGTGACCGAATGTTGTTCGGAGTCCCGGATAAGATCCCGGATGTCACGAGGAGCTCCAGAATGGTCCGGACGTAAAGATTTATATATAGGAAAATTTTATTTAGGTTCCGGAAAAGTTCGGGGGTCCACCGGTAGTGTACCGGGGGCACCGAAGGGTTCCGGGGGGACCACCAGTGTGTCCCACCACTCCCGGAGGCTAGCATGGGCTGAGGGGAGGCGCCCTGGCCTACATGGGCTAGGCCCACCAGCCCCCCAAGGGCCCATGCGTCTAGGGGAGGGGAAACCCTAAGGGGCAAGGCACCTCAGGTTGGATTCCTCCCCCTAGGGCCGCCGCCCCCTCCCTTGGAGGAGTGGCTAGGGCCGGCGCCCCCTCCCCCTTGCTCCTATATATAGTGGAGGGGAGGGAGGGCAGCCGGACACCACAGCCTCGCTGCCCCCTCTCTACCTCCAAACACGCTACACGCCCGCGTGGCGCTTAGCGAAGCCCTGCCGGTATTCCGACTCCACCGCCACCATCACCACCACGCCGTCGTGCTGGTTGTGATCCCATCTACTTCTCCCCCTTCGCCTGCTGGATCAAGGAGGAGGAAACATCACCGAGCCGCATGTGTGCTAAACTCGGAGGTGCCATCCATTCGGCACTAGATCGGTTTGGATCGCGATCAGATCGCGAAGAGTACGACTACTTCAACCGCGTTATATACGCTTCCACTTTACGGTCTACGAGGGTACGTAGACACACTCTTCCCTCTCGTTGCTATGCTTCTCATAGATAGATCTTGGGTGATTCATAGGAATTTATTTGATTTTCGTGCTACGTTCCCATCAGTCACGACCCGTGACATCATGCACATTAGTTATTACTTATTCGAATCGTGATTCGAGGTAACCCTCTTATTGACACGTCTTATCAAAACAGAGATCGTGCCCCACATTTTAGGGGATATCATCAATCAGTTGTTTGACCCAACATGGCCACAATGGCATGATCAGCCGAAATGTGGTGATTTTTACGGCGTAACCGGGAAGAGGACGCTTCGTCTTTTTACTGAATTATAAAGAGCAGGGAGCAACAAATCTTTCTCCCACGCTCTCCTACTTCTCTAGCACTCAAACCCTCCAAGATCTCTCACCCTCAATCCCCTTTCCAAGATTAAATCTTCCTCCAATCTCCCGCATCCCGTGCCAATGGCCAGTGCGGATCTGAAGGGGAGGTGGGTGGCCTCCAAGGTCACCGACGCCACCATCGACGAGCTACGAATGGCGGGGTATATCCCCACCGACGCCATCTATAGGGCCCCAGAGCCCGGCCAACGCGTCCCCACTCCCAAGCCTGGGGAGCGGGTCATCTTCATCCCTCACCTCGTCTGAGGTCTGGGATTTCCCCTGCACCCCTTCGTGCAGGGGATCCTTTTCTTCTACGGGCTAGATTTCCACAATCTAGCCCCAAATTCCATCTTGCACCTCACCACCTTCATCATTGTTTGTGAGGCGTTCCTGCGCGTGGAACCTCATTTCGGCCTGTGGCGGAAGACGTTCTGCGTGAAGCCGAAGAGCGGCGGCGCCGAGTTTGCCGAATGTGGGGGTGCCATGATCAGCAAACTCCAGAAGCCTGAGTGGCTGGAGGGCACCTTCATCGAAACCGTGAAGCTCTGGCAGCACAAGTGGTTCTACATCACCGAGCCGCTTGCCGCAGGCCAGGCCGTGGCCCCCACCTTCACAGGTACGCCTCCGAGGAAGTTGGTGTCCTGGCAAAAACAAGGTCTGGAGTGGGGCAATCCGAACGAAGTCACCTCTCTCCAGGAGAGGATCCGGGTTCTCCAAAAGAGGTTTAAGTTACCGGATGTGGTGGATGTGATGTTACATCGCCGCATCCTTCCACTCCAGGTTCGGGCTAGCCCGATGTGGCATTACAAGCCCGAAGATGCACCGACAGTGCGGAACTTCTTTCGCACCAGCTTAGACGGGATGTGGACGGCTCTCTTCAAGCCGCCCCAGAACTTATTTCCTGAGGCCGGGCCGGACAGTGGCTATACCGCCGTAAGCGGCCCTGTAGGATCGAAAGTATGTCTATAGGGGGGTGATTAGACTACTTGACCAAATAAAAATCTATCCTTTTCCCAATTATAGTTGTGGGCAGATTTTAGCAACTACACCAAGTCAAGTAACACCCTACGCATGCAATTCTAAGAGTGTAGAAGTGGAAAGTAAAACATTACACATGTAAGTAAAGGAGGGGATTGGAGATTTCAAACGCAATGAAGACACGATGATTTTTGGCGTGGTTCCGATAGGTGGTGCTATCGTACGTCCACATCGATGGAGGCTTCAACCCACGGAGGGTAACGGTTGCGCGAGTCCACGGAGGGCTCCACCCATGAAGGGTCCACGAAGAAGCAACCTTGCCTATTCCACCATGGCTTTCGTCCACGAAGGACTAGCCTCACTCGGGGTAGATCTTCTTGAAGTAGGCGATCTCCTTGCCCTTACAAACTCCTTGGTTCAACTCCACATGATCTTGGAGGCTCCCAAGTGACACCTAACCAATCTAGGAGACACCACTCTCCAAAAGGTAACAAATGGTGTGTTGATGATGAAATCCTTGCTCTTGTGCTTCAAATGATGGTCTCCCCAACACTCAAACACTTCCTCACAGATTTGGATTTGGTGGAAGACAGATTTGAGTGGAAAGCAACCTGGGAAAGGCTAGAAATCAAGGTTCAAATGGTTGGATTGGAATATCTTGATCTCAACACATGAGTATGTGGTTCTCTCTCAGAAAATGTATGGTGGAAGTGTAGGCACGTTCTGATGGCTCTCTTACTTGGTAAGAGGGTGCACTACAAAAAAAGACACATCCGTGACATTATGGCCCGACCGAAATCTTTTTTTGTCATGGTTGTGACACTTCTATGACAATAATTATGAAAAAAACACGTATCATCATAGATGTGGTGGGCTCCTACTTCTATGACAAAAAATTATGATAGAAAATGGGCTTTTCGTCCTGAGTGGGCCGGAGACGCACACGCATGACATCCTTTGGGCCATCCATGATGTAAAAAGTGGTGGTAGAAGTGAGGGCGAGGAAATTTTCGGGGAGTTCCCGCTTACGGTGGGTGGTCGGGCCGAGCGATGCAGTGTGGTTTTGCGCGTTTCTCTCTCGTATGCGCGCGTGCGTGCGAGGCGCTCGCTAACTGAACCCGAGCGAGGCGTACGTTCGCTTACTAAACTCGAGCGATCGATCGCCCTCGCACTACGTACGTACGTACCGAACCCGAGCGATCCCTTCGCTGCTAACTGTACCCGAGCGATCCCTTCACTGCTAACTGAACCCGAGCGATTCCTTCGCTGCTAACTGAACCCGATCGATCCTTCTCGCTGCTTACTGAAGCCGATCGAGCCCCCGTGCAAGACGTAGCCAGCCGGTGCTGGGTTGCCTCTCGATGAACAGTGCCCGTTGCTGCCGCGCGCGCGATACACGTAGAACGAGTCGAGACTTGCATCGATTGAGCCGGTTGGTTGGCTGTGTTCCCGTTGCTGCTGCCCGCTCGTACGCCCCACCCCAGCCGGTGGTTGGCTGTGGATGAACAGTACCCTGGCCAAGTGAAGATGGTTGGTGCTGGATGAACAGGACCCCGAGAGGAGGCCACCACACCCCAGCCGGTTGGGGGTGGATGAACAGGACCCCGTGGAGGCTGGATGAACAGTAGCCGATGGAGGCTGGAGGAAGTCGACGGTGGATGAACAGTAGCTGGTGGAGGCTGGAGGAGGTCGACCGTGGATGAACAGTAGCCCGTGGAGTCCCGTTTTGCGGTACGCCACACCCCTCCCGATGAAAAGGATTCCGTTTCGACCATAGGCAGTTGGGTAGAAGTCCGTTTCCTCCATTTTGCAGTACGCCAGACCCCTCCCGATCAACAGGACCCCATTTCGACCGTAGGCAGTTGAACAGAAGTCCATTTCCTCTGTTTTGCAGTACGCCAGACCCCCAGCCAATGAACAGGACCCCGTTTCGACCGTAGGCGGTCAAATAGAAGGCCATTTCGTCCGTTTTGTGGTACGCCAGACCCCGAGTCGATGAACAGGACCCTGTTTCGGCTGTTACGTCCAACCAGGTCGGCTCCCGATGAACAGGACATGTTTTGACCCAGTCGCTTAGCTCCCGACACTGTTTTCGCCGTTCTGACCCAGCCGGTTGGCTGCCGATGAACAAGAGGCCGTTGCTGCCATCCATTGCCTCTCTCCATGTACACGAACCCTGGCCGTACGTATGCGTGAGTATGTGTTCGAGACCCCGCCCGTATGTACGTACGTGGCCGTATTTTTTGCAGCGTGGCTGTACATACGTGTACTCGATTTAGACGGGACTGCCTGAACTGCTACGTATGGGGCTCTACTACGACACGTGCCGCTTCTTTTTTTTTACGTGACGTGCCACTCCTTACAAGCCCACGGTTCATCGTTGCAGAGAGACCGATTGACCAGTATGTACGTACATGTTCGCGACCAGACAGACAATGCTACGTACGCTTCGATCGGGTGGGTCCCAGCTGTCAGGGAGGATACGGAGGGACTTCCTTGCGTGCGAAGACATAGCAGGTGGGTCCCAGCTGTCAGGGGGAGGAATCTTTTTTTTGCGCGTAATAAGGAGGCACTTCCTTGCGTGCGAAGATGTAACTGGTGGGTCCAGCTATCAGCCTCACCGCGTATAGTCCTCTTCCGATGGGTGTCGTTCATTGACCACGTTGACTATGCTGCGCCGAGAGAACCAAGGCGGTGGACGACGGTGAGGCCTACGAAGGGAACGACGCGGAGCCGGGGAAGACGTGGCAGTGGATGCCCACGCCGAGGGGAGTACGAGCGTTGACTGGTTCGGCTGCGGTGTGAGGCTGCCATCGCCGGAGAATAATAGGGGATGTGGGTGAGTAGAGGGAAGGCCTGGCCAACGGTAGGACTTGGGTGGGGCGGTGAGGCCTGCGCGGCAGCACAGCCGGCCACGGGAGGCAGGAGCAGGCGGTCCCGCCGGCGCTAGTTTGGGAGGTTGGAGGAGGAAGATCAGAGATTGAAGAAGCAGCACGACCATTGGATTAACATCCAACGGTCACTGCTGCTAGAATCGTTTGTTGACTAAGTTGACAATGCCCTGCATACGCGTCAACCTAGTAGTCCCACAAGTTAGCCTCTAAATCTGGTAGGTCCCAGCTGTCATGAGGAGGAATCATTTTTTTGTGTAATAATGCGGCACTTCCTTCCGTGCAACGATAGAGCCGGTGGGGCCCAGCTGTCAGGGGAGGAATCATTTTTTTCTCGTGTAATAAGGAGGCACTTGCTTCTGTGCGGTCATGCACCATGTGGATCCCTACTGTCACCCTCTCCACTTACATCCCTCTTCCGATGGCTGTCGTTTGTTGACCATGTTGACCACGCCGCGCCGATAGAACCAACGCGGTGGACAACGGCGAGACCCAGGAAGGGAACGAGCCGGAGCCGGCGAAGACACATCAGTGGATGCCCACGCTGAGGAGAGTACGAGGGTTGACTGGTTCGGCTGCGGTGTGAGGCCGCCGTCGCCGGAGAATAACAGGAGGTGTGGGTGAGTAGAGGGATGGTCTGGCTAGCGGTGGGAGTAGGAGGGGGCGGTAGGGCCTGCGCGGCAGCACAGCCGGCCACGGGAGGTGGGAGCAGGCGGTCCCGCCGGTGCTGGTTTGGGCGGCTGGAGCAAGAAGATCAGAGATTGAAGAAGCAGCATGGCCGTTGGATTAACATCCAACGGTCACGGCTGCTAGAAATGTTTGTTAACTAAGTTTACAAAGCCCTGCGTACGCGTCAATTTAGTAGGCCCACAAGTCAGCCTCCAAATCTGCTGGGGCCCAGCTGTCATGGGGAGGAATCTTTTTTTTCACGTAATAAGGATGCACTTCCTTCCGTGCGAAGATATAGCTGGTGGATCTCAGCTGTCAGGGGGAGGAGTCATTTTTTTATTCGTAATAAGGAGGCACTTGCTTGCGTGCTGCCATGGACCATGTGGGTCCCTACTGTCAGTGTCTCCACGTACATCCCTCTTCCGATGGCTGTCGTTTGTTGACCACGTTGACCACGCCACGCCGATAGAACCAACAGGGTGGACGACGGTGAGTCCTAGGAAGGAACGACCGGTAGACGGCGAAGACACAGAAGTGGATGCCAACGTAGAGGGGAGTACGAGGGTTGACTGGTTTGGTTGCGGTGTGAGGCTGTCGTCGCCGGAGAATAACAGGAGGTGTGGGTAAGTAGAGCAATGGCCTGGCCAGTGATGCGAGGAGGGTGGGGCAGTGAGGCCTGCACGGCAGCACAGCCGGCCACGGGCGGCGGGAGCAGGCGGTCCCGCCGGCGGTGGTTTGGGCGGCTGAAGCAAGAAGATCTGAGATTGAAGAAGCACGACATCCGTTGGATGTCCATCCAACGGCCTCTACTGCTAGAATCGTGTGTTGACTATAAGTTGACAAAGCCTTGCGTTCGTGTCAACTTAGTAGGCCAACAAATCAGCATCACATCAGTGGCGGACAACATACAACCTATTTAGTATTTTTAATAATTTACAGCCCATTTTTTAATTCCTATGGAATTTACTGCAGCCCATTTACTGTTTCTAACAGTACAGCTCATTTTCTAGCCAGGGCCAGGGTTAAAAATTTCAACCAAACTTCCCACATTTTGGAGGGGTCTGAATTATTTTTATCCCAAAATTTTGATTTAGATTCAATCTAATTTCAAAATTATTTTATATTAAGTTAAAATCCAAGGAAATTTTGCGCGCGCAACAAAAAAATGTAATGAAATTAAAAATTTCAAAATCCGAAAAAAATTAATTTTCAAACTAATTGCCGGTTCGCTGTGTTTTTTTATATTTACAACCCATTTATTATTACTTAAAGCCCATTTTCTGGGCAAGCCGAATGCACCCCTCCTCGTTTTTGCAACCCAGCTGAGCGGAGAAAAACAAGTTGGCCTGCGTTGGGTATTCGTCAAAAAAAAAAACTGGGCTAGCCATTTTCACAAAGGAAAAAAACAGCTGGGCTGGTTATTTGGTAGACATAAAATAATAGCCTGGGCTACACGGGCCACAGCCCCCGCACAGACCAGTTGATACCCTGCTGCGTCTCAGCAACATAATAACATCTCTAAAATAATGCATGATCTGCTGGGTTCCTACTACGCAAGTTTTATTCTTGTAGACGTTGTTGGGCCTCCAAGTGCAGAGTTTTGTAGGACAGTAGCAAATTTACCTCATGTGGATGACCTAAGGTTTATCAATCCGTGGGAGGCGTAGGATGAAGATGGTCTCTCTCAAACAATCCTGCAACCAAATACAAGAAATCTCTTGTGTCCCCAACACACCCAATACAATGGCAAATTGTATAGGTGCATTAGTTCGGCGAAGAGATGGTAATACAAGTGTAGTATGGATAGTAGTTATAGGTTTTTGTAATCTGAAAATAAAATAAAAACAGCAAGGTAGCAAGTAACAAAAGTGAGCACAAACGGTATTGCAATGCTTGAAAGCAAGGCCTAGGGTTCATACTTTCACTAGTGCAATCTCTCAACAATGCTAACATAATTGGATCATATAACAATCCCTCAACGTGCGACAAAGAATCACTCCAAAGTTCCTATTAGCGGAGAACATAAGATAGAAATTGTTGTAGGGTACGAAACCACCTCAAAGTTATCCTTTCTGATCAATCTATTGGGCCATCCCTATAAGTGTCACAAACGGCCCTAGAGTTCCTACTAAAATAACACCATATGATACGCATCAACCAACTCTAATGTCACCTAGATACTCCAATGTCACCACAAGTATCCGCGAGTTGATTATTCGAAATGCATCAAACAACTTCAGATTCATAATATTCAATCCACACAAAGAACTTCAAAGAGTACCCCAAAGTTTCTTATCGGAGAAAAGATAATAAAAACGTGCAACCAACCCCTATGCCTAGATCACCCCAAGGTCACGGGAATCCGTGAGTTGATCACCAAAACATACATCAAGTGAACCAATAGAATACCCCATTGTAACCATAGGTATCCACATGCAAGACATACATCAAGTGTTCTCAAATCTGAAATATTCAATCCAACAATAATGAAACCTCAAAGGGAAAGACTCAATTCATCACAAGAAGATAGAGAGGGAAGAAACACCATATGATCCAACTATATTAACAAAGCTCGCGATACATCAAGATCGTGCCAAATCAAGAACACGAGAGAGAGAGAGATCAAACACATAGCTACTAGTACATACCCTCAGCCCCGAGGGTGAACTACTCCCTCCTCGTCATGGAGACCACCGGGATGATGAAGATGGCCTCCGATGATGATTCCCCCCCTCCGACAGGGTGCCGGAACAGGGCTCCAGATGGTATTTCTTTGGTACAGAGGCATGCGGCAGCGGCATCAAAGTTCTAGGTTTATTTCCGGGGGTTTCTCTATTTATAGGATTTTTCAGTGTTGGAATCACGCAAAACGGAGCTACGAGGGCCCCACAAGGCTGTACGGCACGACCACCCCCCAGGCCGCGCCATAGTGCCTTGTGAGCACCTCGTGAGGCTTCTGGTCCTTCCACGAAGCTTCGGGGGTCTCTTTTGGTCCAAAAAAATCGTCAAAAAGTTTCGTCCAATTATGAGAACTTTTATTTCTGCACAAAAAACAACACCACGGTAGTTCTACTGAAAACAACGTCAGTCCGGGTTAGTTCTAATCAAATCATGCCAAAACCATATAAAATTGTTATAAACATGGCATGAATACTTCATAAATTATAGATACATTGGAGACGTATCAGCATCCCCAAGCTTAATTCCTGCTCGTCCTCGAGTAGGTAAATGATAAAAGAAATAATTTATGAAGTGTGAATGCTAGCATAGTGCATAAGTTTGATCAATAATAATTGCAATCACTTTTTCTAGCATCAATATATATCATAAATAGTAGCTCATCTCATAAAACTTCTCATGATCAAGTAGCAAGCTATTCACATGTTTAAAGTATAGACCATAAACTTTCTTGAAAACTAACAAACTATGTTCTCAGTCATCAAACAATTGCAATTCATCTTATTTTCAGGAAGGGTCTATGTAAGAGCTTTGATTTAGCAAATTCCACATACTCAACTATCATATAGTCTTCCATGATTGCTGACACTCAAAGCATATTTTTAGAACAAATCATTTCAGTCAAACACATAGGAAGATAGGGGCTTAATGTTTTGCCTCCCAACTTATTTATCTCAGGGATAATGTCAACAATAATAACTCATGATCACCTATATTCAACGGGATATATATGCCTGGATCAATACCCACCACATGATGCTTCCAAGAGAGAAAATAAAAAACGGAATAGAGAAGAACACTATTGACTCTTGCATAAAAGTAAATACATAAAGTAAAAGATAGGCCCTTCATAGAGGGAAGCAGAGGTTGTCATGCGCTTTTTATTTTTGGATGTGCAAACTCTTAATGCAAAGGAACGTCACTTTATATTGCCCCTTGTGATAGCAACCTTTATTATGCAGTCCGTCGCTTTTATTTCTTTACCATCACTAGTTCGTACAAAGCTTATTTTCCCTTACAATAAAAGATCATACATATTTAGGAGCAATTTTTATTGCTTTTGCACCGATGACAACTTACTTGAAGGATCTTATTCAATCCATAGGTAGATATAGTGGACTCTCATGACATGAAACCGGGTTTAAGGGTTTTTGGATGCACAAGTAGTATCTCTACTTAGTGCGGAATTTTGGCTAGCAAAAGATAGGGGGCAAGCACCACATGTTCGAGGATCCAAAACAATATAACTTCTATGTGAATATAAGCAAACATAACCCATTACGTTGTCTTCCTTGTCCAACATCAACTACTTGATCAAGGTTGAAAATAATTAATGGGGGCTCACAATCATAGAAGATGTCCAAGATAGTATATTTATATGTGAAATATCTCTTCCTTCTATATTCTTTCATGAATTGTTCAAGTGACCAATGCAGTGTTTGCTAACTTTCAATAAATTTTACCACTTATACTTCTTATTTGTGAAGTCACTACTCCCCATGGGACAAGCATATGAAGCACATATAATTTCAACTTTATGATATTCAATTCATTCCACAATTTACTCTTAGGATATAAGTGAAGCACGAGAGTAAACAATAAACTACTCCAAAAGGTATAAGTGAAGATCAATGAGTAGGCAAACAATTAAGTAGCTATGTGAAGACTCTCTCTCAATAAAGATTTCAGATCTTGAAAATTTTATTCAAACAGCAAACAAAATGAAAATAAAAGGACACTCCAAGAATAGCACATATCATGTGAACAAGTAAAAACTTAGGCTAACCGATAGGTGTTGATGAAGAAAGGTGGGATGCCCACCGGGGCATCCCCAAGCTTAGTTGCTTGAGACTTCTTGGAATGTTATCTTGGGGTGCCTTGGGTATCCCCAAGCTTGAGCTCTTGTGTCTCCTTAATTCCACTCATATCATGGTTTCTCCTAAATCTTAAAAACTTCATCCACACAAAACTCAACAAGAACTCGTGAGATAAGTTAGTATAAATCAACTCAAAACCTTAACATTCTATACTGTAGCAAATCACTAAAATTATAATTAAACATTGCATACTAAATGCCTCTGCATATTTAATACTCCTATCCTCAAATAGAATCATTAAACAAGCAAACATATGCAAACAATGCAACCATAACCGAAATCTGCCAAAATAGAATAGTCTGTAAAGGGGGATTTGAAATTCATACTTCCCTAACTCCAAAAATTCTTAAAAATTACTACGTGACAGAGAACTCATGCATGCTTACTGTGTAAAAATTTCAAATTTTTTATCATGTTCTGACAATTCACAAAAAATCAGGCAATAACAGAAAACTTTCTGTTTTCGAACAGAAACACATAAACTTGCAAACTGAGCATGGTAAAGGCTATAATTGGCATTTTATTGAACTAAAAGATACAAAACATGATTATTGATAACATCAAGCAAATCTCAACAAAAGAAAATGATGCTCCAAGTAAAACACATATCGTGTGACGAATAAAAATATAGCTCCAAGTAAGGTTATAGATAGTGTTGAAGGCGAAAGAGGGGATGCCGTCCGGGGCATCCCCAAGCTTAGACGCTTGAGTCTTCCTTGAATATTACCTTGGGGGTGCCTTGGGCATCCCCAAGCTTAGGGTCTTTCCGCTCCTTATTCTCCTCATATCGATATCTCACCCAAAACTTGAAAACTTCAATCACACAAAACTTAACGGAACTTGTGAGATAGGTTAGTATGATAAAAATAAATCATCCACTTAGGTACTGTCAAGACAATATTCATAATTGTTATCACATAATTACTACTGTAGTCTATCATTTCCACAATTTATATCTCATAATATAGGCTATGGAAACACTAAAACAAGCAAACTATGCAATAAAAACAGAATCTGTCAAAAATAGAAGAGCATGTAGTGAGAGATTTAAAAACCATACTTCTGTACCTCAAAAAATTCTGAAAAATTAGGAAAACGTAAAACATTTGTAAACCAATAGTCTGTAAAAATTTCAGAATTTTCTCACGCTCCAGTACAGAATACAAATTCCAGCACTGGACGCAAAAGTTTCTGTTTTTGCATAGAATCAAATCAATAAGCATCCACACTATCCCAATGGCTTTACTTGGCACATTATTGAAAGAAAACATATAAAACATGATTAATACAGTAGCTTAATCATGTGGACACACAAAAACAGTAGGTACAAATATTGGGTTGTCTCCCAATAAGTGCTTTTCTTTAATGCCTTTTAGCTAGGCATGATGATTTCAATGATGCTCGCATAAAAGTAAAGAATTGAAACACAAAGAGAGCATCATGAAGCATATGACTAGCACATTTAAGCCTAACCAACTTCCTATGCATAGGGATTTTGTGAGCAAACAATTTGTGGGAGCAAGAATCAACTAGCATAGGAAGGCAAAACAAGTATAACTTCAAAACTTTCAACATAAAGAGAGGAAACTTGATGTTGTTGAAATATATATAAACATATCTTCCTCTCTCATAATAATTTTTAGTAGCATCATGAATAAATTCAACAGTATAACTATCACATAAAGCATTCTTTTCATGATCCATAAGCATACAATTTTTTTTACTCTCCACATAAGCAAATTTATTCTCATTCATAATAGTGGGAGCAAATTCAATGAAATAACTATCATGTGATACTTGATTGGCATAATCCAATTGAAAATTAAAATCATGATGACAAGTTTCATGGTTATTATTACTCTTTATAGCATACATGTCATCACCATAATCATCATAGATAGCAACTTTATTATCATAATCAATTGAAACCTCTTCCAAAATAGTGGAATCATCATTAAATAAAGTCATGACATCTCCAAATCCACTTTCATAATTATTACAATAAGATTCAACACCCTCCAAAATAGTGGGATCATTAGTACCTAGAGTTGACACTCTTCCAAACCCACTTTCATCAATATAATCATCATAAATTGGAGGCATGTTATCATCATAATAAATTTGCTCATCAAAACTTGGGGGACTAAAAATATCATCTTCATCAAACATAGCATCCCCAAGTTTGTAGCTTTGCATATCATTAGCATCATGGATATTCAAAGAAAGCATACTAACAACATTGCAATCATGCTCATCATGCAAATTGCTCACATTAAGCATTTTATTAAATTCTTCCTCTAGCAATTGAGCATAATTTTCCAAACCATCATTTTCAAGAAAGACATTATATAGATGTAGCATGTGAGGCAATCTCAATTCCATTTTTTTTTGTAGTTTTTTTTATAAACCAAACTAGTGATGAAACAAGAAACTAAAAGATTCAATTGCAAGATCTAAAGATATACCTTCAAGCACTCACCTCCCCGGCAACGGCGCCAGAAAAGAGCTTGATGTCTACTACGCAACTTTTATTCTTGTAGACGTTGTTGGGCCTCCAAGTGCAGAGTTTTGTAGGACAGTAGCAAATTTCCCTCAAGTGGATGACCTAAGGTTTATCAATCCGTGGGAGGCGTAGGATGAAGATGGTCTCTCTCAAACAATCCTGCAACCAAATACAAGAAATCTCTTGTGTCCCCAACACACCCAATACAATGGCAAATTGTATAGGTGCACTAGTTCGGCGAAGAGATGGTGATACAAGTGTAGTATGGATAGTAGATATAGGTTTTTGTAATCTAAAAATAAAAAAAAACAACAAGGTAGCAAGTAACAAAAGTGAGCACAAACGGTATTGCAATGCTTGAAAACAAGGCCTAGGGTTCATACTTTCACTAGTGCAACCTCTCAACAATGCTAACATAATTGGATCATATAAAAATCCCTCAACGTGCGATAAAGAATCACTCCAAAGTTCCTATTAGCGGAGAACATAAGATAAAATTTTTGTAGGGTACGAAACCACCTCAAAGTTATCCTTTCCGATCAATCTATTGAGCCATCCCTATAAGTGTCACAAACGGCCCTAGAGTTTGTACTAAAATAATACCATATGATACGCATCAACCAACTCTAATGTCACCTAGATACTCCAATGTCACCACAAGTATCCGTGAGTTGATTATTTGATATGCATCACACAACTTCAGATTCATAATATTCAATCCACACAAAGAACTTCAGAGAGTACCCCAAAGTTTCATATTGGAGAAAAGATAATGAAAACGTGCAACCAACCCCTATGACTAGATCACCCCAAGGTCACGGGAATCCGTGAGTTGATCACCAAAACATACATCAAGTGAACCAATAGAATACCCCATTGTCACCATAGGTATCCACATGCAAGACATACATCAAGTGTTCTCAAATCTGAAATATTCAATCCGACAATAATGAAACCTCAAAGGGAAAGACTCAATTCATCACAAGAAGATAGAGAGGGAAGAAACACCATATGATCCAACTATATTAACAAAGCTCGCGATACATCAAGATCATACCAAATAAAGAACACGAGAGAGAGAGATCAAACACATAGCTACTAGTACATACCCTCAGCCCCGAGGGTGAACTACTCCCTCCTCGTCATGGAGACCGCCGGGATGATGAAGATGGCCTCCGGTGATGATTCCCCCCCTCCGACAAGGTGCCGGAACAGGGCTCCAGATGGTATTTCTTTGGTACAGAGGCGTGCGGCGGCGGCGTCAAAGTTCAAGGTTTATTTCTGGGGGTTTCTCTATTTATAGGATTTTTCAGCTTTGGAATCATGCAAAACGAAGCTACTAGGGCCCCACAAGGCAGTACGGCACGACCACCCCCCAGGCCGTGCCGTAGTGCTTCGTGAGCACCTCGTGAGGCTTCTGGTCCTTCCACGAAGCTTTGGGGGTCTCTTTTGGTCCAAAAAAATCGTTAAAAAGTTTTGTCCAATTCCGAGAACTTTTATTTCTGCACAAAAAACAACACCACAGTAGTTCTGCTGAAAACAGTGTCAGTCCGGGTTAGTTCTAATCAAATCATAGCAAAACCATATAAAATTGTTATAAAGATGGCTTGAATACTTCATAAATTATTGATAAGTTGGAGACGTATCAGCCGTCAGGCAGCCGAAGGACGATGACGTCCCAATGGAGGACATGGTCGTCGACGAGCCAGCGCCACCCTCGTCCGCGCCATCCTCACCGATGCATTGCACCATGACCATCGGCGAGGACCGTGCCCAATACATGGACATGGTGCAGGAGCAGCGGGAGGAGCAGTTCCGGCAGGCGCAGGCCGACGCCGCCTACAACCACCAGCTCCTCCAGGAGCACCTGCAGGCGGAGGAGCAGATCGCTGCGGACCTGGCGGAGCAGGCGGCGCTGCTCGAGTCCTACCGCTCCGCCCGCAAGAGCCGCCTCGAGCGCTGGCGGTACCGCCAGCGGGTGGCGGAGGTTGCGGCCACCTACAAGGAGGGCGACGAGGCGGGCGAGGCGCTGTTTGGCGAGACAGACGACGAGGCGGAGGACATCGCTGGCTCTGCCGAGGCCACGCCCCGCCGGCAACGAAGAGGAGGACTTCGCCGGCTCCGCCGAGGCCCCGCCCCGCCGGCAACGAGGCGGAAGACATCGCCGGCTCCGCCGAGGCCCCGCCCCGCCGACAACGACGTAGAGGACATCGCCGGCTCCACCGAGGCCCCACCCCGCTGGCAACGAAGTGCAGGACTTCACCGGCGCCGCCGGATATGGGGAACAGGCGCCAGAGATCATAGATTATGTTAATTAATTATACATCCAGAGCCGGATGAGCACCGCTATTTAGTTGAAGAATGTCCGAAATGTAATGAGATCCGGGCATGTTTGAAATCCGGCCATGTTTGAATGAATTTAGTCCGGTTAGTTCGAATTGTTGTATCAGAGGCATTAGACGAACATGCAGAACAATACGTACTAGTCCTTCCGTCCTAAAATAAGTGTCTCAACTTTATACTCTCTCAGTCCAGGTGTATAAGTCATCTTAGATTGTGCACCGCGACCAAGGTGAGGGAAAAACGAGAGAACTTGATGTTTATTTGCTAATTAATGCCATTGCATCCAGAGAATTCACCACTGCATGTTGAATGCATACATGCCCCACGTCTCCTATTGGCTAATTTCTTTTTTTGTGGCAAAAAACAGAAAACGAGGTGGGTAGTTTTGGGATTATTTGGTTTTCGTAATGTGACTTATGCACCGGTACGGAGGGAGTACTAACTTTAGTACAAAGTTGTACTAAGCTTGAGACAATTATTTTGGGAAGGAGGGAGTAGGATTTTTTGTCAGGACACACAGTGATCACTTTGTTTGCCGCAGTTTCAAACATACCATAAAGTTTTTTAGCGTGGCTGTACATTGCAATCAAACTCACAGGCCTGGCAATTCATAACATTCAAAACAATCGATCGGAGCCAATATTTTTACTTCACAACTAAAGACACAAATAAAGAAAAATCGATCGATGCTGCTGACAGCAAATGGCGTCCCATTCTAAAATATCAAATGTATGTCTTTTTGCTAACCATCAATGAGCAAAATTTGACAAGGTTTCCCTTTCCAAACTATCAAATGCATGTCTTCTTGCGAACACCAATGAGCAAACTTTGAGAAGGTTTTCCCATTGCAAAATATCAAATGCCTACGATTGTGGAAAGGGAGGTGTTTGTCATCAGTTTGCACATTGACATGGAACCTCGTGCTGGATTAACCAGCTGATCTTTTTGTGCAGTTCCACTGAAATCGAGCAATGTCATGCGTAGCTTGGTGGATTTCATATTTACATGCTGCACGGCCTTGAACACGTTGGCAGCTCCTTTCATGTAGCTAGTTTAGTGGCTCAAGGTGACAATGAATGATTAGAGAACCATTCGATGTATTATGCATGATGAAGTATTATGGAGGGCAAGAACCATCTGAACATTTTGTGCAGTTCCACTGAAATCAAGCTGAGCATCCCTGTCTGCATAAATAGTCTGCATAAACACAGAAAAAGTGTGGTTACTATAATAGTGGTACTAGTTGATGAAACATACGCTCACAAATATAATCATCTTCATTATCTTAACAGGAAAAGATAGCAATGCAATAGCTTCAATTAAACATTTATTCAAAACAGTACCACAATATAAGTAGCACAACATAACAAAGCACGATCATGTGGATGAAGGCCGATGCTAACCTCGTTTGTTATAGCTGCATCCATGAGTGACTTGGTCATACCTTTCCTGGTTGTAGAATCTCGCACTTCACATGCTGTTGAGTTGCCACATGAGTTCTGCAGACTGGTCATGTCACCAGCGTCTACTAATACTCTGTAAAGCTTCTCGATTATTCCTTCTGTAATGTACAACAACTAGTGACTGCTTCTTTCTGCAAAGTGGAAGGATCAACTGGGCCCAAGAATGCAACAGTTTGCCTTAAATACATTGGCTCCTTTTGTGCAGTTCAACTGAAATCAAAATCGAAATAGCAACGAGCAGAAGTTTTGATATCCCTGTTTGCACAAAGAGGTATAAAGGAAACAATTACTTACCAATAAAGGTTGATGACTTATACGCCCACAAGAAAAAATATCTACCTTATTTTAATGGGAAACAAAGCAGGACAGTAGCAATTCTCAAACAGTGTCATTGATTCATATTAACAGAGACATTATCTTAACAATACCTTGCTTAAACATGTAGAAAGAATGACAAAGCAGGATAGTACCATTTCTCAAACAGTGTAACTGATTCATATTAACAGAGACATAATCTTAGCAATAGATTGGTTCAACATGTACTCCCGCCGATACGTAATAAGTGTTGCAGTTCTGAACTAAGGTTCAGTAGTTACTTCTAAGACTGACATTGCTTTATTTTACCAGTGGCATTAGAATAAAAAAAAGCTTAAACAGTTGCATGGCAGAGTGGGCGCAACAGCACCATGTGCTTCCATCGATGTATAAAGGGCTGATGCAGAGTTTGTTGCAACACAGAAACAAGCAGCATATCTGGGTTGGTAGAATTTTTGTTCACTTAATGGGAGAAGACAACAATACAATAGCTTCAATTCAACATTTATTCAAAACAGTACCAATACAAGTAGCACAACATCTCAAAGCACACTGCACAATCATGTGGATGAAGGCCAGTACTGACCTTTCATGAGGCAGACTTGAAAGACCTCAAGATCAAATACCAATCTGCCAACACGGATAGGAAATCAGATCTCCTTTTGTGTGAGTTCCACTAAATCTAGCAACGTTGCCGGCGTGACATTTTAGTTGAACTGCACAAAACAGTCTTCAAACAAAAGTGTTTTGCGCAGTGCACCAAGAGGTCGCAATAGCAACGAGGTGAAAGAGATCCCTGTTTGCACAGAGGTAAAAAAGGAAACAATTACTGGCCAATAACAGGGGATGACACATACGGCCACAAAAAAAGAAGCATCTACCTTATCTTAATGGGAAACAAAAAAAGACAGTTGCATTTCTAAAACAGTGGCATTGATTCATATGAACAGAGACATTCTCTTAAAATTAACATTCATTATACATGTAATTTACTTTTAACAGTGGCATTGCTTCAATTTTCCAGCGGCATTATGAGATTAACAACAGCTAAACAGTTGTATGGGACAGGGAACACACCAGCACCATGTGCCTCCACACGTATAAATGGGTGATGCAGAGTCTGTTGCAACAAAGAACCAAGCAGCATATCTGTGTTGGTCCCATATTTGTTCTCTTTCAACCTTTTTCCTATGCGAGGGCAGCAAATCTAGTCCTGCACAAACTCTACTGCCTTGTCCCTCACCCCCAGTTTCTTTCCTTCTTCAAGAAAGAGATAATTTCCTTACAGATGTGTGTACTGCGATTTCCCTTTTCGACCAACAGAGCGGCTGGATAGTACTACTTTCCCCCCTTCCTTTCCTCTTTGAACCACGTCCTAGATTCATGCTATAAAACTCACCCCCCTTCTTTCCTATTTGAACCAGACCTAGATTAGACTACAGAAGTGAAAAAGATCCACATGAAGCTAGAGCAATGCCGGTTTCAAAGTAAAGTTATACCTTAGGGTCATCGGGATGTGGCTAGGTGGGCGGCGGGAGGCCGCATCTGCCCACACTACGTACGACAGTAGTGAAGACGGGGTCGGAGGCCCTCCCGGGCAGGCGCTGGGTGAAAGAGAACAGCGCCGCTGGCAGTGGATTCCCTCCTCACCGACGGTAACAGAGTCAACGCTGCCCCTCCTCATCTTCCTCGGCCGACGAGATCCGGACGGCTCTTTGACCAGCGGTGAGGGGAGAGAGAGAGAGAGAGAGGCCACCGCAGTCTTGTTTAGATCTGGAGAGGGTGAGAGAGTGTGAACAGAGCAAACCCTAGCAAACAAACGCTGAGGCTCTAGCGTGAATATGTATAGTGGAGAGACAGAGTGTGAAGAGAGCAAACCCTAGGAAACAAAGGCTGAGGCCCCAGCTTATATAGTATTATATGGTTGAGTGGTTTTATTTTTCTCTCCATAACAATCGTTTTAAATTGTGTACGAAACGAAACTCTTTTATTTAACGTACCAGTGAAGAAACTACGATCAAACTAATGCTCCACGCGTACTGGTCACACTTTCTATCGTTGACGTGTGGTACCTCCGTCCGGGTTTTTACTACACATCATATTATTTATCAAAGTTTGACCACATATTTAACTAGCAAACAGCTAATACATGCGAACAATTGGCTTCATATTTCTTATGTAGTTATATGAGTAATATATTTTATCAAAGTTTGGCAACATAATTAACTAGTCCGAAAAATTCAGAACCAACTCATAAATAAAATGTTTATATACAACTCAATGATTGAAAGATCATATATAGCCAACATTTAGAAACCAACACAGGGGAGCTGAAGACAAAGTTGTGAGAAGGCTTAGAAACCAATACAAATATTTTGCTCTTAGTACCAACATCAATGCTTCTCCGAGGAAACATTTGGTTCATAGCGAAAGACAAATTTGCACCAAGGGGGAAGACGGCTGCGTCTCCAACGCAACCAAGGTGCACTGATGAATGATATCTTTGTCGTCATGGCTACCCAGCAAAGAGCACTCATGGAAGACAGCTCGTTTTTCGTCAAGCATCGATCAGCTTCACCAGCCGATGCAACCATGATACTCAACCATGAGCATCGATAGGTCATCGTGGTGATGCATCATCCATTTGGCATCAAGTTTGGGTGCGGCACCACTGAGGTTTGATAAATCCTCACTGTGGTCTGTTTCTTCTCGGTAATCAAGCTCGAGAAAGGTAGAACCACGTGGTAGAGGACAATGAGGCGGAGCAACAGTGGCCATCCAATTTTGTGCAGTTCCACTAAAATTGAGGAAGACATGCCCTGGTGTGGAGATATGCATCCCTGTTTGCAAAAATATAAAAAAGGGATATTTAAGTAGTGTCGTTACATTGTTTTGGCAGTGGTACAAGATTAACAGCGGCATCTGAATTATCAATAAGAATTAATGAAATGTACCCCAGAAATAGGAACATCATGATTATCTTCATGTGGACTAAAGCAGGATAAAAGCATTTCTTAAAACGGTGTCATTGCTTCTATTTATCGACGTCTCTAGATTGACAGCGGCATTGCTTAAAAGGGATGTCACTTTAACATTGGCATTGCTTCATTTTACCAGTGAAATTAGATTAGTAGCAGAAATAGGGGCATATGGACAGTGAGCGCACAACCATCATGTACCTCCACCGCGGCATAAATCAGGACAACTTTTTTTTTGACGGAAAAACCAGGACAACTTTTGGAGTGGCCTTTTCTGTAACCAAAAAATTTAGGTGATGTTGGACCAGCAAATAAAGCCTAGCTACTGTACATGGCGAGCTGGGCAGTACTAGTACATACAAAACCCGCATGCAGCGACGTGGGGAGCTGGACCAGTAGAATGAAGCATGAAATCCAAAAGAAGTTAAACCTTAGATGGGCGAGATGTGGCTTAGGCGGGCGGCGGGATCTGCCCACACGACGGCAGCGAACAAGGGCGCGGAGGACCTTCGTCCACGCCGGCACCGACTCAGAGAGGACGGTGCGCATCGGCTTCCTTCGTCGCCGATGGCGACCACGTCAATGCTGCACTTCCTCCCATCCCGCAGTGGACGGGATCCGGCCTGATCTGTGACCACCGGTGATGAGATATATCAGAGTGGACACTGTCGTCTTGTTTTGATTTGGAGAGGGTGAGAGAGTAAGACGCGAGAAACCCTATCAACCAAGCCCTCTCAAGCCTACATATACAATAGAGTAAAAAAATCTCTCCATAGCAATGGTTTCAAACAGAATACGCGCGTTCCTGGAAACAAAAACAAAAACTCACGGAGGAATCTCTTTTTAACGTACGAGGAAAGAAAACTCGATCAATAACACGCCACCGCTTCTAGCAGTATTGCTCACGTGTGGTCCCCGACCCTCCATTATTAAGTGACCAAATTAAAGGGTCAAATTATCACGTAAGCTTCCTCTTCGTGTACAAACGCGCTCCATCATGTACTCATGGGTGTGTCAGAGGCAAAGTGCATGCGTGTACCTCTTCTCTTCTTGTACGTAGTACTACTCCATTTTATTTTATTTTCAACTGGTAGTACTACTCCTTTTATCTCACTTCCTATTATTTTTCCCACTCCTATGATATTCCTATCCTAGGACCAAAACAAGGCCGAACTATGTGTGTGTGTGTGTGTGTGTGTGCGCGCGCGCGCGCGTGTGTGTTAGAGAGAATGAGACATCGACCTACAAAGAGACGGTGTGTACGAGTAGTGGCGAGAGTCGTGACTATGTGTGTGTGCGCGCACACACATACACATACATATTCGTGTTTACGTAAAATTCCTACTTTCATCTCCAACCCCCCGCTTCCCGGTGCACGCGACTACTCCGCATTCAAACGACACCACGGCCGGCCACAACATGCATGCAAAAAAGTTCTTGGGAGTCCGTGCTACAGCTAGCTGTCCTCTCCCCCCTCGACTATCTCTTCTAGTAGTAGTACTCCATGGCGCGATCCATCGACACGCGGGCAGGGAAGTTTGTGTATACTCGCTTTGCGATGAGCGGCGTGCTGAGCAACCGTGTGGGGTGAGACGCGAATGCGACAGACGTGATTTATATAAACGTTAGTTTTGCTCCATGGCGCGATCCATCGACAAGAAACGTTGGTTTCTGAAAGAACACTGTAGTATACTGTACTGCATGAGGGAGAAGCGGATTCAACAAAGAGTGATGGTTGCTTCGTCCGTCCAACTTCCTGCCGGGTCTATGTGATTTGACGACTCATTGGTCATTATTACTGCAGCGGTACGACTGTCGTGATTGTCCGTTGTAGTACTACACTCTACTTTGGTGCATGGCACGTGGACCCGGATCCTGGATGTCCCACGTTTCGGCGAAAGGAGGTAGAATGATTTTGGAGCCAGGAACCGCGCCGTAGAGTGTGTGCACTTTTTTTTTATTCTATGATAAAACTAAATTTATCCACTCTTACACCGGAGGAGTGCGAAACAGGGCAGCCTAGTGAGTAGTACATGGCCCACCTCACACTATCACCATATTCCTTGGACACCATGCGACACCTAGCTCTCTAGTAATAGTAGTAGGAGTAGTACATACTACTACTATAATTTCTCAGCGAGATAAAATTGTACTTACAATGCTTTGAAGCTTTCAGCTTTTGTTTCATGTATCTTGCCTCCAATGTTGCCCCGTTACAACATTCCATCATCAAATACAAAGGAAACTAACATGCATGCTGATGCATCTCAATGATTCACAGATCATAGACAATATTTACTTCACAACTAAAGACAAACGTTGTGAGAAGGTGTACAAATAAAGAACAAAACGCCCTAGGCCTTGAACCCTAAACCCTAAACAGGCTTTAATTTCCTGGCGAGGTTGAAACTTCCGAAGGAAAGAAGTCTGGCACCCATGGACCATCCGAAGATTTTGTGCACTTCCACTAAAATCGAGCTGAGCATCCCTGTTGGCAAAGATATTGAAGAAGTGTGATTACAATAATAGTAGTGGCACTAGTTGATGAGACATAAACTCATCACAAATAGAAGCCGATAGAGCAACGTGCGGGGCAAAGAAGTAGAGAAAGATCCGCATGGAGCGACGTGGGGAGCTGGGGCAGTGGAGGAAGCCGGCTCGATAGGAAGTTGTACCTAAGGGACGTCGGGATGTAGCTAGGAGGGCGGTGGGAGGCGGCATCTGCCCATACCGCGGCAGTGAGCAAGGGGCGAAGGCTACCGCGCCAGAGCTTTGTGAGAGAGAACGGCCGGGACCCCTGATCGGGACGCGCCCATAGTGGCTTTTCTCCCTCGCCGCTGGCGATCGCGTCTACGCAAAACATCCACCACTTCCCCCGGCAGACAGGATCCGGCCGGATATGTGAAAAGCGGTGTGGCCACTGTCGTTTTGTGCGAGAGTGTGTGAAGAGAGCAACCCCAGCAAGCCAGCGTGTAGCTGAGGCTCCTGGCTATATTATGTATATATAGTGGAGTGATTTTCCTTTTCTATCCATATCAACCTTTTTATATTGTGTACATGCCATTGAAGAGAGAAATGATGGTTGCTTCGTTCGAGCAACTTACTGTGTGATTTGACTGCTCATTAGGCATTATTACTGCGTCCCCTGCTGGTACTCCACCTACGTGTGTGACCGTTCCTGAGTCTCACTTGTACTCCCAATTACTTATCTCTAATTCTTGCATGACACGTGGATCCAGATTCTGGATGTCGCACGTGTCGGCGTAAGGAAGAAGAACGAGTTCCGATGACCGGGAAGTAGTATTTCCATGCAAACGGATCTTACGATGCATGAGCTGTTTGTTATGCTATCGACCAAAATACCCCTGCATGCAGGTTTGTCTCACTCCCATGTGCCCTACCTGCTCTAACATCCATCATTTCTGCAAGGGGTAATGCCGTCTAAAACTCCGTCCACGTAGTACATTATGAAATATGAACATGTGAAGACTACAACCCTCATGCATGCATGCAGTAGTCACACGTACACATGCACACAAAAATGCATGCGACGCCCTAATGCATGCATGTGGAAGTCACACATAGACATGCACACATGCACGCATGTGTACAGCACACGACGCAACACACACGCTCACGCTCAAGTGCTCAACCTACATGTGCATGCGCACACATACACAGCCTGGGTGGTTCCCGCGCAAGGGTTGAACTCCTGCCGCGCCTGTGTAAAATTTTGTTTAACTTATTTCTTTCCTCTGCCAACTGGCAGGTGGGACCCACAGTGCACGTGTCAATTTAACCAGTCAACAAAGTGCTACGTAGACTATTTGGCCGGTCAACAGAGTGCAATACGGTGCTCTACGGTGAGCTAGTGATCGTATAAACACCGCAAAATGTATATATTGACCGTAATGAGCGTATTATGAAGTCCAGTGACCGTCACTAAGCCATATTAACCAGAAAGGAGGCAGTATGGACTAGTAGTGGGACGAGGAGAACGAGGAGAAGCTTGCTTACTACGCCCTCTCCCTTTCCCACACGCGCGGTGGCTCGCAGAATGAGGAGAACGAGGAGAAGCTTGCTTACTACGCCCTCTCCCTCTCCCACACGCATGGTGGCTCGCAGGACGAGGAGAAGCTTTTGACTACTGCACACTCTCCTCGCCCACAGAGTGGACGTGCAACAGTTCATTTGGTGTCAGATTGCCAGAAGCATACACTGTAGTAGTAGAGTACTACCATAATCGTTCGACTTCACGAATAGGCGAAGAGCAAAGCGCAAGGTTTAATCGTATGAGTAGTACAGTATACAGGTACACTAGGAACCGCATGGTGGAGTGTCTACCCTAGTCACACCCTTTATTTTAATCTGTGATGAAGCAATCTTCTACTATTACGCATTTACTCCGGAGCCCAGTGAAGTATTTACTCCTCAGATCACACTATCACCATATGGCCTCCGTGCGACACCTAGCCCATCTGTGTTCTCCTTAGTAGAGTATTTATAGTTGCTCCTAGTAGTAGGAGCAGATTCAAAGAAGATTGAATTGATGGTTGCTTCCTCCGAGCAACTTACTGTGGGAAAGGTAGGGCTTCTGATTTGACTGCTCATTACTACTAGTATATTACTGCGGTGAAATGATCGGGCTGGAGTCTCCCGTGCGGTTGTGCACTCTAATTTGGTGCATGGCACATGGACTCGGATGCTGGAGTAGTAGAATTGCTTCTGGCAATGCTATCAAGCTTTCAACATTTGTTTACATAATATATGTACACATAATTTTTGAGCGACATGAAATTGTACAACGCTATGAAGCTTTCAGCTTTTGTTTCATGTGGCTAGCCAGCTGGAAGGTTGTCTCGTTACAACATTCCATCAAATACAAAGGAAACTAACATCCATGCTCTTTCGAAAAAGAAAAAAAAAACTAACTAACTTGCTAATGCATCTCAATGATTCGCAGATCAGAGCCAATATTTACATCACAACTAAAGACAAAGTTGAGAGAAGGTGTACAAATAAAGAAAAAATAAAAAATGATCGATGCTCTCCATAGGAATGCTTTCATTTCCTGGCCACGATATTCATTGGTTGGCGGCTACTTTCCCGCAGCTCTGTCAAAATCAACATAACATGTTGGCAAAGAAAGGAGCTATCAGAAGCATGGAACATTCCGATCATTTTGTGCAGTTCCACTAAAATAGAGTTGAGCGTCCCTGTTAGCAAAGATATTGAGTAAGTGTGATTACAATAATAGTGGCACTATTGATGAAACAATAAGCACACAAATATAAGCCGGTCACCTTTGCAGTCTCTGTTGAGACTAACTACTTGTTGGAGAAGATTAGGCTGATAGTTGGATGAGGAGGATAGGAACTCCAAACTCCTTTTGTGCAGTCCCATTGAAATGTAGAAACGTTGCCAGTGAGATATTTTAGTAGAACTGCACAAAACACTCTTAAGAAAAAAGTGCTTTGGGCAGTTCACCAAAAGCTCGCAATAGCAACGAGGTGAAATGGATATCCCTGTTTGCAAAAAGAGGTAGAAAGGAAACAATTACTGGCCAATGACAGTTGATGACACATGCACCGACAAAAAGAAGCATATTCATTGTCTTAAGGGAAAGATAACAGCACAGTGGTTTCTCTCAAACAGTGTGAGGACGAGATTGCAAAATGGAAAGTACGCCGGCCGAGCTAGTATGTTTTAGGCAAAGAACTAGAGAAGATCCACATGCAGCGACGTGGGAAGTTGGGCAGTGGAGCAAGGCCAGTTCTAGAGGAAGCTGTACCTGAGGGTCATCGGGATGTAAGTAGGAGGGCGGCGGCGGGCGAGCAAGGGTCGAAGACCCTACCGCGCCAGAGCTTGGTCGGAGAGAATAGCCGCTACCGCAGATCGGGACGCGCCGGCAGAGGGTTTCCTGTCTCGACGCCGGCGACCGGAGCAACGCTACACATCCTCCCTTTCCGCCGGCAGACGGGATCCGGCCGGATTAGTGACCAGCGGTTAGAGAGAGAGAGATTGGCCATCGCCGTCTTGTGTGAGAGAGTGTGAAGAGACGAACCCCAGCAAGCAAGCATTGAGGTTCCTGCCTATATTTGTATAGTGGAGCGGTTTTCATTTTTCTCTCCATACAATCGTTTTATATTCTGTACGTGCCATTTAGGAATAAAACTTTATTTAAAAATAACGCGTCGATGCGTCAAGTCGCACTTTGTTTCATTCATGGGTGGTACACGAACCTCCATCAAGTGAACAACCGACACACGTCAAATTATCTCGTGGGCTCCCTTTTCGTACAGAAATGAGCTCCGCCTTATACCCGCGCGGGTGTGGTTGGGAACAAGATGTGAGTACGTGCGTCGTGCGTGCACCTCTTCTCTTCGTGCACGTACCCCACCTACGTGGGTATGTGTGAGAGAGATACAAACCTAGAGAGAGATGGTGAGTGCGTTCATGAGTGTTTTTTTTGGGGGGGTGATTTTGTAAGTGTATTTGTGTGCGTGAGAGATTGATAGGGAATATGAGTCGATGATATCTCAAAAAAAATGTAACATATGCAATGCGTGTGAAACGGAGGCCTAGATATATCATATATAGAGGGGGCGATCCACGAGAAGAGAGGGGAGGGATCATCGGCGTGAGATATCTGTCGTGGTATTCTCACGGCAGATGCCATGGGATGGCTAAAAAGGTGGGGTTGCGAGAGGACGCCGGTGGGTTCCAGAGGCGAGGTCGGTACGCGCATGCGTGTGACGCGAGACGTACCCAGGTTCGGGGCCCTCCGGAGAGGTAACACCCCTAGTCTTGCCGAATGGAGTATGAAGCGCACAAGGGCAACAAGGTTGCTCCTAGAGCTGTGTGGGCGGAGGAGGAAGAAGGGGCTAGGCCACCGTTCGGCCTCTCCTGTGAGTGTGTGTGTGTGTGTACTACGAATGAAGCTCAACCCCTCTGCATGGAGGCCTCCTGGGGGGTCTTATAGGGCGTCCCCCCAGGGTTACATTGGTAAAGACGCACGGGCGCGGGGCCCTGGTGTCATCGTCTGGGAGCCGGCGGTGTCGCCGGGTCCGCCGGATCCGCCGGGTGCGCCGGGTCCGCCGGGTCCGCCGGGTGCGCCGGGTCCGCCAGGTGCGCCGGGGCCACCGGGCACGGGTTCGGTCGGCAGCGCGGCACTATGGCAGGTCTTGTCGTTCGTCATAGGGCGGTCGGCGCCGCCTAGCAACAGGATCGCGCCACCCGGACACCGCCCGCCCCGGGCGGGGGTGCAGGGAGTGCTGTAGCCATGCCCGCATGGGTCGGCGCAAAGGAGAGGGCGCTGTTGCCACACTTGTCTTGTCGTGAGGGTTTGCCCTTTCGTGGCCAGCGGGCATGGGCTAGCCAGCCGGGCCGGTTCACCACGCCGAGCCGGATCGCGCTGGGGAGCCGGCGAATGGGCTAGCCGGATTGAGGGGCTTGGCCTGCGCCGATGTTTTTTAAAGGGGATCCGGGTTCTGTTGCCTACCCGGGGATCATCCCCCCGACAGTAGTCCCCGAAGCTGTGAAGGCTCGCCGGCTCCAAGCAGGGGGGCCTTCGCAGCTTAGCCCCCCGAGGAGTCGATTTGTTGGTGAAGTTTAGGAGTCCGGCCGGGCGGCTCCGTCAGTCCGCACGTCGGGAACACCCGCTGGGCGCCGTCTTCCGGAAGCCGTATCGCAGTATCCCGGCCGGGGTGGGAAACGAAAACGTCCGCAGATCAAGTCTTGTATCGCACGACGATTCGCGCCCGCCGCCGCTCGAGGGGCCACCACGTGCCGCTCCGCGGCGGGCGAGGCCTGCCAGACCACACGCACGATGGGACGCGACTGCGGACCGGGCCTACCATGCCGCGCCCTCGGCCCGCGCGTGAGGGATTTATTGTGGCGGCTCTTGGCGGTTGCACTTCCCCGCGTAGTTAATGCGCGCGGGAAAAGCGTGCGCACAGTGCGAGGGAGTGGGAATCGTGGGCGCAAACGATCCCACTCCCCCACGTTCTTCCGTGGTTATAAAGGAGAGGGAGGGAGAGCGGCGTAAACACTCACACGCGCACTCCCGCCCTTCGCTCCTCGTCTCCTTCTTCCCCGCGGCGCCTAGACGAGGTGCCGTCCGCGACCCGAGGCCCGCAACGTGCAGCTCTTCCTTCCTCCTCTTCTTCGCCGCCGCATCCTCACGCCCGTAGAGCCCTCCAATGGCGCTGCCGAAAGGCTCTTGGGAGGGCTCCATTATGACCGAGGCGAACATTCAATACCTCCGCCGTACGAAGCGGCTACCGCCGGCGGAGGCGCTGGTCGCGCGCCCGGTTCGGAGAGGGTGCCGCAGCCACGGGAGGGCGAGTTCGTCGTCTTCTACTCGCACTTTGAGCGCGGGCTCGGCCTTTCCACGAGCCTCTTCTTCTGCGCTTTTCTCGACTTCTTCGGGTTGCAGCCGCATCACCTCGGCGCCAACGCCGTGCTGCAGATCGCCGGCTTCGCCACGCTCTGCGAGGGCTACCACGGATGCTGCCGAACGTAGGCTTGTGGGCGAAGATGTTCTTCCTCAAGCAGCAGGGGGCGTCGGCTAGCGCTATGTCAGACTGCGGGGCAGCCGTGGTCTCCGGCCGGGTGAACGGGCCGTTTCCCAAGCTGCCGCTTGAGGACTCAGCCAAAAAGTGGTAGACGACATTCTTCTACGTCCGGAACACCGACCCGGCGGTGGACGTCATCAACCTTCCGCCTTTCGTCGACGCGCCGCCGCTCGAGAAGCTGAACTGGGGCTACTGGCCCAAGAAGCCGCCGCAGGAGCTCCTGAACATCTGCCGCTAGGTCGGGGAGATGACGGATCGCGAGGGGCTGAAGCCGGCCGACCTCATCGCAGCCTTCATCGCCCGCCGGGTGCTGCGCTGCAGCGCCGGGCGCACCGGATCTACGACATGAGCGGCCGGCATGATCCGACCCGGATATCGACCAAGGAGCTGGCGCCGGCCAGGATCGCCCAGCGGGTGAACTACATCTCCAACGCCGGGCTGAAGGAGGAGGGGTGGAGCTTCGGGAAGGAGCCGTATCACCGGGGGAACCCGGCGCCGGTGGTGAGTCCCTGGTCTTTATTCTTTGCCGCTTCAACATTATTTGTATGTCCTGACGCGGCGGGAGGTCCACAGCTATTCGCCAGCAAGCAGAACCACGACGGGCCGAATCCCCAGATTCTGCTGGCCAACTTGCTCGACTCGGATGTGGAGGACGCCGGCGCCGAGGCGGATGAGGGGGCGGTCAAAGCACGCCTGGCCGACGCCGCGGCCGGCGGGTCGCGGCATGCGGGTAAGTCTCTGTCCTCAGATCTTTTGCGGGACTGGCCGGATGACGACGAGGAGGGCCTGACCGGTGCTCGCGGTGCTCGAGGGAGACGCCGGATGGGATGGCTTGATGGGTGGAGCCCACTTTGGCTAGGGCGTCGGCTGCTTCGTTGTTCGCGTGTGGGACGTGGAGGAACTCGCAACCGTCGAACCCGCCGGAGAGCTGCTAGACCAGGAAGCGGTAGCTGGACATGTTGGCGTCTTTGGTGTCCCAGTCGCCGGAAACTTGCTACACCACTAAGTCCGAGTCGCCATAGCAGAGGATGCGCCGGATGCCGATCTCCCTGTCCAGCCTGAGGCCGTGCACGAGGGCTTCGTACTCGGCCACGTTGTTGGAGGCGGCGAACTGGATTTGCAGAACGTACCGCAGTCGGTCGTTCTTGGGGGAATACAGCACGATGCCGGCTCCCAAGCCGTTGTGCGTCATGGAGCCGTCGAAGTGCATGCGCCAGTTAGTCAACTCAGGCGCCGGTGGCAGGTACTGGGTCTCGGTCCGGTCGACGAGGAAGTCGGCCAGCGCCTGGGACTTGATGGTGGTGCGGGGCTCGTAGAGGATCGTGTGGCCGGCTAGCTCGATGGCCCACTTGGCCACCTGGCCAGAGGCATCCCGGCAGCCCATGATCTCGCCGATGGGGGCCGTGCTCACCACGGTAATGGTATGCTCCTGGAAGTACTGCCTCAGCTTCTTGGCGGCAAGGTACACACCGTAGCACATCTTCTGGTAGTGGGGGTAGTTCTGCTTGGAGGCGGAGAGTACCTCGCTCAGGAAGTACACTGGACGCTGGACCGGCTGCACCTTGCCCTCTTCAGGGCGCTTGACCACCATCACCTTGCTGACCGCCCGGGAGGTGGCGGCTATGTACAGAAAGAGTGGCTCTTTCTCAGCCGGCGCGGCCAGGACGGGTGCGGTGGACAGCATGCGCTGGAGGTCGCGGAACGCCTCGTCCGCCTGGTCGCTCCACTCGAACGCCGTCGTCTTCTTCATCAGCTGATATAGGGGCAGGGCCCTCTCCCCTAGCTGGCTGACGAACCGGCTGAGAGAGGCCAAGCAACCGGTGAACTTCTGGACGTCACGCAGCTGGGCCGGCTTGCGCATACGCTCGATTGCCTTGATCTTTTCCGGGTTGGCTTCAATGCCACGTTCCGAGATGAGGAAACCAAGGAGTTGGCCAGCCGGCATGCCAAAGACACACTTCTCTGGGTTGAGCTTGATCTGGAACCAGCGCAGGTTGGCGAAGGTCTCCTTGAGGTCGGGCAGGAGCGTGAGGTGCTGCTTGGTCTTCACCACGATGTCGTCGACGTAGACGTGCACATTTCTGCCGATCTGGGGCAGCAGGCATTTCTGCATGCAGCGCTGGAAGGTGGCGCCGGCATTCTTCAAGCCGAACGACATGGTGATGTAGCAATACGCCCCGAAGGGCGTGATGAAGGACGTCTTGAGGGCGTCAGCTGGGTCCAGCTTGATCTGGTGGTAGCCGGAGTAGGCGTCCAGAAAGGACAGGAGCTCACAGCCGTCTATGGAGTCGATGACTTGGTCGATCCGGGGCAGAGCAAACGGATCTTTGGGGCAGCCCTTGTTCAGGCTGGTGTAGTCGATGTACATGCGCCAGGTGCCATTCTTCTTCAGGACGAGGACTGGATTGCCCAGCCAGTTGGGGTGGAATACTTCCATGATGAAGCCCGATGCGAGCAGCCGGGCGATTTCTTCACCGATGGTTCTTCGCTTCTCCTCGGAGAAACAGCGTAGCGGCTGTCGGACAGGCTTGGCATCCTTGCGGACATGAAGTTTGTGCTCGGCGAATTCCCTCGGGACACCCGGCATGTCTTTTGGAGACCCTGCGAAGATGTCCTGATTCTCACGGAGGAAATCGACGAGCTCGCCTTCCTATTTGCTATCGAGGCGGGTGCCCACGACCACGTACTTGCTGGAGCTGGGGTCGGCCGGGTCGAGCGGGACCCTCTTCATGTCTTTTGACGGCTGGAATGAGGCCTCGCTATCGGCCGTCTTGGGCGGAGTTGGCACGGCCGGCTACGCGCTAGCCAGCGCCACGATCCGGTCGAGCTGGCGCCTCTCCTCGGCGATGACAAGCGACTCGGCCAGCTGGGAGCCGGCTTTGGCGCACTCGAGGGACTTTTTGTAGTCGCCGACGATGGTGATGAGGCCCTTTGGACCCGGCATCTTCAACTTCAGGTAGGCATAGTGGGGGACCGCCATGAATTTGGCCATCGCGGGTCGGCCCAGGAGCGCGTGGTAGGGGCTGGCCAGGTCCATCACCTCGAACCAGATCGGCTTGCGGCGGAAATGGCTGCTGGAGCCGAACAGGACGTCAAGCCGGATCCAGCCGATTGGAGAGCAGGAGAGACCTGGCACGATGCCGTGGAACACCGTCCGGGTCGGCTCCAGCTGTTGCACCTCGATGCCGAGGTTGGTCATGGTGTCGCTGTACAAGATGTTGATGCTGCTGCCGCCGTCGATCAGCACCCACGAAAAACGGCAGGTGCGCTTCTCGGAGACGAAGGTGGGGTCGAGCACAAGGGCGTAGCCACCCGGCGTGGGCATGACGGCCGGGTGGTCCTCCCAAGTCCAGCTGAACGGCCGGTCGGACCAGTGCATGTACTGGGGAACCGGAGGGACGACGGTGTTCACCTCAGCCGCGTGCTTGCGCTTGGCATGCTTGTCGTCGCCCTCGCTGGTGAAGACGACGTAGGACGCGTCCGGGCGCAGGAAAGGGTTGTCCGCGAGGGCGCCGGGTGGCGGCGGGGGAGGGGGAAGCAGCAGCTGCTGCGGGCCGTCTCTGGGTGGCGGGGGTGGAAGGTTGCCCTTCAACAGGCGCTGGGTGAAGCTGCACTGCCAGAGCGTGTGCGTCGATGGCTTTGCACCGCTGTGGTGTTTGCAGGAGGCGTCAAGCATCTGCTCGAAGGACAGCTTGGGCTGCCAGGCGACCTTACCGGTGCGCGGGCGCTGGTTGGAGCCTTGCTCGGCCGGCTGCTCCCCTTCCACTGCGGCGACCTGCCGGTTGTCGTAGCGGGGTGCCTGCTTGTCGTTCCTGCGCTTGCCGTTGTTGTTGTTGTCTTGCCGGCGCGGGTTGTTGTTGCCAGCCGGCTTGGGAGGCACCGGCTGGACCGGGAGGAGTTTGCCGTCCGCGTCGATCGTGATCTTTATGTTCATCGCAGAGTCGGCCGTAGCGTACTTGTCCGCCACGGCCATGAGCTCCGCCAGAGTCTCCGGCTTGTCGCACACCAGCCAGTTCTTGACCAGAGTGCCGTCTTGGTATCCGTCGATGAAGTACTAGATGGCCTGGACCTCGTGGACGCCCTCGCAGGAGTTGCGGAGCTCTGTCCACCGCATGAGGAAGTCGCGAAGGGGCTCGCCTGGCTTCTGGACGCACATGGAGAGCTGGCAAGGCTTGCCGGGGCGCTTGTAGGTGCTGGTGAAGTTGCGGATAAACGCGTCTTCAAAATCCAGCCAGGAGTTCACGCTGCCGGCTCACAGGCTGTTAAGCCATGTCCGGGCCGAGCCGAGCAGCATGAGGGGGACGTATCGCACGGCCACGCGCCGGTTGCCGCCGGCTCTACCGACAGCCGTGGTGTAGTCAGTCAGCCAGTCCTCTGGCTTGGTGACGCCATTGTACTTTGGGGAGTCGCGGGGTAGCGAGAAGCCTTTGTGGAAGGGCTCCTCGCGAATGCGGGGGCCGAAGCATGCCCGGCCGACAGAGCTCTCCTCCTCCAGGGCCGTGGAGCGCGCCAGCCGGTCGATGCGATGACGGGTATCGTTTTTGTCGTAGGGCTCGTGGGGGCCGAGTCGGTCAGCCACGGGGCCGCGGGGACCGTGCCGGTCAGCCGCGGGACCGCGGGGTGCAGGGGCTTCTGGGGCCGGATGGAGCCGCCGAGCTGGCCGCGCGGGGAGCTCCGGCGGCTGAACCCGGCCGTCGCCAGCCGTCTCGCCAGCAACGCCGTCTCCGGCGGTGGTGGCACGGTTGTGCCGGCTCCGACCAGACCGGTGCGGGCCAGAGCGATTCGCGCTAGTGGCGTGCGAGGACGTCTGCTGCGCGTCCCGAAGGGCCTTCTCCGTGTTTACGGTTTTTCCTGAGGCGGAGGCGGATGGCTGGGCCGGGTTGAAGCGCTGCTGTTGCTCGTTCGCCGCGGTGATGAGGTCACGGATACGCTGCTACTGCTGCAGCAGCTCCTCGCCCTCCAGGAATTCGAGGTCCGCCATGGCCGCCTGCGCCGTGCGCATGTTCTTGACAGGGGTGTCGTACACGGGCTGGCCCGCGCCTAGCGCACAGCCGATCGCGCCCCCATGGATCCGCACTTCCGTGACCCGGCTGGGTTCGGCAGCGGCCGGCGTGAAGCCATGGGCGCTGTCGTACTCTCACTGGGCGGACTCCAGCCGGCGCCGCGTTGCCTCGAGCTCCGTGGCCTCGACCAGCAGATGCTGACGGTCCTCGTTGAGCTCAGCCGCTGCGGCCGCCATGTCGGCGTCGGGCGTGATGGGGGCTTGCAGGCTCCGGATCGTATCGCGGTGCGGGTTTGCCCGGCGTGGAGGAGCCGCAGCCGTGGTAGCAGCAGCCGCGGCAGCCTTCTCCTTGCCGTGCGGGGAGCCGGCGCTAGCGCCGATGGTCAGCACCTCTACGCGGGCGCAGAGGTTCGCGATGTCGTCGGAGACAGCGCAGCCAACGAGGACGGGCGAGTCGGTGAAGCTGCGCACCTCGCTGGGAAACACATCGGGGACGAGCGCGACAGAAACGCGCAGCGCGCCGAAAGGGACGACGAGGCAGCCTGCGGGGTAGGTGACGTCCGCGCCCGGCGCAGCGTTCCAGCTGGCCGGGTTGGCCGCGTGAGGCGCGCGGACCAAACCGTGCACGATGCGCTCGCCGGAGCTGGTGAAGGGCCTTGTCTAGAACTTGACTCCGGCCGGCGCCGCCAGCAGCCCCACGGTGGGCGCCAACTGTCGTGGTATTCTCACGGTAGATGCCATGAGATGGCTAAAAAGGTGGGGTTGCGAGAGGACGCCGGTGGGTTTCAGAGGCGAGGTCGGTACGTGCATGCGTGAGACGCGAGACGTACCCAGGTTCTGGGCCCTCCGGAGAGGTAACACCCCTAGTCCTGCCGAATGGAGTATGAAGCGCACAAGGGCTACAAGGTTGCTCCTGGAGCTGTGTGGGCGGAGGAGGAAGAAGGGGCTAGGCCACCGTTCGGCCTCTCCTGTGAGTGTGTGTGTGTGTGTACTACAAATGAAGCTCAACCCCTCTGCATGGAGACCTCCCGGGGGGTCTTATAGGGCGACCCCCCAGGGTTACTTTGGTAAAGACGCACGGGCGCGGGGCCCTGGTGTCATCGTCTGGGAGCCGGCGGTGGGGGCCGCCGGGTCCACCGGGCCCGCCGGGCATGGGTTCGGTCGGCAGCGCGGCACTGTGGCAGGTCTTGTCGTTCGTCATAGGGCGGTCGGCGCCGCCTAGCAACAGGATCGTGCCGCCCGGACACCGCCCGCCCCGGGCGGGGGCGCAGGGAGTGCTGTAGCCATGCCCGCATGGGTGGGCGCAAAGGAGGGGGCGCTGTTGCCACACTTGTCTTGTCGTGAGGGTTTGCCCTTTCGTGGCCAGCCGGCCGGGCCGGGTCACCACGCTGAGCCGGCTCGTGCTGGGGAGCCGGCAAATGGGCTAGACGGATTGAGGGGCTTGGCCTGCCCCGATGTTTTTAAAAGGGGATCCGGGTTCCGTTGCCTACCCGGGGATCGTCCCCCCGACAATATAGATAGAATCGAAGAGAGGGGTGAAGGTGTATGGGTGCGAGATCGATAAAGAGAGCCAGCGAAATTGTGTGTGCGCACGTCAAAGATATAGGGTGGCTGGCCTACTGGAACATGAAAGGGGACATGTGCAGTTTGTGTGTGGCAGGGAGACCTAATTAGAGCATTCGACTATCGGTGTGTGTGTTGGGGGGGGGGGCAGAGACTTAACTAGAGAGGTAGATCGACAGGTAGATGTGTGGAGAAGGAGAGACCTGGCTATGTATTGAGGGAGATCGATCGGCATCCATGCATATGTGTAGGAGAGGAATAATTAAGGTTGGGAGAGAGACAGAGCTAGAGTGCCGGAGGGGTGGTGGTGGAGTTGCTTCTCGGAGATGGTGGGAGAGGCCTAGTAGACAAACGGAGGGTACGACTGCAATATCAATAAGAGAGGCGATGTGTCTCTGTGTGCGCGTGTGCGTGAGAGACGAGTCGGGAGGCATGCATGGATGATGGGGGGGTGGGGCGATATGTCTCTGGTAAGCATACCTAACTAGATAGGTAGAGCCATCATCGTGTGTTGGGGAAAGGGAGAGACTTATCTAGTGAGGTAGATCGATCAGTGTGTGGTGAAAAAGAGTTATAGTCGACCTAGCTATATGTACAGAGGGAAATCGATCGATATACATCCATGTGTTAGAGGCAAATAAGGCCCGGAGAGACGGATAGAGAGACAGGGATGCGGCTACGAGTTGGTGCGATAGGCCTACTATATAGAGATGAAGGAGTGTGCGAGTGCGAGGTCGATGAAAAGAGGGGCGAGAGTGTGCATATGTGTGTGACCGTATGAGAGATAGAGGGCATGGACAGTGAGATAGAGGAGAAGAGGGAAAGTGTGTGTATGTGGTAGGCAGACCTAGCTAGAGAGGTATATCGATCGGTGTGTGCCAGAAAGAAGGAGCTGGGAGACCTATAGAGACCGTGGGTGAACGACCTAAAGAAAAATAACGAATGTGCACGACGGAGAGAATGCTGAGGGGGGGGGGGGAGGACGAGGAGGGCGTGTGCATACACCAGAGAAAGTTAGTGCTAGCTACAAAGAGAACAGGATTGTGTGGGTGTAAAGTCTAACAGAGATCATAATTCATTACAAAAGTGGATTCAGATATTTGAACAAGAGATCATAGTGATTTAAACCCATGCATGCATGAATATAATGGTGATACACATGGTGTGGTTATGAACATGTTATACACAGTCTCACATTTATTTGAATTTGTGATAATGTGTGGCTTTTGCAGCTCATAGCTAAGTACTTGTAGGCGTAGGGGGCGGGGCAGTATACATTGTATGATAAACACATTATACATATGAAACATGGTTTAGATTTTGAAGATATAGGCTCTAGCTAGAGCTTGAAATGTACTATTATTTGAAATCAACATAAAGTGGATTCAAAAATTTGAATTCGAGTTCATATAGTACACATAGTTCATATCTAGCTTGACATCAATCATGTGGTGTGTTGTAAAGATAATATACAGATGATGGTTTAACTTGACAACAATCATGATTGTAGATTCTTATTCAAATAGTGAAACGAATTCAAATTTAGTTCATATTGCAGCGGTAGTATATACATTTGGAATGCACTAAAATGTTCATTTGATTAGGTCACATGCATTATACACCTAGCGAAATATTTTAATTGAACATAACATGGATTCAAAGTTTTGAATGACATTTGTAGTAATTCATACAGTAAAATGGGACAAGACCCTCTCTTGTGTGGTGCGAATTGTTTTTTTTTGTTTTTTGTTTTTTTTGTTGAGGAAAGTGCGAATTGATATGGTACCGTACACGTTAGCGTTGTCCCGAAATTTCAACCCGCGCCTTATTATGCCGAAATTTCAAGATATCTCTTTGTCTGTTTGTGCTCCGAAAACTCCCTCCTTCTCAATCCGTGCCTTGTAATCCCGAAATTACAACACGCACGAAAACTCCCTCCTCCTGCGAAATCCCGACACGCGAAATCCCTATTCTACCCCTGATCAGAAAGAGCCGCTAGTTCAAATTGGTGGGGGTACTTTTGTAACTTACCCTACATTTCGGACAAGCGCGTCCCTAAGTCATGGTTCCCCCCTCCCATCCCCTTCTTTTCCCCATTCAAAACCGAGGCCGCCAAAACCTCTCTCCACCAGCAAAAAAACCCCACCCTCCTCCGTCCGCCCCCCATCGCCACCCAGCCGGAGCCTCTTCCCCGACGACGTCGTCCACTACAACAGCTCAACTGTGACACCCTGGTTTTTGGCAACTTTTTCTTTTCAAAATCTTTCTGGCCTTATTTGCAATTTGGATGGATTTTGATTCTTTTTAGTTGACTTTGGACTTATGAATTTCTCTGAGTGATCCAAAGCCCTCCTCATCTTGCCACAATCTTGTCACTCACCATCTGGACATCTTCTATCAAACAAATAACTCTCCCACACCAAAATTCAGCTCTAGCAGATCAACCAGATGAGTGCTACAAGCTCATATTTCCTCTGGTCCAGTAACCACACTTGTACATGAAATATATTCAAATCTTGATGAAATTTTCTCAAACTTGGCCAGCTTGTAGTCCTTCCAAGATAGATCATCCCAGACATCTCCTCTGGCTCCATCTCCAGCTCACCTCTCCTCTAGATCTCTCTCAACATTTCTGTCAGAAACTGTAGCTGAGGCTACACTTCGCATCAGAGTGAATCTAGTCGAACCAGAGGCACAAGGGGACTAAGTGATCGAGGGTTGATGTGTTGGACAAGAAACCCCAGGCTCGCGTCGCCTCTAGACACCAATGCCCGTGGTGAGCACGGTAGTGGCATGCGAAACCACGCGCTCTGCACCGCGCCCGTGTCTGTTGAGTCGCGTCCGACTGCCTCATGTGATCCTTCCTTGTCCCAGCTCGACATCTTCTCCTTCATCCACCTGGCCGTTTTGGACTCCTCCCCTCGTCAGAATCGTCCCCGGCGGCCGCCACGCACGCGGGCACTGTGCCACCCGTGCGGCCACAGTGGCTCTGCTGCTCGTCGTCTTCCTCCCGCAAGCCGCCACTGCTGCATTTACTCCTTCTGCTCTCTCCCATCCCGTTGCCCGCTCCCAGCCAGCCAGCGCGGCATCCTCGCGCCGGCGACGTGGCCTGAGCTCCGCCCGCTCCAGAGACTTCGACCCCGCTTATAAAAGGCCTTGCCCCGCCCCTCCTAGCTCCTCACCGCACACCTCCTACTCCTAATCGAGCTCCCGAGCCCCGAGCCAAGGCCGAGAGGCCCTCTAGCCTCGCTTCTCGCCGGAGATCCGCCACCACCCGAGCCCAGCCTCCTCGCCGTTCTACTCCACCTCGGACTCCACTGACTCCACGAGCGAGCTCCACACGCTCTCCTGACCCCGCCTAATCCCTTGCCCGGTCGAAATCCTGCCGGAATCGCCGTCTCCAGCGATGCCTGAGAGCCACCGCCGCCGGAGAGGAAGGGGACGACGTCGTCCGGCCACCCCATGTCACGCTACAGGTACGTATGTGTTCACCTCCGAGCGCTCGATCCATTCCCGTAGTCGCCGGACCTCGCCGCCGTCTGTATCACCGGCGACCGTCGCCGGAGTGCCGCCGCTCTCTGTTCCCCCTCTCCACCTTTTTAATCTGACAGTGGGGCCCATTCGTAAGTGGCACGCTGAAGCGGTAAGTGGAGGCGCCCTGGCAAAGTACCCCTTCGACGTGGCCCCCTGTGGATTTTCTGATTTTCTGTTTTAATTCAAATTTTGACCAGGAACTTTGACCAGCCATAACTTTTTATCCATAAGTCCAAATCAATTGATTCTTTTTGCTCTGGGTTTTTCTTGAACTCCTCTACTTTCTGTAAAAATTTGGTATGTTTCCCATGCTCACAGAATTTCTGGTGAATAGAACAGTAATATGTGACTTTTTCCTTTGCACTTTTAAAATATTTTCAGAAGGAGATTCTTTTGGTTTTGAAGCCCAGGAGTTTGTGGACAACCCAACAGAGCAAGGCAAGCCATGTCATCCATTGGATGAAGCATTTCAATAGTGTTGGTTATTTAATTGAATTATATGCATTATTTCAATATGTGATAATTCCTAGTGAATTACTTGGATGCCTAGCTATTGCCATGTTAAATTATTTGCAATTGAAATCCATGCTTGATAAATGCTTGTCAACACTAAACCTAATTGGTTGATCTAGTGTCACCTACCGGACTTATCCGTGCAGCCACATTTGCCGGTATGGGACGGCCTTGACTTGGTCTGGCTTTGTGCTCTTTTATCGGTACCACCACACTAGGGAGGGTTATGCGTGCGTGCTGCCCTGATCAGGTAGACGACGATAATCCTATGAGCCCAGTTGAGTTATTTTGCCGGCGTCCCCATTTGGGACAGTTAGTGGCCACGATGGTGGCAGGTGCCACGGGGTGACACAGGGGCCACCCAGGACATGACCCTGGGAGGGTATGATTGTCGGTGGTACGATAGAGGAGTCACGGGTCAGGCAGGTTTCGTTGGAGCAGCACCGGTCCACCCGAATGGGAGCATGAGGCCAGGAGCTCCATAGTGTGGGTAAAGTGCGCAACCTCTGCAGAGTGTATGAATCTATTCGAATAGCCACGTCCACGGTATTGGACAGTCCGTACTAGGACACTGAAAGGTCAACCGTAACAATGATAATAATGATGGAAGAACTTGTCTTATGTTCAGAAATGCTCAGTGGATTATGAGCGTTCCGAGGGTTGTGGGACAACCCAGACGAGAGTAAGTTGGAAACAGTAAGCACTCAAGTACTTAATATGATCATTGCCATGCTATTGCTTGCTGCATTATTTTGGTTGCCATGAGCTTGTGAGTACATTCCAAGTACTCACCTGGCGTATCATGCCAGATGCAGGAGAAGCCGAGGACGGAGGTCCCGATGGTTCGTGCTACGCTAACTAGGCCATGTCCACATCAGTGTCCCTATGGATGGAGTTTTCTGCGCGATGTTCCACTACGCCGTAGTTCAACCAAGTAGTATCGAGGCCCTGCTATGTTCCATAAATAACGTAGATATTGTCTCAGCACGTGCAGTGCTTTTAGCCTCGCTATCGATGTAAATTATGAGCTTGTACTGGATATATTTCAATAAAGTTCAGTTCAGTTCTGTTCCAAGCTGTTGTGTGTTTCCAGAAGACATGATCTCTGGGTTGGATACCCTGGTAAACTGGTTCTCTGAGCCGAGGTGCCACAACGCTTGGTATCAGAGCCGCGCTGACTGTAGGACACCCTAGTTAACCCTGCGCTAGAACCGCGAGTAGTTTAGAGTCTTGGTGTGTCTTGCTTGCTGCATTGCATGCATATAGATTTTATTGTGCTAACCGCTGGTTTGATGAGTGTAGATGGCACCAGTTCCGTACCACTACAACCACAAGCCGGCACTGTTCACTTTTCCAGTACTGCTTCGTAGTGTCTGGCTTCGGCTGTATCCCAACGGCGAAGACCCAGTGTACCAGGTGTTCCGAGAGAAGCTTGCTGGGTCAGTATATGAGTATCACACGGAAGCCTTTCTCACCGCGAGTTCAGATATTGGCAGCTACTCCCGTTCTTCCAAGGGCAGAACTGCTTCTACTCCGGAGTTGGCGATCCAGTTTGCTGCGATGGAGGCTCTCACTGACTTGCGCTTCCACGAGGTCGAGATGCAGACTCATCCTGGTTTCTTTCACTACCCCACCCTGTCGCCTGCGATAGGGCAAGTCCTTTTTGCACCTGTTGACTCGGCGAGTGATCATGCTACTGGTGTTTTATCTTGTTATCTGAACGCCAGTTACCGTATGATCACTTCACTAGCTGAGGAGCTGACTCATGCCCGTGAGGCACTTGCAGCTGTTGCGGCAGCACAGTCTCCTCCCCCACCTCCGTTTTCACCCGTGTATACTCCACCCGTTCCACCTTCTGAGACTCCTTCTAGCTCGTTCGGACCGCCAGGCTTTTCGTCTGGTAGCCGACGTGAGACCCCGGCAGAGTGGGCCTCACTCCTAGCTACTCCAGCTGCTCCGATGCTGCGGCATCGTGCCTCTTCTCCTTCAGAAGGGGAACCTTCCCATCAGCGTCGTCGTGTTACCTTTGATCCGGAGGCCGAGGTTCACATCATCAGCTCAGATTCCGAGACAGGGTCAGACGACGAGGAGTCTTCAGTTTACCAGTGTTCATGCCACCGGCGTCACTAGAGTGGAGGCTTGAGTTTCAGTGCATGCATCATAGCATCCCTGCATATGTCAACTGCCGTATGAGCAGTCCAGTCATGATAATCCCCCTACTAGCTTGCCATGTATGATGTTGGGTTGCCTTGTATAATTATGTTCTTCGCTTTATTTCACTCTTTTTATTTGGCTTCTTTTCTGCTGTCATACTACCCTGCTTTTCCCCTTATGGATGTTGCTCATTGATTTGGTATTTCGCAATGGGAACAAATTTAGGATGAAGAGGTGTAGTAATCAAGGCGGCGATGGAACTCCCGTTCGTCGATCCGCCAGACAAGCAGGACAGCCACCAGAAGATTTCCCACCTCCGCCACCACAGTCACCAACCACTGATCAGATTTTGAGAATGTTTGAAGAGAAAAGAAATCAAGATCTCCTGGAATTTCTGAAAAGCATGCAGACTATGGTGGGTCAGAATAACAATAATGGGACACATTCTAAATTGTCTGATTTTCAGCATACCAAGCCACCAAGTTTTGGTCAAGCTGTGGATCCTATGGAAGCTGATGACTAGCTGAGGACCATGGAAAAGAAGTTGGACATAGCCCGCTATGACGAGTCAGACAAGGTTCCTTTTGTTACTCACTACCTGTAGGGACCAGCAGCTATATGGTGGGACAACACAAAAATAATGTGGCCCTCTAGAGAAGATATTTCTTGGGAAAAATTCAAAGAGGTATTCCGCAAGTATCATATTCCTACCGGCATAATGAAGGTGAAGCAAAGGGAATTCTTGGCCCTTACTCAAGGGAATATGTCAGTGGGTGAATATCTGAACAAATTTAATAATCTCACATGGTACTCTACCCATGACATGTCCACAGAAGAAAGGAAGATTGACCGATTCCTAGGAGGGCTGAATCATACCCTCCGCTGTCAGCTCTGTATGCTTGACTTTCCTGACTTCTAGACTTTGGTGAACAAGGCCTTTATAGCTGAGCGAGAGCAGAAGTCGGGATATGATGAGCGCAAGCGGAAGTTTGAACCCAAGAAGGACAACCGTGAGCAGTTTGCGCAGAAGCCACGCATTTGGCAATCAGGGCCGTCTGAATACAAGCCTGCCTGGAACAATGGCAACAACATCAACAAGCCCGTCAGCCAGGACAAGACCTTCGGCAAACAGCCAGTGATGGAGGATTGCCGTCGCAACAACACATGCTTTACTTGTGGCGAGATCGGGCATTACTCCAAGCAGTGCCCCACAAGAAATGGGAAGCCACCATCCGACTTCAAGCCACAAGTCAACAGTGTTGGACGCCGCCCCAATACGAACTTCTATCGTGGCCAAGTCCATCATATCTCCGCTGAAGAAGCCCGTGAAGCACCAGATGTGGTCCTTGGTATGTTTTCTGTTAACAACATACTTGCAATAATTTTATTTGATTCTGGGGCTTCTCATTCGTTTATTTCGCGGAGTTTTGCCACCTTGCACAAATTTCCTCCTTCTCTTTTGGATAAAATCATGGTGGTACAATCCCCTGGCTCCATGCTCAGAACAAATGTGATATACAAGAATCTGGAAATCTTGATACACGAAGTTAAGTTTCCAGCTACTCTTGTTGCCATCGAGTCCACCAGACTGGATATAATATTGGGGATGGATTGGTTGGTACCACATCAAGTGTGTATCAACTGTGCCACCCGAAAGGTGACATTGGTTAACCCGGCAGGCCAAACAGTGCAATTCACTGCTAGCAGAATGATGTCAAAGAAAGGAATGGCATTCAAAGCCACAGCTACAGACATAAGTCTGATTCCAGTAGTCAGTGAATTTCCAGATGTGTTCCCAGAAGAATTACCGGGAATGCCACCTGATCGGGAACTAGAGTTTGCTATTGACATTGTTCCCGGGACAGCTCCAATTTACAAGAAGTACTACCGCATGCCTTCCCCAGAGCTGGTGGAACTAAAGAAACAGTTGGATGAATTATTGCAAAAAGGGTATATTCATCCAAGCACTTCACCTTGGGGATCACCCGTGCTGTTTGTCAAGAAGAAGGATGGCAGCCTGCGAATGTGCGTGGACTATCGCCAGCTGAATGAGGTCACTATTAAAAATAAATATCCGCTCCCCCGCATTGATGATTTGTTTGACCAGCTGAACGGGGCCCGGGTATTTTCCAAGATTGACCTTCGAACGGGGTATCATCAGTTAAAAATCAGAAAAGAGGATATCCCCAAGACAGCCTTCACCACAAGATATGGCCTGTATGAATTCACAGTCATGTCATTTGGGCTGACAAATGCTCCAGCCTATTTCATGAGCATGATGAATAAAGTCTTCATGGACTTCCTGGACAAATTTGTGGTAGTCTTCATCGATGACATTCTTATCTATTCAAAAGATGAAGAGGAGCACACGCAACATCTCCATACTGTCCTGGAAAGACTAAGGACCCATCGTTTGTACGCCAAATTCAGTAAATGCGAATTTTGGCTAAAAGAGGTGGGATTTCTGGGACATGTCCTATCAGAGCAGGGTGTGGCCGTCGACCCCAGCAAAGTGACTGCTGTATTAAACTGGAGGACACCAGCCACAGTAACGGAAGTCCGTAGTTTTCTGGGATTGGCAGGCTACTACCGTCGCTTCATTGAAGGCTTCTCAAAAATAGCCAAGCCACTGACAGAATTGCTGAAAAAGAACCACAAATTTGCCTGGACGGAAGAATGTGACAGCAGTTTCATGGAATTAAAGACGAGGCTAACTACAACCCCTGTCTTAGTTCTTCCAGACATCCACAAGAGCTTTGACATATATTGCGATGCTTCCAGGCATGGAATCGGCTGCGTTCTAATGCAAGAAGGAAAGGTTGTAGCATATGCATCCAGACAGCTGCAACCTCATGAAGAGAACTATCCCACTCATGATTTGGAATTGGCAGCCGTGATTCATGCATTGAAAATTTGGAGGCATTATCTCATTGGGCAGCGATGTGAAATATACACGGACCACAAGAGTCTTAAGTATATTTTCACTCAACCAGATCTGAATCTCAGGCAGAGAAGATGGCTTGAATTGGTCAAGGACTATGACATTGGAATTAATTATCATCCGGGAAAAGCCAATGTGGTCGCCGATGCCCTCAGCAGAAAACAAGGTACCCTAAATGCATTAATGGAGGGAATCCATCCGAGACTACGAGAAGAGTTTGCAAAGCTGAATATGGTGTTATGCAGCCCAACTAGCCCGAATACAATGGAAATTACTCCTACACTTATGGAAGAAATTAAGGCAGCTCAGAAGTCAGATGAAGGTATACAAGAGATCAAGGAGCGCATTCCACAAGGAAAGGCCAAGTCCTTTCGAATTGATGACCAGGGCACTGTATGGTTTGAGAACCGAATATGTGTGCTTGATCAAGACATCTTGAGACAGCAAATACTCAAAGAGGCACATGAATCTGCATATTCTATCCATCCGAGAGGAACAAAAATGTACCAGGACTTGCGAGAAACCTTTTGGTGGCCAGGAGTGTGAAGGGACATAGCATACTATGTCGCCTGTTGTGACATTTGCAACAGAGTCAAGGCTGAACACCAGAAACTCGCTGGGCTACTACAACCTTTACCGGTTCCCTAGTGGAAATGGGATGACATATGGATGGACTTCATTGTTGGACTACCCAAGTCAACAAGAGGCCATGATGCTATCTGGGCCATCGTGGACATACTTACAAAAGTGGCTCACTTCCTTCCGGTAAAGACCACTTTCAACGCTTACCAATTGGCACAGCTCTACATGTCCCGGATAGTCAGCCTTCACGGAGTACCCAAGTCTATCACATCGGATAGGGGCTCCTTGTTCACTTCAGCATTCTGGCTGCGACTGCACCAACCCCTGGGAACTGTGCTAAAGCATAGTACGGCATATCATCCACAGACAGATGGGCAGACAGAACGTGTGAATCAGATATTGGAAGATATGCTTTGGTCCTGTGCTCTCACCTATGGATCCAAATGGGAGGATAGTCTACCCTATGCAGAATTTTCTTACAATAACAGTTATCAGTCAAGTCTCAAGATGTCACCATTCAAAGCCCTGTATGGACGGAAATGCCGCACTCCCTTGAATTGGTCTCAGACAGGAGACAGCCGTATCTTCGGCATGGATTTAATGCTCGAGGCTGAGAAGCAAGTCAAGGATATTCAGGAATGTCTTCGAGCAGCCAAGTCCCGTCAAAAGAGTTATTATGACGCGAAGCAGCGGGAAGTAACTTTTGAGCCCGGAGAATATGCCTATCTCCGAGTTACCCCCATGAAAGGAATAAAGAGGTTTCATACCCGGGGAAAACTTGCACCAAGGTATATCGGACCCTTTCCAGTAATGGCTAGAAGAGGCAGAGTGGCATATCAGTTAGAATTACCACCAGAGTTGTCGGATGTTCACGACGTATTCCACATATCACAGCTAAGAAAGTGCATTGCACCCCCGATCAAACAGGCAGATATGAGTGAGCTGGAATTGACTAAAGATTTGACCTATGAGGAAAGACCCGTCAGAATATTGGATGAGATGGAAAGAACTACCAGGAGTAAGACAATTAGGTTTTACAAGGTGTTGTGGGATCATCACACTGAGGAAGAGGCTACCTGGGAAAGAGAGGATTTTTTCAGATCAGCATATCCACACTTGTTCCCTGAGCAACCGAATCTCGAGGACGAGATTCATTCTAAGGGGGGTAGGTTTGTGACACCCTGGTTTTTGGCAACTTTTTCTTTTCAAAATCTTTCTGGCCTTATTTGCAATTTGGATGGATTTTGAATCTTTTTAGTTGACTTTGGACTTATGAATTTATCTGAGTGATCCAAATCCCTCCTCATCTTGCCACAATCTTGTCACTCACCTTCTGGATCAAATTCTAATTCTTCATCTTTCCCAAATATCCATTTTCTTTCTTTGGGAAAATCTGTCATCACTATGGGTTACAAAGCAACCTATAGTTCTGATGGGCAGAAAAATCCCAAATTAATACCACACCTTCTTGTCATCATCCACTCCCACAATCTTCAAAAACATTTCATGGTCCAGTACAAAATTTTGTCCAGAAAACTCAATTTATCTTCTGGACAGTACTAGTCCTTTGTGAAGCAACTCATATTTTCCCAACTCAGAAAACTCTCAAATAATTCCCTGAGATACTAGGGAACCTATCTTGCCACAATATCCAAAAATATCATCTCGTCCAGTACAAATTTTCACCAGCAATATTCTGCCAAGTTTCTGCTCAAATGGAACCTCTGTGAAGGAAGTACCAGCTAGAGGTATCCAATTGAGCTGAAATTTTTATGACATCTTCTATCCACCAAATAACTCTCCCACACCAAAATTCAGCTCCAGCAGATCAACCAGATGAGTGCTACAAGCTCATCTTTCCTCTGGTCTAGTAACCACACTCGTACATGAACTATATTCAAATCTTGATGAAATTTTCTCAAACTTGGCCAGCTTGTAGTCCTTCCAAGATAGATCATCCCAGACATCTCCTTTGGCTCCATCTCCAGCTCACCTCTCCTCTAGATCTCTCTCAACATTTCTGTCAGAAACTGTAGCTGAGGCTACACTTCGCATCAGAGTGAATCTAGTCGAACCAGAGGCACAAGGGGACTAAGTGATCGCGGGTCGACGTGTTGGACAAGAAACGCCAGGCTCGCGTGGCCTCTAGACACCAATGCCCGTGGTGAGCACGGCAGTGGCATGCCAAACCTCGCGCTCTGCACCGTGCCCATGTCTGTTGAGTCGCGTCCGACTACCTCGCGTGATCCTTCCTTGTCCCAGCTCGCCGACGTCTTCTCCTTCATCCACCTAGCCGTTCTGGACTCCTCCCCTCGCCGGAATCGTCCCCGGCGGCCGCCACGCACGCGGGCACTGTGCCGCCCGTGCGGCCACAGTGGCTCTACTGCTCGTCGTCTTCCTCCCGCAAGCCACCACTGCTGCATTTACTCCTCCTGCTCCCTCCCATCCCGTCGCCCGCTCCCAGCCAGCCAACCCGGCGTCCTCGCGCCGGCAACGTGGCCCGAGCTCCGCCCGCTCGAGAGACTTTGACCCCGCCTATAAAAGGCCATGCCCCGCCCCTCCTAGCTCCTCACCGCACTCCTCCTACTCCTAATCGAGCTCCCGAGCCCCGAGCCAAGGTTGAGAGGCCCTCTGGCCTCGCTTCTCACCGGAGATCCGCCGCCACCCGAGCCCAGCCTCCTCGCCATTCTACTCCACCCCGGACTCCACTGACTCCACGAGCGAGCTCCACACGCTCTCCTGACCCCGCCCAAGCCCTTGCCTGGTCGAAATCCTGCCGGAATCGCCGTCTCCGGCGACGCCCGAGAGCCACCACCGCCGGAGAGGAAGGGGACGACGTCGTCCGGCCACCCCACGTCACGCTATAGGTACGTACGTGTTCACCTCCGAGCGCTCGATCCATTCCCGTAGTCGCCGGACCTCGCCGCCGTCTGTATCACCGGCGACCGTCGCCGGAGTGCTGCCGCTCTCTGTTCCCCCTCTCCTCCTTGTAAGTCTAACAGCGGGGCCCATTCGTCAGTGGCACGCCGAAGCGGTAAGTGGAGGCGCCCTGGGAAAGTACGCCTTCGACGTGGCCCCCTTTGGATTTTCTGATTTTCTATTTTCATTCAAATTTTGACCAAGAACTTTGACCAGCCATAACTTTTTATCCATAAGTCCAAATCAATTGATTCTTTTTGCTCTGGGTTTGTCTTGAGCTCCTCTACTTTCTGTAAAAATTTGGTATTTTTTCCATGCTCACAGAATTTCTGGTGAACAGAACAGTAATATGTAACTTTTTCCTGTGCACTTTTAAAATATTTTCAGAAGGAGATTCTTTTGGTTTTGAAGCCCAAGAGTTTGTGGACAACCCAACAGAGCAAGGCAAGCCATGTCATCCATTGCATGAAGCATTTCAATAGTGTTCGTTATTTAATTGAATTATATGCATTATTTCAATATGTGATAATTCCTAGTGAATTACTTGGATGCCTAGCTACTGCCATGTTAAATTATTTGCAATTAAAATCCATGCTTGATAAATGCTTGTCAACACTAAACCTAATAGGTTGATCTAGTGTCACCTATCCGGACTTATCCGTGCAGCCACATTTGCCGGTATGGGACGGCCTTGACTTGGTCTGGCTTTGTGCTCTTTTATCGGTACCACCACACTAGGGAGGGTTATGCGTGCGTGCTGCCCTAATCAGGTAGACGACGATAATCCTGTGAGCCCAGTTGAGTTATTTTGCCGGCGTCCCCGTTTGGGACAGTTAGTGGCCACGACGGTGGCAGGTGTCACGGGGTGACACAAGGGCCACCCAGGACATGACCCTGGGAGGGTATGATTGTCAGTGGTACGATAGAGGAGTCACGGGTCAGGCAGGTTTCGTTGGAGCAGCACCGGTCCACCCGAATGGGAGCATGAGGTCAGGAGCTCCATAGTGTGGGTAAAGTGCGCAACCTCTGCAGAGTGTATGAATCTATTCGAATAGCCGCGTCCACGGTATTGGACAGTCCGTACTAGGCCACTTAAAGGTCAACCGTAACAATGATAATAATGATGGAAGAACTTGTCTTATGTTCAGAAATGCTCAGTGGATTATGAGCGTTCCGAGGGTTGTGGGACAACCCAGATGAGAGTAAGTTGGTAACAGTAAGCACTCAAGTACTTAATATGATCATTGCCATGCTATTGCTTGCTGCATTGTTTTGGTTGCCATGAGCTTGCGAGTACATTCCAAGTACTCACCTGGCGTATCATGCCAGATGCAGGAGAAGCCGAGGACGGAGGTCCCGATGGTTCGTGCTACGCTAACTAGGCCGTGTCCACAGCAGTGTCCCTGTGGATGGAGTTTTCCGCGCTATGTTCCGCTATGCCGTAGTTCAACCAAGTAGTATCGAGGCCCTGCTATGTTCCATAAATAATGTAGATATTGTCTCAACATGTGCAGTGCTTTTAGCCTCGCTATCGATGTAAATTATGAGCTTGTACTCGAGATATTTCAATAAAGTTCAGTTCTGTTATGTTCCAAGTTGTTGTGTGTTTCCAGAAGACATGATCTATGGGTTGGAAACACTGGTAAACCGGTTCTTTGAGCCGGGGTACCACTTCAACGTCCCTCATCCACCGCACAGGATGAGGATCCGTCGTCGATCTCGTCGTCTCGCCGGTTCAGCCACCCCGTCCTCCACCTCCAAGGAGCTGCTCCGACGATCGCCTCGCCTATCGCGGCTGGTCCATTCCCACAGCGCCGCCTTAACCTGCCCCACCGGAACCGCAACATCCTCACCGACTCCTCGGATGAAGCCGAGGCCCACTCGGCGCCACCAAAGAGGTTGTACACTCATCACATTTTCTCCTTCACTCGTCCTCACGGCGCCGCCGGTGCTCGATCCCGCTCCGTCATGGCGCGGCTCCCTCGCCGCCGGCGCCGCCGGCGACATCCTCCACGGCGGATCTCCCCCATTGCGAGGCTCCCTCAGCGGCGGCGGCCATACCAGTCGGAGCTGCTGCTGCTGCTCCGGCTCTCGCTCGCGCTGCTGCTCTGCTCTTGCTCTCGCTCGTGCTGCCGTTCTTCTCTTGCTCTCGCTCGCACTGTTCATGCTGGTACACGGGCTGCTGCAGCTAGACGAGTTGCTGCTCTGGCTCTCGTTCGCGCTGCTGCTCCGGCTGCTATCTGCTAGTGCGTTCCCTGTTGAGCGGCTGCTGATTTAGATCACTGCTTCTCTGCTACCACTAGTGCTCGAACGGCCTAAACTACCAATGAAGTGCTTCTCTGCTACTAGTACGCTCAGTTTCGACAGTAAAATTGAGTTTCGACAATAACAGTCAATTTGGACAGTAAAATTCAATTTCGACAGTTAAGTTCAGAGTCAAGAGTTTTTACATCTTCTGTTTGAGTTGGTTGTTTTTCGGTGATGTAAATTTTACAACTAGCACTTTCTCGTGATGTATTTTACATCATCTATTGGAGATGGTATTAGAATCCCACTTCAGATTAACGATGTCCATCTTGTGCTGCTTCAGCCTCGACGTCGCACAGCTTGCCGGAGCTGCTCCAACGACGGAACCATCCATCACAACAGAGCAGTACCCTCGACGCCGTCTACAGATGCCTCAGATCTTCTTCCCCAGCTCCGACAGCCACCTCCGCGAAACATCTTCAGCGACCGACCCAATGATGCTGAGGTCGAGATGGCTATGCCAAAGAGGTTGTACACTTGTCGCATCACTTTTTACTCTACATTCATGTCGACCCCTTAGGGCTATTTTGGTTCAAACACTACTAGAATCAGAGGATTTGCCATCTGCTAGCAGACGGCAAAGGAGGTCTTTGCCGTCTGCTTTCAAAAAACAGATGGCAAAGAACTGGCTGATGGCAAAGATCATATTTGCCATCAGCCACTTCTTTGCCGTCTGCTAAGTGGGTGGGGTCCAGTGGAGGCCAGCGCTGTAACGGCCCACCCCCCCCCCCACCTCTTTGCCGTCTGCTAGCAGAGTGCAAAGAGGTTAGTACCTAACGGCCGTCACCCCCACCCCTCCTCTCTCTCTTCTCTCTTTTCCTCGATCTCTCTCCCCCGATTCCCACACCGCAGCCGCCCCCGACCCCCACCGCCACCGCCGCCCCTGACCCCCTGCCGCCCCGTCCCGCCGCCTGCCCAGGCCGCCCGCCGCCTGCCGCGACCGCCTTGCCCCACGCCACACTGCCCCAGTCCACCCCGCCCCCTCCCCTGCGGCGGCCGCCCCGCCCCCCTCCCCTGCGGCGGCGCCGCCCCCCTCCCCCTGCGGCGCCTCTCCTGCACCGGGCCCCTCCTCCACCGGCCCCCTCCACCGGCCGCCCCCCTCCCAAGGTGAGCTCTTCTCCTCTTTTTTCTGTTTTTTTAGATTTAGTTTAGTTTAGTTTTTTTTCTGTTTTTTTAGGTTTAGGTTTAGATTTAGTTTAGTTTAGGTTTAGTTTAGGTTAAGAAGAAAGAAGAAAGATGAAAAAAATAAAAGAAAATAAGAAGAAGAAGAAGAGGAAGAAGAAGAAGAAGAGGAAGAAGAAGAAGAAGAGGAGGAAGAGAAGAAAAGAAGAAGAGGAGGAGGAGGAGGAGAAGAAAACAAGAAGAAAAAGAAGAAGAAGAACCGGGTCGAGGATCGGGAACCGGGTTGAGGGGTGCGTCGGCGCCGATGGAACCGGGTCAAGGATCGCCGGTCGAAAAAACTATGGTCGAGGGTCGGGAACGAGGGTCGAGAATCGCCGGTCGCCAAGGGGTCGAGGGTCGGGCCAGAGGGTCGAGGATCGCTGGTCGCCGAGGGGATAGATGGTGGAGCCAGTGGTCCCGCCGGTCCCGGCGCCGTCGCCCAGGCCGAGAATCCCCCGGTCCGAGTGCTGACCCGTCGACCGTGCATCGCCATACCTGAGGGCGCCCAGGGACGAGCGGGTTAGGGGGTTCCTCGGCGTCGATGGAACCCTAAATGACGGCTAGTTAGGTTAGGGGGTTCCTCGGCGTCGATGGAACCCTAAATGACAGCCCGACATGACACCTCGACACCCCGACACGACACCCTGACACCCCGACACCCCGACACCAAGACACGACACCCCGACACCCTGACCCAACACTCCGACACCACGACACCCCGACACCCCGACCCGACACCCCGTCATATATTTGTGAATTATGAGTTAGGTCATATATTTTCTGATTTTGTTATGAAAAACATCATATATATTTGTGTTGATCGGGTGGATTTAAATGTGCAGTTGTTTCGTCGCTGCGAGGGTCTGGTGTTCGACGACCTCCCCGTGCGTTCGACGAGCTCCGCTCCTGCGTTCGTGGGTGAGCACAAATGACATCTCCTCCTCCCCCCTTCATTTGCTCTGTTCCAGTCTTCGTGCCGATGAAACTTGCTAGCTATAGGTGTCTTCAATCATCAGTATGCGTGACCACTATGCGTCTCCCATTCGAAAGGGTTACATCTATAAATATGAATGCATTTGCATATTTATAACCATGATTCTTTATAATTGTCCAACGTTATCCATGGACAGCCCGAGTATGTGTAGATTGGGTTTGTTTTCCCATATGCTCTGCTCCGGATCCGATGCAGAATTTCGTTAGTGCCTCCCTGTTGTTCTCCGGGTACACATCCTCTCTGCTTATTGCCGAGACGTGTATCAGGAGAACAGCAAGGAGGTGCTGCCGAAATTTTGCGTCGGATCCGGAGCAGAGCATGGGAAAACGAACCCAATCTACACATACTCGGGTGGGATTAGGACCTATCTTTACCTATTAGCGTCTAGGTTGCATGGACGTAATAAAACTGACAAACTCCATTAACTGATGAATATGGTTTGCTGAATTATGTATATATTTCTTGTGTGTCCAGTAGCTAGGCAAGATGAGTGATCGTGCGTGGATGTACACCGGTCACACTAGTCAGAAAGACAGGACCGATGAATGGTTAACAAAAACCAAGGGGTTTGTGAGAGCCGCATTTGCAAATGGCCAGAGAAAAACCTGGTGCCCCTGTGTCCGGTGCGACAACTATCATAAGAAGACAAAGCTTGAAATGAGTAAACACCTGCAGAAGTGGGGTTTTACGCCTGCTTATACGGTCTGGACATTTCATGGTGAGTCTGCCCAACGTGCCAGAGCTGAGGTGGGCCGTCGTCGCACCGACGAGCATGGTACCGGGATCGAAGACATGGCGGAAGACTTTGATGATGCTCGGGATTCGGACGATGAGATGGAGGAATTTGCAAAGGCCTTCAATGATATGTTGGAGTCTTCAAAACGTCCTCTCCACGAGCACACTGAGCTTTGTCAGCTGGATGCCATCGCACAAGTAATGGCTCTGAATGCTTAATTCAACTTGGGCAGAGAATGCTACGACGCGATGATGACACTATTTGGACGCTTTCTACCCAAAGGCCATGTAATGCCTGCAAACCTGTACCAGTCGGACAAAATCCTCCGTGTACTTAAGATGCCCTATGAGAAGATAGATGCCTGTGAGAATGGATGTGCCTTATTTAGGCTTGAGTATGCGGACTTGAACTATTGTCCCATTTGCTAGTCTTCCAGGTATGTTGTGGTAGACAACGGTATGGGTGAGAAGAGTCAAAAAAAATCCTAGTTAATGTTCTTCGGTATATGCCAATCATACCAAGACTTCAACGTCTTTTCATGGTCGAAGAGACGGCCAGACAGATGACATGGCACAAATTGGGCAAAAGAACCGAACTAGATGCAGATGGGAATTAGATGTTGGTACACACATCGGACGCTTTTGCGTGGAAGCACTTCGATGCAATACATCATGATAAAGTGGCAGATCCAAGGCATCCTCGAGTCGACATCAGCACGGATGGGTTCAATGTGTTTGGTATGATGGCAGCCCAATACAGTTGTTGGCCTGTATTTGTCATTCCACTCAATCTCCCCCTCGGACAGATTATGCAAAGAAAGAACATTTTCCTAACGTTGATAATTCCAGGGCCCAACTATCCGGGGAAGAGTATGAATGTGTACATGCAGCCACTTAAGGATGAATTGCAAGAAGCTTGGGATAATGGGATCAAGACATACGACGCCGCTACAAAAAAACTTCCTAATGCATGTGTGGTACATGTACTCGATGCATGACTTGCCGGCGTATGCGCTATTCGTTGGCTGGTGTGTGCATGGAAGGTTCCCGTGCCCCACATGCAAGGCAGCTCTTGAGTTTCATTCGCTGGATGTAGGTCGCAAGTATTCTTGCTTCGACTTGCATAGACAGTTCCTGGATCCTCGCCATAAGTTCAGAAAAGACAAGAAGAAATTCATCAAAGGTAGAGTTGTCAAAAACTCTGCACCACCTGCATTGACAGGCCAACAGACCCTGGATCAGTTAAACGCTCTCGAGCCGGATCCAGAGCGTCCAGGGTATTTCAAGGGGTATAATTCGGAACACGCCTGGACTCACAAGACATGCTTGTGGGATCAGCCTTACTTCACAGACCTCCTTTGCCCACACAACATCGACGTGATGCACCCTGAAAAGTATGTCGCCGAGGCCCTCTTTGGTACATTGTTCGGCATAGAGGGGAAGTCAAAGGATAATCCTAAGGCTAGAGTCGATCAGGAGGCTCTATGTGATAGACCGTTACAAAACATGCGACAACCGAAAGGAAAGCAGAACTGGACGAAGCCAAAGGCATGGTTCAATCTTGGAAGGCCAGATATGAGGGAAATTATCCTGTGGGTGAAAAAGGAGTTGATGTTCCCCGATGGGTATGCAGCGAATCTAAAGAGGGGAGCGAGTCTTGAAAAATTGAAAATATTTGGTCTCAAGAGTCATGATTGGAACATATGGCTTGAGCGGGTAATGCCGGTGATATTGCGTGGCTTTATCCCTGAGGATGAATGGCTAGTACTGGCAGAGCTGAGCTATTTCTTCCGTGTTCTTTGAGCGAAAGAACTATCGCCTGGATTGCTAGATGAAATGGAAGAGTTGGCGCCGGAGTTGATCTGCAAGTTAGAGAAGATCTTCCCACCGGGCTTCTTTAATCCAATGCAGCATTTGATTTTGCATCTCCCGACCGAGGCACGATTGGGGGGGCCCGTGCAGAATCGTTGGTGCTACGCAACGGAGAGGATGCAGAAGCCGCTTCGAGCAAAATGTAAAAATAAACATAGAATTGAAGCATCGATGGCCGAGGCATTCATTACTGAGGAGGCGGCAAACTTCGTGACAGCCCACTACGAAGCCAAAAATCATCATTTGCATAATCTGAAGCCTCGGTACAATGCTGGCGACCCTAAAAAGGGTGGATCCAACCTCAGCCTATTCAAAGGGAAGCTCGCACCAGCCGGTGCTTCTAATTCCTTATCGTTGGATGTCGAAGAATGGCGGACCATTTCGTTGTATATCTTCAACAACCTAACAGAAGAGCGGCCGTACATCGAGTACGTTCTCGGTACATTGTTTCGCAACTTCTAATTCCTTTGAACTGCTCTTATTCCCGGATATTTGATACAGTCGATACGTCGCCAAATTCTCGTATGGAGCGGTGATCCAAAAGGATTCCGTCGAAGAGTATGAGCTTCTGGCAAAGCATGGAGGCGGCTATCCTGGTTTCATCTCTTGGTTCAAACAAACAGTAATTTCCATTAGACCATTTCATTTCTTCGTCTAAATTGCGGCTAATGCAACAATCCTTTCGTATTAAACTTGTAGGCTAATTCATAGTCTATGGATGCCAAATTGAGACAAGTCGCTAATGGTTTTGACTATAAGGTCCGTTCATTTGACAAATACGACATTAACGGGTATCGCTTTCGTACCTATGGCAAAGAGCTATCTATGGCCGACCGAAAGTCTACAAATTGTGGTGTCTCTGCTATCGGCGAAGGAGATACCTAGTATTATGGAATAGTTGAAGCAATTTATGAACTTCTATTCTATGGTGCAAACCCACCGAACGTCGTAGTCTTCAAATGTTATTGGTTCCAGCCGAAGGAGACTAGAAGGACTCATGAACATATAGGGCTAGTTTAAATCAAACAAAGCACCCATTTGGATGTTCCCGATGTCTATATTACGGCTCAATAGGCAACCCAAGTTTTCTATCTACCGTGGGCCTGTCAATGTGATCCAAATCTCAATGGTTGGGATGTCGTTTATGAAGTGCCGCCCCATGTTAGACCACCTCCCCCCAATGAAGAGGATTATGAACCTCACATTAACCCAGACACATATGAAGGAGAATTCTTCCAAGAAACATGTCTTTCCAAAAAACGTTTCAAGAACCGCTCTACTTCACCCCAGAATATTGAAGTAGACAGCGACAGTGAATCCGACTTCACCCCTGAGCCGGAACAAGAAGAGCCGGAACAAGAAGAGGTTACTGCTGCGGATGACCTGTCAATGCTTGACCGATTACGTAAAGGAGTCCTTCCACATGTTGATGCATTTATTGATGATGATGATGAGCACGTCATTACTGATAGTGATGATGATTATGCATTTATTGACCCCGGAGCATATATAGACGATGAAGATTAATATTTGTTCATGTCAGGTATTCAATTATTATTATGTACATATATATTATTCATGATGATGATACACTTAAATTATATACATATTATTATTCATGTCAGGTATTCAATTTTTTTATGTTGTACTAATTTCGTTTACTCTTTGTCATTGCAGGTGTTGACAGATGGTGGGCGTGGGTCCAGAGCGCTCCGAGGCTCCTTCCTCGGCGCGTGGTGGGAGGGGTGCTTCCATTCCACCCCAGCACCTCCGGAGAGCGCTGCATCTCAGTATGCAGACACCACCGGTGGGCGCTTCTTCTTTGGCCGGGAGAGGTCGGGGGAAGAAGAGCGGTACTAGAGGTGGCCGTGGCGGCGGGAGAGGTAGGAAGGCCGCTAAGCCTTCCTCGCCGCCACCCCCAGGACTGCTACGTCTGAGGTGGACCCGTCTCAAACTCCGGTCCACGAGCCTCGGGCCGACGAGCCTCGGGTCGCCGAGCCTTCGCCCCACGAGACTCCTCTCCACGAGCCTCGGGCCGCCGAGCCTTCGCCCCACGAGACTCCGGTCCCAGAGGCTTCGTCCCACGAGACTCCGGAGCAGAGCACGGATCAGGTTACGTCGCAGTCGACCCGATGGGGGGACTGGCCGCCGGAGTCGAGTGGCCATGCTGATGGTGGCGAGGATCGCTTTTCGGATGATAGCTATAGCGAGGGCGAGCTGGTTGAGGGGGGCAACGTCTACCAGCATGGTGGTACAAAGCTCCCGCCCGTGCCGGCGACCCGCGAGCAAAGGTGGTTGATTGCGCCTAATGGGGAGAAGTAAGTGCATTTACTCTTTTTTAACCTTTTGCCTTCACGTTTCTTCAAAATCTAATGCGTTGGCCTTGTCATACTGCAGGGGTTGGATACACGGCCCTGGTATCCGCAAGCCCAACTTCGTCCTTGGTGTGCTTTGCTGGCAGAACTTCCCGGGGTGGGTCACGTTGCCCGGTGAGGGTCAGGTTCGACAGCTCGGACTGAGCTGGGAGCTGTACTTGGCTGCCCCGGCCCCGCCGTAGGAGAGGATCGACGGTGTCTTGTGCCGCACGAGGGCTGAGATGGTGATCCAGACGTTTTGGGTAATTTCTCTTTTACAGAATTAAAAATCAACAGTACCGAGTTATTGTACTAATCAGTGTTGTCTTGTTTGATTGCAGACCTTCTACGGGTGTCTTGAGGGAGAGGAGGAGGCCGCGGCTATGGTTATCGAAGCCGAGTGTTGGCGCCTACTTCAGAACTTACGGCACGAGGCTCGGGTGCAGGCTGTTCGAGACTACTACGCCTCGACTGGTCTTAAGAGGTCCAAGACGAAGTGCCGCGTCAAGTTTCTGAGTAAGGAGAAGTACATGAAGGTAAATACCTATTCTTAAGGCCTTGTACTTAGTTTCCTTGATTTGATTCGTAGGCGTAGCGTTGAAATTTCTCTTGACTAACTTAGGTGCCCCCGAGATGGTGTGCGGATAGGATGGACTGTTGGGAGGCTTTGGTGGATGAGTGGTGCTCTCCCCAATGGCTAGCTGTCCACAACAATGCCAAGGAGCGGCGTGCCAAAATGGTTGGTGTGCCACACCATCAAGGGAGCGCCAACCTATATGAGTTCAGGAATAACTGGGTATGTGGTTTGCTTCATGATTCATGCAATTTCATTCTTCATGCTAGCTTGAGCCCTTAACTAATACTTTGTTACTCTCTTTTAGGCGCGACACAACAAGACGGAGGTGCCAGAGGTGTTCGACCTCTATGACATGGCCCATACTGCAAAGTACAAGAAGGCCAAGGCATTCTCTGAGTCTGACATTGATCATCCAGAGAGCTTCACCAACATCTCCTCCCACAACAAGCTCGTGAGGTACAGAGACGAGGGGAAGGCGAGGAAAGGGGAGGACTTTAACCCGAGCCGGCAACCTCTTGATCCAGAGCTGGTGATGATATCTGGTGGCGGGAGGCCCCATGGCTCGATAGCCATTGGGGATGGACTGATACGTTGTCCTAGCACACTCCCGGAGATCAAGAAGCGCCAGACGAGCTCCGATCCTGAGATAAGGTCTCGTCCACGGCCAATGGAGTTCCAAATCGAGGTTAGTTATACGGACTCAGATACCTTTCCTCCATTACATTGTGTGTGCGGCCGTCGATGATTACAATGCTAACGAGGAGTGGTGTTGCAGGCTGCTCTTGAGAAAGAGAGAGCGAAGACCCAAGAGCTTCTGGCGGAGGCAAAGAGGCAGGCGGCGGAGAGGGAGAGGGAGTTGGAGGAGAGCACTGCTACGCTGTTGGAGGAGGAGAGGAACCGGAATGACGCGTCTCACCGGGCCTTATACGAGCTCTTCGTGGTAAGTTTCTTCTACATATTAGCCAAATCATGCATGTAATGTTCGTTTCATTACTAACTAATATGACAGACTCGTGAAAACCAAATGTGCAGACCATGTGCCAGAGCAACGGTCAGACCCCTCCGCTGATGCCAGTCATTGCTCCGGCGGGCACGGTGAGTTTTATTTGAATGGTCATTAGTTACTAGTCTTCACATTTGAGTTGCATCATGCTAACGAGACATTGCAAATGATCTTTGGTGCAGCGTAACTCCTGACAAGCATCGACCGATCCTTCTGCGTCTGCCACTGGCGCGACTGGTCCTTCACCTCCGTGATGACGGTACGTTTTCCCTAGTGTTTTGCTTAACAAATGCGTACTTAGCTTAAGAAATGACCTATTTAGCTCCAAAATGTCATATATTTAGCTTATTTTCCTCGAAAATGACAAAATAACCTTACTTAGCTCCAAAATGACCAATTTTACCTAGGCTTGCTCAATAATGACCTATACTTAGCTTAATTAGTTCATTTATGACATAATTAGCGTACTTAGGTCAAAAATGGCATAATAACCTTGGTTTAGCTCCAAAATGTCATATACTTAGCTTATTTTCCTCGAAAATGACATAATAACCTTACTTAGCTCCAATATGACCTATTTTACCTAGGATAGCTCTAAAATGACCTACACTTAGCATTTTTTCCTGCAAAATGACTTAATATGCTTAGTTAGCTCAAAAATGGCATAACTACCTAGGCTAGCTCAAAAATGACCTATACATAGCTTAGCTAGTTCATTTATGACATAATTAGCTTACTTAGGTCAAAAATGGCATAATAACCTTGGTTTAGCTCCAAAATGTCATATACTTAGCTTATTTCCCTTGAAAATGACATAATTACCTTACTTAGCTCCAAAATGACCTATTTTACCTAGGTTAGCTCTCAAATGACCTATACTTAGCTTAGCTAGTTCATTTATGACATAATTAGCTTACTAAGGTAAAAAATGGCGTAATAACTTTGGTTTAGCTCCAAAATGTCATATACTTAGCTTATTTTCCTCGAAAATGACATAATAACCTTACTTAGCTCCAAAATGACCTATTTTACCTAGGATAGCTCTAAAATGACCTATACTTAGCATTTTTCCTCCAAAATGACTTAATATGCTTAGTTAGCTAAAGAATGGCATAACTACCTAAGATAGCTCAATAATGACCTATACTTCGCTTAGCTAGTTAATTTATGACATAAGTAGCTTACTTAGGTAAAAAATGGCATAATAACCTTGGTTTAGCTCCAAAATGACCTATTTACCTAGGTTAGCTCTAAAATGACCTACACTTAGCATTTTTTGCTCCAGAATGACTTAATATGCTTAGTTGGCTCAAAAATGGCATAATTACCTAGGTTAGCTCAATAATGACCTATACTTAGCTTATTTAGTTCATTTATGACATACTTAGCATATTTAGGTCAAAAATGGCATAATAACCTTGGTTACCTCCAAAATGTCATATACTTAGCTTATTTTCCTCGAAAATGACATAATAACCTTACTTAGCTCCAAAATGACCTATTTACCTAGGTTAGCTCTAAAATGACACAAGTAAGCAATAAGAAGAAGAAAAAGAAGAGGAGAAAAAGAAAGAGAAGAAAAATTCTTCTTCTTCTTCTTCTTCTTTTTCTTCTTCTTCTTCTTCTTCCTCTAGTCTTCTTCTTCTTCTTCTTCTTCTTCTTCTAGTCTTCTTCTTCTAACTTTCTTCTTTCCCATTTTGCAGATTTGCTTCCGATCACGGAAGCTTGCGTTGATGGAGTCTACTCTTCTCCTTGTCCTTCCTTTTTGTTTTGATTTTGTAGGATGAACAGTGTGAAACTTGCTACCTATATATGTATGTATGGATGAAACCATTGTATATGGACTTTTTGCTTAATTGTTGGATATGTTGGCTATATATATGTTGGATATGGACTTTTGATTTGGTATATATATGTGTTGGATGATCATATCCATATGGCAGGGATATGTATGCTTGTTGAAAGTATTTTCAAATGAATATATATATATATCTGTGAAATTGATTGAATTTAAGAAAAAACAGAATTAACAGGGGCAATACAGGCACTTTGCCGTCTGCTAGCAGACGGCAAAGAGCTTTGCCGTCCGCCAGCAGACGGCAAAGCTGCCACGTGGCAGCTACCTGTGCAACCTGGGGGGCACCTGGGCTGGCCTATTTGGGTGCTTTGTCGTCTGCTGGTAGACGGCAAAGGGTATGCATTGGCCCCAGCTGACGCCTGACGTCAGCTGACGTCAGCTGGCAGACGGCAAAGTACTTTGCGCCTTTGCCGTCTGCTGGCAGACGGCAAAGTACGCCGTTAGCCACCTAACGGGCCTAACCCTATCCCTCTGCCGTCCATGGCATTTGCCGTCTGCTTGCTTAGTATGGCTGACGGCAAACTTCTTTGCCGTCCACTTTATTAAGGCAGACGGCAAAGCAGCCCTCTGCCGTAGTTCATTCAACCGGACGTGGGGCCGTCTGCTGGCTGACGGCAAAGGGCTTTGCCGTCCTCCAGACATTCCTTTGCCGTCTGCCATGGCAGACAGCAAAGTGCCTGATTCCTATAGTGAAAGGAATTATTGAAGGAAAAACATAGCAATAGGAACTTTTCCTATGGTACTCTACTATTCAATTATTCATGCATTTGGTTGCAAGGAATGGAGCAAAACAAACTCAAGGATTTTTTCCTTTCATGTCTGTTTCAAAGGAAGAACATAGAAATTTTAACATCCACCTGGACCTACTTACCAAAATCCTATGCATGAAAAGAAGACTAAGTGTATTAGTGGCATAATAACATTCTAACTTTACACATTTGCAGGTGGTTTGACTTTAATTTGGCCATGTTTCTTTGCATTCCTGTGCTCTTCCTGCAAGCTAAAGGAGCCCTTACAGAATTACTTTAGTTATAGATAGGTGTCAAAGAAAACTTTGTGTGGTTTGTCCTGCTCCTGCCGCACCGTCGTCCACCTCACCTGAGCTGCTCCATCGACAGAAGCGTCCACCATACCTGACATCACGACTCCTTACCATGTTTCACCGCCTCAGATCTCCTTCCCCGCCACCGGCAGCCACCGCAACTGCATCAACATCATCGACTCAGCAGATGAACCTGAGGAGTACACGGGTCTGCAAGAGAGGTCGCACTCTTTTGTTTCTGCTTACTTTATGCATTGCTTAATATTACCTGCTAGTTTATCATCCTGTTCATCTCTTAGACACTAAGTGAGGTCCAAATTAATGTTCAAACTTGAGTTTTAAAATGCTTGTGAGGCAGATATCAAGGCAGTAATGAATAGTATATCGATCTACTATCTGTTTCATCTAGGGTATCTACTATGTCGTTCATCTTGTGTGGGAAACAAACAGTAAAGTAGCCATCATCTGTCTTTTTATTAAATTAAGCAATCATTTGCCTGCTATCATTATTTTTGGATCTATCCACTGGTTGTTACCATCACTCTAGATTTCTGCATGCTCTCCTTACTTAATCTCACTATATATTTTTCGTAGGCATGTCAGTTATTGTACACAGTCATGCTGAACATGTAGAGAAAAAGAGAAGAGTCTTGCACGGCAATACAATGTCACGCAGACTGTAATCCAGAGGAAGATAGCTGTTCAGAGGTGGAGACAGAGGGAGCTGACTACTCCTATTTACCCACCAAGGTGTTTGCTCTAACTTGGCATGATGATGTTGGTCATATCATGCATATGGTGCCTTGCTCTGCTTACTTTTGACATCATATATGTTATCTGCTTAGTTTAGACATATTTTGTAATGCTGTTTAGTTTCTATATCATATATGTGAATTATGCAATGCCATCTTTTATAGCCAGCCATAATATATGTGAAATATGCAATGCCATCCTGTTTAGCCAGGCTTCAGATATTTGAATTATATCTTGCCATTCCTTTTTTTTCATTACATTTCCATTTGTCGACAATGTTCGTACATTCAACTACTCTTCCTGTGAATCAGCTATTTCAGTGGGTGATGAAAAAATCTAGAGTGAAAACAAGTTTTCAGAGCAGACAGTGCTACCTGTCGAAGCAGATCCCTTGCTGGGTCCAGATAGCTCCTCAGAGGAGGATTCAGAGACAGATGACCAGTCCTATTCCCCTCCCCCCCGAGGTGTATGCTCTAACTTGGCAGGGCTATATTGCTCGTATCATGCATATGGTGTCTTGCATTGGATAGTTTAGACATCATATACACAATATTCAACACCATCTGCTTAGTTTAGACATCATATATGCGAATGCCATCTGCTTAGTATATAAATCACATATGTGAATTATATCATGTCATCCTGTTTACTTCGATAACATGTATGTGAATTATGTCATGCGAACCTGTTTACTAAAGACATCATATAATTATCTCATGTCATCCTTTTTATTTAGTCATCATATCTTTGAATTATGTCATGCTATACTGTTTAGATAGACATCATATATGTGAAATTATGTCATGCTATCCTGTTTAGTTAAACAACATATATGTGAGCTATTTCATGCCCTCTTTTTTCCTCACTATCTATTGCATATATCTCATACAAGGTCTGTACATTCAACTACTTTTCTTGTTTATCAACCATTTGAATTGGAGGGTGTGATGGCAGTATCTAGCGGAGTAAAAACACGGTCTTCAAATAAAATAGTGCTACCTATCGATGGAGATAGCACCCCGGTTGTACTTGCACAAGAACCAGCCCTACCACACATAACCCAGACTATCATAGATTGTATCCCTACTCCCATGGATAGAGAACCAGCTTCACCTAATCTAACCCCAACCCCAGCAGATAGTAACCCAGTTCCAGTTGACACAACACCATCTCCATGACAGAGCTCCCAAACAAGAGCAATTAGTAAGGCAGCTCCAGCCCCCAAAGCGCCAGGAGTACCACGGCGAACCCCAACTCCATCAGTTAGTACACCTATTCCTGTGGACGAAGCAGAACCAGTCATCCGTAGTTTAGCATCTATCGCATTTGATGTTGTTAAATCCTATGTGCATATCTTCCCATCATGGAAATATTATACTGAAGATGAAGGAAAAAGCCAGTTGCAGGTGTTGCTCCAGGAGTTATGTGTAAGTATTCATGGAAATTACTTTGCTTTGTCCCATACTTTCTACCTCCCTGCTGGTTATAACACAGCAAATATTTCCATTTTTCTGTGTAGAGAACGACCGATTTGGAAACTCATGATGAGGTAACATGTGCTAATACCTCTGCTATCTTCAAGAATGCTTTGCGGCAGTATCAGAATTACCTGAAGAAAATGTATTTCACTGGCAAGGAAACTCATCAAATTCCCTTACTTTCTCCAGAGACACATTTACGAGACAATGACTAGGAACGCCTTGTTCTGTATTGGTCTAGTCCCATGAATCTGGTAGGGTCTATGAGATCATATTTCATTTTGAAGTACTATATGGCCGTGTCTTACTATACTCTCTTCTTGTAGAACAAGTGCTTAAACCTGCAGAACAACTGTTCTCAGGTAAGATTCCATAGCTGTGGTGCATACTGCTTTACTCTTGTATCACTGTATTTACTCATACCAACTAATTTTTAAATAGAAGGATCCAATCGAAACTCCAATGGCACAACAGGTATGTTTAAACATGTTTCTTTAACTGGGTTGCTCTTCTAAATTTCTCTATGCTGATTTCAATTTCAATTGTGTAGACAGTTGTCTTCTCATATCATGCACATTACTAGCACCAAAACAGAGCCAATAATGTTGTTAGTTGTACATGTATACCCATGGTAACCATCTGGTGGTGCCGTGTAGTTTCCCACACTTATATTCTTTCAATGCTATTTTGTCTTGAACTGATATGTTTGAACTGTGTCTCTATTTTGATTTGACAAGACAATGCAGTGACAGTAGCACATAGATATATGTTTATTTGATGCTTTTATAATGTACTACTTTGCAATAGAAGACTTGATAGTTTAATCCTGTCCACCTTACTACTGAACTGGTTCACCAAAATGAGTTTCATATACTACATGCTAAACCTGTTATGTGTCTGCTTGTTTCTTCTTTTAGAATGCTGACAGAATATTGGAGAAGAGTACCACATTAAGCAATGGTAAAGGAAGTAATGCAGATAAGGTTCAAGATAGTGAGACAACCTTGCTGGTCTCCAACAAAGCTGATATAACAGATAAGGAAAACTATCATGAAGACAGTGAGACAACCCCAAAGTCCTGTCTTGATGTAGTGTTCGAGTTACTGGCCACTACCGCTTGCTCAAGCTCTTCAAACTCGCTGTCTGAATCAGTTCGGTTTCTTGAGTCTGAACTACAAGCTGAAATACATCGGCTAGCTATGCTGCGACAAGAAGCCGAAGGACTGAGGAAGTCCCTAGAGAATTCAGATGCATACTTTCTGATGGTGTCCTGGATTAAGGGGTGCTAACCTAGCCAGCCCGTCTCTTCGGTTGGGCCGATGGGCCATCGTGCGTGATCAAGGTGGACTCCGGAGGCCGCGTACAGGAGGCGTGATCAAGACTGTCTCTACCGAAGACTTGACGTACACTCCAAGATCTCTCCTGTCGCCCTGCTCCTAGATACCGACTTTGTAAGCCTAGATACCCTCCTTGGCGTGTATATAAGCCATAGGGTTTAGCCCATAGAGGGGACATCAATGCAATCTTATTCACCTAGCCCTAGAACTAGAACACATCTGAAGATCTCAAGGTAGATCGACTCTGTACTTGTCACATCTCCATTGATATAAACAAGAGCAGGATGTAAGGTTTTACCTCCATCAAGAGGGCCCAAACCTGGGTAAAACACCGTCTCCTTGTTCCTGTTACCATTGATCCGAGATCCACAGCTCGGGACCCCCTACCCCGAGGTCTGTCGGTTTTTACACCGACACTGGTGCTTTCATTGAGAGTTCCGCTGTGCGATCACCAGAAGGATCGATGGCTCACCTGCAAATCAACTGCGCCAACGGCCAGGTGAGCGTTTACGCACCCGACCAGCTTTTTGTTTTCGACAGCATGGTGTTTTGCGCCGATTCGACGGGACATCTGGCCTCTGTTGAGAACTACGCCCCAGGTCGGATCATGACCTTCGGTGGCCTCGAATACACTGCGGATTCCCGCAGCGAACTCGTCTTATCAGGATGGACTCCCGGCTGAATTGAGAGCTTGCCCGGCTCTGGGGGCTCGACTCCGGAACCGATCTCCGTCGTGATGCCTTTAGAGACCCCCGACGCAACCACTCCGGCCAGTCCCCTTCCGATCTCCAGTCCAGACATAAATCTGACTCCCACCTCCGAAATTACGTCAGTATCAGAACTGACCTCGGCGCAGAACCCGGAATTGTGTTCAGATTCCCTTTGCGCCGAAGACGTGTCAAGTTACATGCCGGGCATACTTCAAGTCAGCCCTGCTTATAGCGCAGCAATGAATCCCGAAGAGCTATCTCACCTCAATGAGATGCTTAACCGCATCCAGAGTATGTCCATCTCGGACGGCAAGATTGTGGTTTACGATCAGATCGGACTTAAAGCCGATGATCAGGAAATTTACATACCACCCACCACCCACCTAGTCGCCACGATCGACGACTTAACCGATGTACTGGACTATGGTGGCGCCACAGACATGGATGAAGATACTGATGGCCCCATCGAGAACACCTCGCCCCCGGTAAACACGGGCAGGTGGACCGCCACGTCCACCCATGATGTTTACATGGTGGACACCCCCAAATCCCCTCCAAGACGTCGGCGAAGACGTCGAAGAGGCAATAATGGGGAACCCAGTGGTAATAATGCGACAGCTAATAACGGCGACGTGGAGGACGGTGATGCCGATAACCCTGAGGAGGACCTTGAAGCCTCCCAGTGAGGAACGGCACACCCGACCGACATCTCAGGGACTCAGCTCCCGATGACCTCTTTGAAGGGGCCGACGATAACTACATGCCGGAATCCGAGGAGGACGAGAGCCTCGGTACCGAGGACTACATCGTTCCCGAAGACCCTTTTGAACAAGCGCTTCCGGTGGCGCCTCATTGTGATGGCCCGGAGCATGAAACGCAAGCAGCAGCAGTTGCAGGCCGATACCGACGCACTGAATGAAAAGTGGGTCGAAGTGCTCTTTGCCGAGCAAGATATGGAAGACTGGCGCCATAGCACACCGAAATCATACCCACGCAGGCGTCTCTTGCTGGAGTTTGATGAGGAGCTCGCTGATGACCACGACCGACCCCCTAGAGGTCGGGACAGGCCAAGACGAGAAAACCTCAACGGCCGGCCACCTCCACGCTGTTATGGCAAGGACCCCATGGATTACCTAGATCCTCACGACGCTAGACGTCGCATGGAGGAAAACAGGGCACCTCCTCGGTCCATCTATGGATCAAGGGGACGCGCGCCCGCCGGGCTTGATGGCTACGATGACCGGATGGACAGGAACGGCCGTGCCCGAGATCAGGCTTACTCACGGCTCTCTCCTGATCTCCAATGAGATGTTCCTCGGTTCCGAGGTCTGGCTCACCCAATCTGCTTTACAGACAGGGTGATGGAACATCAATTCCCGGAAGGATTTAAGCCCATCAATATAGAATCATATGATGGCACTACCGACCCAGCAGTATGGATCGAGGACTTCCTTCTCCACATACACATGGCCAACGGAGATGATCTCCATGCCATTAAATACCTGCCGCTCAAGCTAAAGGGCCCGGCGACGCATTAGCTTAACAGCCCACCTGCTCATTCTATTGGTAGCTGGGAGGCCCTAGAGGATGCTTTTCGAGCAAGCTTCCAGGGCACGTACGTCCGACCACCGGACACTGATGACCTTAGCCACGTCACCCAGCAGCCAGGCGAATCAGCACAGATATTCTGGAACAGGTTCCTCACCAAGAAGAACCAGATCATAGAGTACTCTGAAGCCGAGGCCACCGCCGCATTCAAGAACAATATACGAGATGAATGGCTGGCCCGCCAACTCGGCCAGGATCAGTCGAGGAGTATGGCGGCCCTCACCTCACTGATGACTCATTTTTGCGCAGGAGAGGACAGTTGGCACGCCCGTAGTACCCACAACGGCGAGGCAGGCACCTTGGAAACACACAGCGCCAATGGAAAACCCAAGTGCAACAAAAATAACAGCATGTATAAAAGTGGCGGAAGCGATACGGAAGACACAGTGGTCAACGCGGGGTTCACCGGACCTAAGTCCAGACAGAAAAGAAAACCCTTTAAAGGGAACAAGGACGGACCTAAAGCTTGATAGACTCATGGAATCCATGGCACTCAGGACAAACCAGCAACCCACACTAACAGGAATTGCTGGGTCTTCAAACAAGCCGGCAAGGTAGCGACAGAGGGTCAAAATAAAACCCAAAATCGTAGCGAAGACGAGGAAGAACCTTGGAGGCCCAATAACGGAGGCCAGAAGAAGTTTCCTAATGAGGTAACAGAGGTCAATATGATCTATGTTACCCACATCCCCAAAAGGGAGAGGAAGCGTGCGCTTCGGGACGTATACGCGCTAGAGCCAGTCACCCCGAAGTATAACCCATGGTCGGCTTACCCGATCACATTTGACAAACATGATCATCCGACCAGCATCAGGCACAGCGGATCGGCGGCGCTTGTCCTAGACCCTATTGTTGATGGTTATCATCTGACACGTGTCCTCATGGACGGGGGAAGCAGCCTTAACCTCATTTACGAGGATACAGTTAGGAAGATGGGCATCGACTCATCCCGGGTCAAGCCGAGCACCACCACCTTTAAAGGTGTCATCCCTGGCGTTGAAGCCCGCTGTAGCGGAATGGTCACCCTAGAGGTAGTCTTCGGCTCCCCGAGAACTTTAGAAGTGAGGAGTTAATCTTCGATATCGTACCTTTCCAAAGTGGATACCACGCGCTCTTAGGGCGCACAGCCTTCGCACGCTTCAACACAATCCCGCATTATGCTTACCTCAAGCTTAAAATGCCGGGACCCAACGGCGTTATCACAGTCAATGGTAACACCGAACGCTCACTACAGACAGAGGAACAGACCGCAGCTTTCGCAGACGAGGTACAGGCATCCGAGGAGGCGGCCCGCAGCGATAAACGCGCCGCTAGCTCATCGAAGCACATCCGGGCCACATAAGTCGACCTCGGCCACATACCCCCACACCCTAAATAGGGATACGGGCTCCTCGTGTGCCCTCTCTAGATGGGGCACTATGTCCCCAGGGTGCACAATTTTGCACTCAAGATTCCCTGGGTCACCGAGGAGCGAATTTTTTTATTAAAACGTCGGCACTGTTCGACCAAGCACCGACGTGGCTTCGAGCCCCTGTAAAGGCAAGTCTCTGGCAAAGAAACAGCCAAACATGACTACGTCAAGGTGGCCTCAACCAGAACACGGACTTCGACAACGCCTCCTTCAAGGAGCCCGGTCAATCAAACACGTTGAGCATATAAGGGGCCGGAAAGGCTTCAGTCTCCGGAAGTGCCCACCATTAATGGTGACCAGCTGGTCAACAGCTCGGAAGCACAGACGTGCGGCAGGAAATGGCCCGGGTTCCTAAAAATCTAAGGACAAGTATCCGCCCTGTTTCTTCCCTCCTTCTTTACTTTTTACATTGTATTCTTTAAGTTCTTTTTGTTGTAGCTGGACAAGTAGAGGCTTGAAACTATGAAACAAAGAAACCATGCCCTTTAAAGGTCTTTATCGTATTTTTTATAAGCATAGCCCCTGCGCTACAAAGAAGTTCTCTACAAAAGATACAATTGTACTACAAGTCCGAAGTATTCGGTGTTTCGGATTTTGGCTTTATATGCATCGGTTTCGAACCTAGATTTTGGTCAATAGTTGGGTTGCCCGGCTCCTATGTGTACCCCTTATGTTCCCGATGAATTCGGCTAAGGGTGGAGAACCACTGCGATTGTGCCACCAGGTTAATTAGCAGAGCACCTCAGTGGAGAAAGCCGAAAACTGACCATCTTGGTAGGTGCAAACTGGTCGGCCATCCGCGGACCGCGTCAAGCGACGTGACGATAGAGATCACCCGTGTTAAACGAAGGGCTTCACTTGTTTTAGCCGAAGTGTGTCACGGTTTAGACCTCGGCTTATGAAGCCGACCACTTCCCACACCGGGGGCTCGTTATCAGCCCCCATAGTCAAACTCCCTAGACTAAGTGAAAGTTATCAAGCCATTATAGTCTGATTGCTTGGTTCCCATGAGCAGAGACCACCTTCGGGCACCGAGACATCGGCTAAGGGTCAAAACTGCATCTCGGAACACCCTTTTGTATATTGTACATCAGGGGCAGAAGCCGACGACTGGCCACTTTCAGTTTAAAATGGTCGCACAGGAGGTAAAATAATTAAAAGAGCACATATGAAGGGATTTGAAACCGTGCTCATTTCATTAAATCATTAAGTTTTGTACACTTCATAACTTCGGTATTCCTAAGTGCAACCTAGTAATACAAGGTGTCCTTGCGACACAGGGCCTCAGTAATCCGAGCTCCTTCCTCCACCTCGGGATAGATTTGCTCCGCAGTGCGAGGCTTGTCCGCAGGAGGACCGTGGCCACCGTCACCGCGTCGACCTTGCGGAAGTGTGTCTTCACACAGGCGTACGCCCTCCGTGCTCCTTCAAAGCACGCGGACCTCCTCCAGCTATCGGCACGTGAGACAGCCTCCCACGACGCAGAGATCTTGAAGAGCCGGCCTCGCCATGCGGAGTAGCTCCGCCTGCTGCTTCATCTGATTGTTCAGCAGCTGCGACGCCGGAGTCCCCGGGAACTGCCCCCAGAAGGCCTTCTCCTCCTCGTGACCCACCAACGGGCCGAAATGCGCAATGGCATCCACCACGCTCTACGGGAGATCCGCAAAGACTTCTGTGGAATGCCACAGCTGGGTGAGCTCGACGCACCCTTTGTTGCCAAACACACACTTCAATAAGTACTGCTTACCCGAGGTGATTTGTTCCAACTGCTGGAGCAACTCTCGGTCCGCACGGGACGCGGTCTTGATGTCAGAATGAGCAAGCTGGAGCTTTTCAAGCTCCTCCTTCATTTGCCGCCCCTCCGCTTGAAGCTTGTCGCGTCCTTCAAATATGCCCTTCAGGGTCTCTTCGACCTCAAGGACCCGCGCCCGATCCTTCTCCCTGGTCACCTTTTTGGCGGCCCGGGCCTTCTCTGCCTCTGCGGTCATAGCCTCACTACTAGGAAAAGGGCTGCTAGTGGGACACCTGTTTTCGCTACTAATGGCGCACTACAAGTGCGCCACTAGCACCACGCCATTAGAATTTTTTACTAATGGCGCACCACTGGTGCGCCATTAGTATCTGGTATACTAATGGCGCACCATGCAGTGCGCCATTAGTATAGCCCACGGTGCGCCATTAGTATGCCTCCCAGGGGCCATATTTACCCATGTGCTTTGGCATACTAATGGCGCACTGGTGGATGATGCGCCATTAGTGTGCTCTGGCTTACTAATGGCGCACTATGTGGTGGTGCGCCACTAGTATGAATATTAGGGATTTTTTTTTTTCGTTTCTGATATTTTCACAGGTTACAAAATATATTATTTGACAGAATATAGCTAGCACCACACAGCAACAGCAGATTCATCGAATACAATAGAAGATTAGTGTCCGAATACAATTCATCATATTAGTCTCCGAATTTAAAATACCAAACAAAGTTAGAACATTACAAGTCTCGAAACCGCGAGTAGCGAGTTTGTCTTCACATTACAAGTCGATATCGATCATCTAAACTACCATCACATAGAAGAGAGCTGCGGTCATCACGATCAGTGGTGGCATCCTCAGCGGCACCATCAGTGGTGTCATCCTCGGCGGCACCATCAGTGGTGTCATCCGCGACGCCACTAGGGGTTGTGTAGTCAGGATCGGTGTCTTCCGCGGTGTCCTCATAGCGGTGAGGTTGTTCCTCCATCTCCTGGGACAGCTCCCAGAATTGCTTGCCGCCCGAACCACCGACGTCATCGTTGTCGGCCATGTTTCGCTCTAAATAGGAAAAAAGTTTGGTCAAAAAGTTGGTTATTGTCAAGGAACAAGATCATGGTCTCATCATTTAGGGTTTGTCGACACCGAGGCATCCTAAAAGCTAAGCTTTTATCATTTAGGGTTTGTCGACGCCGAGGCACCCTAAAAGCCTAAGCTTTCATCATTTAGGTTCTTATCGACACCGAGGCACCCTAAAAGCTACTTAATTAAGTACTAAGATACCCCGGCCCATGCATTAGTAGCAAGTACCCCATATGTCCGATTTTTAGCAAAGTCATGCTAAAATTCACGGAAAATTTCAGCATGACCTTTGCTGAAAATAGGACATATGGAGTACCCGAATTTGCCGGAACGGAAGTTAATCGACATTCCGGCAAACTCAAGGGCCTCTCGGGGTACCTGCAAAATCATCACGACACGATGGTCGGAGACAAAACCCAGCAAACTAGCACCACAATGTGCCTCTACTTTCATATGGATGAAAAGGCCACAGACCATATGGTCCTCTGCTTTCATATGGACAAAAATCAGCTCAACTTATGTGAGCTTCCATTCCAGATCTAATAGGTCACCCAACAAAAAATCATCAATAGTTTAGCAAGTCTGTACCCTCAAGAATGAACATATAGCAATATCTGTTGTCCCCCCATAACATACGGAAATCAAAATGAGCTCAACTTAGATGAAAATTGCCTTTGCTGCATGGAATAGAACATAACGTAAGGACCCTAGTTCAACCCTTTAGAGTAATAAACGTCATCGGTCAAACAAATTTGTACTAGACACTCAAGGTAGCCAATGAAGTTATTACATCACAGTTCTAAATTGCAGTTAAAATATTGTTGTTCTTGTCTGCTTGATTAAAGAAATTATCTGTTGTGTCAATATCCATTTCCTTTCATGAATTTTTATCAGGTGTGCCCTTTATTTTTTTTCAGATACATCACTCGTGAGGATGTAATCGAGGTGAAGGGCAAAGTGGCATGTGAGATCAGCTCAGCTGATAAACTTACATTGACAGAGCTTATGTTGCAAGGTACTTTGAATGATGCTACTGTAGATCAGATGGTGTCTTTTTTTTTCTTTGTTTGGCAAGAAAAGCTTCAGGATGCCCCAAAGCTAGCCAAGGGAGGAGTTTGACCTGCTACTAGTTTCAAGAGACATGGCGAAGGGTTGCAAATAGTTAGCTTGAATGCAAGGTAGTAATAGCTAATACTGGATTTTCAATTATCTAGTGATGTATTTGGTTCAGAACTGGTTACTAATGCTGAAATGTGCAGTTCTCGCCTTGCCAGTAAGAGATTCAGATCGATCGTTGAGTAACTTGTGAACTCTTTCCACCCCGATGTAATGGATGCCATGTATTTGTTGGCTAGACTGTCCAAGTTCCACCAGATCATAAAGATGGCCCAGGTATTTCTACTCAAGGGAGCACAGGAGGAGGGCAGAGGAAGGAGGAAGGAGGAGAGGTACCTGGGCGGGCGCGGCCGGTTGCCGGAGGGGTCGGGGTCGGGGTTGGGGTCGGCGGCGGCGGCGGCGTCGAAGGGATGGCTCGAGGGCGTCCGAGCTCGTCCGGGTCCTCGTAGTCGAAGAAGAAGACGGCGGCGGTCCTCCTGGGCACCTCGGTTGGTCGTGGGGAGGCCGACGGCCACGTGCTTCGCGGGTCGGCGGCGGTCGTCGTCCTGCACCCCGTGCCCGGACTGAGGTAGAGGCGGCGCAGGGTAGGGGCCGACGCGGGGAGGCTGTCGGCGACGGCGAGGTCGCGGAGGCGTCGGCGATGGCGGAGCTGCAGTGGTGGGGGGCGCGGGGGCGCGGGGGCGGCGGCGCACGTAGGGGCGGCGGCGTCGTGGGTCGGGGCAGCGCGCAGGAGGGGGGGGAAGTGGATCTGGGGAGAGGGAGGGACGAAGGGGTCGGGCGAGTTAGAGCTAGGGGGAAGCTTACTAATGGCGCACCCCCGAGCGGTGCGCCATTAGAAATCTTTTTTTTTTATAGCAATGGCGCACCCCTTAGAGGTGCGCCATTAGAAAGCTTTTTTTTTAGATAGCAATGGCGCACTACCCGAGCGGTGCGCCATTAGTATGTTTTTTTATTATTATTTTTTGTTGCTATTTTTTAATATTTTTTTATAAAAACAGTAATAATTTTTTATAAAAACAGTAATAATTTTTTTATTAATATGAAAAAATATCATCAAATTTGTTATTTGAAAATATCATCAAATGGGGGTGCTCGGCGGCGGCGGTGGAGCGGGGGAGGGTGCGGTGGGTCGTCGGCGGCGGTGGAGCGGGGGAGGGTGCGGGGGGTGCTCGGCGGCGGTGGAGCGGGCCGGGGAGGGTGCGGGGGGTCGGCGGCGGCGGTGGAGCGGGGGAGGGTGCGGTGGGTCGTCGGCGGCGCTGGAGCTAGCGGGGGAGGGTGCGGGGGGGATCGAGATCGAGATGGAGGGGGATAGCGATCGAGATGGAGGGGGATCGAGATCGAGTGTCCTCATGAATATTCAATATTTTTTCATATTGAATATGAAAATATATCATCAAATTTGAAAAAATATTCATGAATTCAAAAAGTGCCCATGAAATTTAAAAATATTCATGAGTTCAAAAAGTGCCCATGAAATACAATGGAGAAATGAAGACTACGATTTAAATACAATCGATCTTAGCTAGCTATCTGTTCACAATCTTCTTGCCCTTGTTTTTCGCAAATGGAGTTCTTCTGTGGAACGGACGTCCTTTAGGTAGGGTGGTCCTGCTTCTTCTTGTGGTGTATGCTGCTACTTCATCGTCGTCGTCATGTTCCATCTTCGGGTCGCCGTACTTGTCGAAGTCTTGATCATTGGCGACTCCATCCATTCCGATGATCTTCCTTTTGCCTCTCCTCACGACAACACGACTGGGCTTTGACGGGTCGGTAATGAAGAAGCATTGGTCCACTTGGGAAGCCAATACCCATGGCTCATTTTTCGCGGTGACGTTTGCGCCCGCGATCTTGGATTTGGCTTCGGGTATAACCATGGTGGTGAAATACCGGTCTTCTTTTAGGACGCTCTTGGCCCATCTGACACGGAACATCGGGACCTTCTCTCCAGCGTAGCTCAGCTCCCAGATCTCCTCGATCCTTCCGTAGTATCTGTCCTTGTCGTTACCGGTGTAGGATTCCATCGTTACCCCGGAGTTCTGATAACCATCGCTCTTCATGCCCTTGTCCTCGGTGTAGAATGTGTAGCCGTTGATATCATACGCCTCATAGGTCATCAGGTTGTGCTCAGCGCCCTGTGACAAGGCGAATATGAGTTGTTCTTCCGCGGAAGAATCCTCATGTAAAGGGTACGACAGAAGCTTCTGCTTGAACCAATGCGTGAAACATGAGTTGTGCTCTTCGATTATATCTCCGTCCGTCCTCTGTTGGCCTCGGTCATTGTACGTCTTCTCAATAAAGGTTTTGTGCTCTACCACCCAAGGATCGACCACGTCTATGTGTTGTAGCGCGACTAGGTTTGCTCTTTCAAAGTCGGCGAGTCGACCCTCGAAGTCGACATGCATTTCGCGCCGACCCTCACGTTGACCCCATCCAGCGAGCCTGCCGAGGTGCCTGTTGACGGGCAGACCAACGGGGTTCTCGATGCCTAGATAATTCGTGCAGTAGGAGATGCACTCTTCGGTCAGAAAGCCCCTGGCTATGCTTCCCTCTGGACGTGACATGTTGCGAACGTATCCTTTGATGACACCATTCATCCTTTTGAACGGCATCATGCTGTGCAGGAACGTCGGCCCGAGTTGGATGATATCCTCCACGATATGGACCAGCAGATGCACCATAATGTCGAAGAATGCGGGCGGGAAGTACATCTCAAGTTCGCATAGTATCACCACGATCTCTTCCTGTAGCCTTCTGAGTTGCCTCACACCAACCGACTTCCGAGAGATGACGTCGAAAAAGTTGCATAGGCCAAATAGCGTTTCACGGACGTGCGCGTCCATGATCCCACGGATTGCAACTGGAAGTATCTGCGTCATCAGCACGTGACAGTCGTGAGACTTCATCCCGCTGAACTTCTGCTTCGCTGGGTCCGCAATAACGCTCTTCAGCTTGCATCTTCGACACGGACATCTTATCTCCGTCTCGTTCTTTTGAAGCATCTCGGCCTTTGCGGAGCTCAAAAACCTATTCACGATGCCTTCGGTCATCGTGCGGACCATGGTCGCCTGCGGGGTAGAGCAAAACGATATTTTAGAACCAAGAAAAAAATTGGCATGACTTTCCCTAAAAATAGGACCAAAAAGAATGCATAGTGCCAAAATTCTCGCCGAAACGGAAATGAATCAACATTCCGGCAAAATATTGGCAACTATCGCATTTGAAATACCGGTACCTGCAAACACAAACATATATGCAACACCACAAACATATGCAACACCACAAACATACATAGATCTAGCAAGGCCATAAAAAGTGCATGTGCACGTTGTTGGAGCGAGGGAGAGAAAAAAAGTAGATCTACAACATAAAGATAGCTTTCCTCTTACTTACCTATCAAAAAAAGGTAATTTAACCACCTAATTTTGATGAATCTATGGTGCAAATGAGGTGAGGAGGAGGAGGCAGCCGACACAATCTTGGAGGAGGAGGTGGAGAGAATGAAGTGGGGAAAGGGAGTGTGTAGGTGTGGCTGTCCAAAATATCTAGCTGGTCCCAGGTTACTAATGGCGCACCACCCATATATGCGCCATTAGTAACCCTGGTTACTAATGGCGCACCAGCTTGAGGTGCGCCATTAGTAGTTTTGCAAAAAAAAAAAAATAGTAGTGGCGCACTGTGTTGGAGGTGCGCCATTACTAGTTAAACTAGTAATGGCGCACTCTTCCCTGGTGCGCCATTAGTATTTTTGGAAAAATGAAAAAAAATACATTTGTCACTAATGGCGCACCGTGGGTCTGGTGCGCCATTAGTGTCTACCACACTAATGGCGCACCAACTCATGGTGCGCCATTACTATATAGTAGTGGCGCACCACATGTCTGGTGCGCCATTAGTAGCCATATCATCTATAGCCCTTTTCCTAGTAGTGCCTCATGCTGCTTCACCTCCTGCCGAGCCTTTTTGAGCTCGGCCTTAAGCATCTCAAGCTCCGCTAACGCTGCTGTCATTGAAATAGTTCAGCCTTAGTTTTTAAATTAGCAAAACACATCATAACTCTTTCGTACAAACTATAATGCAAGTTCAAATTGCTTACCTTGAGGCTGCTCGAATTTCTGGTTCACTAGGTTGAGGTCCTTCTGGGACCTCTCGAGCTTCCGGTTTATCTCCGCAATCTACTCGAAGACGGAGTCCGGAACCGAAGTCGAAACCTGGTAGTAAAAATCCTTATTACAAAGGCAACGGTCAAATTATTAGAGTTCCAGGTCAGCTGCCTTAGGCAACGCCCTGGGGGTGACCTGACAGGCTCCTACTAAATTATACGACCCCAATGCCGGTTTCTTGAAACCGACTTCGGGCTCGGGGGCTACTCACTCACTAAGCCATTTAGCAGGTCGTGCCATTATGTCCCCGAACAAATACATAAATCAGACAACTCAAATAAATAACAAGTTAAACTTAGTGCGAGGATAAGAAGCGTACCTCGAAACTCGTTACGAGGTTCTTAAAAACCTCATGCAGGCCGGCCTCTGCGGACCGAAAGCCCTGCAGCGCCGCGCCTATCAACGCACGGTGCTCTTCCTTGATGGAGGAGCCCTTCAGGGTGTTCTCCATCTCCTCGGTCCACCCCACGCCAGCCCGTCCTTGGGCAGTTGGCGGGGTGGAGGGATGACCTCGGATGTGCCGATCCAGGTAGCCTCCACCTGCGGTGGTGGAGCCGAAGCAGATTTCGGCTGGACCGATGACTGGCCCAGCTCCTCTCCGATGACCTCGGGGGATTTCTCCCCCGGGTCTTGTTGGGCCGAGGTGTCGACCTCGGCTGTGACGGCCACCTCCCCGACCCTCATCATGTCGACATCGGGAGCTAGGGTGGATGTCGCCTCCCCTAGTCCATCATGCGCCGGGGGAGGAATAGCGGGCTCTGGAGTCCCGCTGGCGGAAGGCAACCCGGTCAAGGAACCGCTGGGGATTACCCTCGGCGGACTGCGTGAGAAAAGGCACTCTATAAGTTTTCCCTTGCTAAAAAGAACTCGTCAAATTAAAAGACGGGGTATAAAGACGACGGCTTACCCTCGAGGTATCGATTTCTTCCTCCCCATCACGAGGATATCTTCTTCTGAGTCGCCGGAGAGCTCGACTCTCTCTGATATCTTGCCGGTGGCCCCGGACGAGGTTCTCCTCGGCCTCTTCGGGCCCTTGGGTGGCATACCAGCTTTGGCGTCCTCTGACGCCGACCTCTTCCCTTTCGGGAGAGGGATCTCCTCGACCTCACCCCCCTCTGCGTCGCCATCATGGGCAGTGGAGGTGTGGGTCTCTTCGGACTGGGTGACCGAGGTCTCCCGAGTCCGAGCACTTGACTTACCCCTCTGGGACCTCGTCCCTTTGGGGGCCATAATGTGCGGCTCTTCGGTTAGGAGCGCCGAGAGCAGGGGAGTCAGGGGCTCCTCTGGCAGTGGAGCCGGGCATCGCACTCCTTGTACCCAGGCCAGCCACTTCTGCAGAACGTCAAGCATAACGATTCATCAAAACTCTACTACGGAGGACGAAAATAACAGTTGGCAGGAAGGATCACTTACCGTGGGGGGCTTCATAGCCGTCCTCGAGGCCGCGGTCCTCCCCTTCCTTGGGGATCTTGTCCTTGGCCAGCTTCATGAGCTTCGACCACATGGCGGCCAAGGTGGAGCGGAAGAAGGTGGTGATGGAGTCCATGTCCTCGGGCTTTTGTGCCCACATCGGGGTAGCCCGAAGCTGGAGTGGGAGTATGCAGCAGTTGAGCATGACATTGATGACGTCGGCAAGCTCAACCTTCCCCATGGTGGAGCACCATTTGATCCTCTCGATCAGGGCCTCCACCTCTTGTGGGTTCCCACAAGCGATGCCCTTCTCCTTCCAGGACTTGAGCTTCTTTGGAGGCCCGACAGAGAAGGCTTTGACCTCGGCTTGACCAGGGGCGAGCGGTTCGGTGATGTAAAACCACTCCTGCTGCCACTCCTTCACTGTTTCGATGAGGGTGCCCTTGAACCAGGTGGCCCCCTAGTTTTTGCTGATCATGGCCCCTCCGCACTCCGCGAGGTCGGAGCCGCTGGACTTCGGCTTGATCCCAAAGAGCTTCAGCCATAGGCTGAAGTGCGGCTCACAGCGGAGGAAGGCCTTGCTGACCGTGATGAAGGAGGCGAGGTGAAGAATGGAGTATGGGGCCATATGGTGGAAATCAAGCCTGTAGTAGTACATCACCCCACGCACAAAGGGGTGCAGCGGGAACCCCAGGCCTCGGATGAGGTGGGGGATGAAGACTACCCGCTCCCCGGCGTTGGGAGCGGGCACTTGCTGGCCAGCATCTGGAGCATGGGCGGCGATGGTGGGGGTCAGATACGCCGCGCCTTGCAGCTCTAGGATGGTGCCCTCCATCACGATGGAACCGCCCCAGTGCCCTTTGAGGGTGTCGGCCATGGCTGGTGGTGGATGTTGGACTTGAAGAAGGAAAAGGGAGCAGGTTGGGATCTGGACGCTGGAGCTAGACGAAGCAGTAGAAGGGGAGAATGGGAGCGGGGTCAATTGCGCTTTCCACCCTTTCGCTCTTATAAGCCTGTGAAAGGCTAAGAGTCCCCCTCGCTGCGCTGGTAAACTCGCCACTCCCATCAAAGATGCCATTGAGCATATGGGGGGAAACAAAATCGTAATGATATCCCTGAGAAAACGGGCATGATCTCCACCTCGATAGGATGTGCCAGTAAAAAGGCTGCCTCGAAACACGATTTAAGGGAAGCAGTAACTACCTGACATGTCGTGGGGCGTGTCGCTTTGATAAAGCTGTCAGGCCGGATTGGACCGTTCATACCTAGATGGCAGGCCTTCGAGGCTAAGATATCTACCCCCTTTGGGCAAGGTACAAGCTCGATTGGGCCTCGGATGACATCGCTCCGCTAGAAAGAGTAAATTATAAAGGGGAACTCGTCTGTCAAACCAAGGACTCCGGATCCGAGGTGGCGTTTGTTAAGGAAATCATTCTCGGCATAGAAGACTAGTTCGGGGGCTACTAACGGTGTCCTGGATTAGGGGGTGCTAACCTAGCCAGTCCGTCTCTTCGGTTGGGCCGATGGGCCCTCGTGCGTGATCAAGGTGGACTCCGGAGGCCGCGTACAGGAGGCGGGATCAAGACTGTCTCTACCGAAGACTTGACGTACACTCCAAGATCTCTCCTGCCGCCCTGCTCCTAGATACCGACTTTGTAACCCTAGATACCCTCCTTGGCGTGTGTATAAGCCATAGGGTTTAGCCCATAGAGGGGACATCAATGCAATCTTATTCACCTAGCCCTAGAACTAGAACACATCTGAAGATCTCGAGGTAGATCGACTCTGTACTTGTCACATCTCCATTGATATAAACAAGAGCTGGACATAGGGTTTTACCTCCATCAAGAGAGCCCGAACCTGGGTAAAACACCATCTCCCTGTTCCTATTACCATTTATCCGAGATCCACAGCTCGGGACCCCCTACCCCGAGGTCTGCCAGTTTTTACACCGACACTTTCTGGTGCAACAGCAAGCGTTGGAGGATTTTAACGCCAAACAAGAGAAAGCTAATAAGCTTGCTAAGCTTATTGCCGCCAGCATGGGGGATACCTAGGATAACGTTTCTTGAGCTCTTCTGAAGTTGTTTCAGTTCTGGACTTGTTTTGCTGCCGCGTTTATCTGCACTGGTGGCCAATTTAGACACCCAGTGTATGTAATATGGTGCTTTGTTGTTCCCTTTATTTGCACTGGTGGCGAACTTTGATGCCTAGTGGATGTAATGTCTGTAATCTCCATAATAGCCTAGAGTTAGTTGCTTGCTTATTTATTTACTTATAGTCTTGTTTATTTGTTTCCTTATAGTCACTACAGTTCTTATCCCTTGGTTTGCTAGTGGCCGCAATAACCATGGGCCACATACGGGCCGTGGTAACTATGGGCCTCCTATGGGCCGTAGGATCTATGGGCCTCCTACGGGCCATAGGATCCATGGGCCTCGTACGTGCCGTAGGATCCATGGACCGTACTGTTCATGGGCCAAAACCGAACCGCAATATGGACCGTAAACGGGCCAAAATTGGAACCGTCCGTTTAAGGGCCCAGACCATAACAGGCCATTAACAGGCCGGAAGACAGCACATGCTTAATTCTATCAATAGGCATGATGGGTCGTTAATGGGCCGGATTACAAGAGAGGATGAAAACGGCCCAACGGGTTAACGGGCCACAAACGGACCGAATGTTACCACGGGCTGAATTTGGCCCATTAGCATAACCACTACTGGAATCAGGGAATTTGCCGTCAGCCAGTTCTTTGCCGTCTGCTAGCGTACGTCAAAGAAGGTCTTTGCCGTCTGCTAGCGGACGGCAAAGAAGGTCTTTGCCGTCCTCTTTCAAAAAACAGACGGCAAAGAACTGGCTGCTGGCAAAGATACAGTTTGCCGTCTGCCATTTCTTTGCTGTCGGCCAGCAGACAGCAAAGGGCCCAAAGGCAGACGGCAAAGAGACTAGCTGGGCCCCACTGAGGCATGGAGCTGGCTAGGCCAAATGGACGGCCTGGATGCCGTCCGCCAAATCTTTGCCGTCCGCTTTTTTGTCTTTCTCGTCCGCTAGCAGACGGCAAAGAATTTGCCTAACTAACGGCCGTGCCCCCCTGGCCCCACCCCCTCTTTGCCGTCTCCTACCAGACGGCAAAGAAGTCCGCTAGCAGATGGCAAAGAGGTTTGCCTAACAAACGGCCGTGCACCCCTCGGCCCCACCCCCTCTCTCTCTGTTCCTCTCTCTCTCTCCCCCCCCACGACCTCACTCGCTGCCGCTCCTCCCCCGACGATCTCACCCGCCGCCGCCCCTCCCCTGACGACCTCACCCGCCACCCCTGCCCCGACGACCTCACCCGCCGCACCTCCCCCGACGACCTCACCCGCCGCCCCGCTCCCCGGCCCCTGCGCCCTCCCCTCCCCCGATGACCTCGGAGCCGCGGCGCCTCCCCGCGATGCCCCACCGCCGGAGCAGGCCGCGGCGCAGCCCCCTCCCCGCGGCCTTCCTCCCCCTGCGCCGACCCTCCTCCACCACCGCGCCGGCCCTCCTCCACCGGCCCTCAAGGTGAGTTTTTTTTCTTTTTTTTATGTTTTTTTTCTTTTTTTTACTGTTTAGGTTTAGGTTAATTAGTGTTTGGTTTAGGTTAGTGCTAGCTAGGTTTCGGTTCAGATAATTAGAAGAAGAAGAAGAAGAAAGATGAAAAAAAATAACAAGAAAAGAAGAATAAGTAGAAGAAGAGGAAAAAGGAAAAGAAGAAGAAGAAGAGGAAGAAGAAGAAGAAGAAGAAGAAGAAGAAGAAGAAGAAGAAGAGGTGGAGGAGAAGAAGAAGGTAAAGAAGAAGAAGAAGAAGAAGAAGAAGAAGAAGAAAAAGAGGAGAAGAGGAGAAGAAGAAGAGGAAAAAGGAAAAGAAGGAAGAAGAAGAAGAAGAGGAGGAGGAGGATAGGGAAGAGAGGGCGAGGTGGTTGGCGTCGACGAAAGCCTAAATGACGGGTTTACCGGAAGAGATGGCGTGCTGACCCGTCAACCGTGCGTCGCCATAGCTGAGGGCGCCCGGGGACGAGCGGGTTAGGGGGTTCCTCGGCGTCGATGGAACCCTAAATGATGGCTATTTAGGTTAGGGGGTGCCTTGGCGTCGACAAAAGCCTAAATGACATCTATATAGGTTAAGGGTGCCTCGACGTCGACGGAACCCTGGATGAGGGTGGGGCCCACAGGGTCACGGCGCTGGCTAGCTAACGGCAAAGAGTTCTTTGCCGTCTGCCACGACACCCCGACACCACGACATCCCGACACCCCGACCTGATAGCACGACACCCCGACACGACACCCCGACACCCCGACAGCCCGACACGACACCTCGACACCCTGACACCCCGACACGACACCCTGACACCCCGACACCCCGACCCGACACTCCGACACCACGACACCCAGACACCCCGACCCGACACCCCGTCATATATTTGTGAATTATGAGTTAGGTCATATATTTTCTGATTTTGTTATGAAAAACATCATATATATTTGTGTTGATCGGGTGGATTTAAATGTGCAGTTCTTTCGTCGCTGCGAGGGTCTGGTGTTCGACGACCTCCCTGTGCGTTCGACGAGCTCCGCCCCTGCGTTTGTGGGTGACCAGAAATGACATCTCCTCCTCCCCCCTTCATTTGCTCTATTCCGGTCTTCGTGCCGATGAAACTTGCTAGCTATAGGTGTCTTCAATCATCAGTATGCGTGACCACTATGCGTCTCCCGTTCGAAAGGGTTACATCTATAAATATCCATGCATTTGCATATTTATAACCGTGATTCTTTCGAATTGTCCAACGTTATCCATGGACAGCCCGAGTATGTGTAGATTGGGTTCGTTTTCCCATATGCTCTGCGCCGGATCTGATGCAGAATTTTGTCAGTGCCTCCCTGTTGTTCTCCGGGTACACATCCTCTCTGCTTATTGCCGAGACGTGTATCAGGAGAATAGCGGGGAGGTGCTGCCAAAATTTTGCGTCGGATCCCGAGCAGAGCATGGGAAAACGAACCCAATCTACACATACTCGGGTGGGATTTGGACCTATCTTTACCTATTAGCGTCTAGGTTGCATGGACGTAATAAAACTGACAAACTCCTTTAACTGATGAATATGGTTTGCTGAATTATGTATATATTTCTTGTGTGTCCAGTAGCTAGGCAAGATGAGTGATCGTGCGTGGATGTACACCGGTCACCCTAGTCAGAAAGACATGACCGATGAATGGTTAACAAAAACCAAGGGGTTTGTGAGAGCCGCATTTGCAAATGGCCAGAGAGAAACCTGGTGCCCCTGTGTCCGGTGCGACAACTATCATAAGAGGACAGAGCTTGAAATGAGTAAACACCTGCAGAAGTGGGGTTTTACGCCTGCTTATACGGTCTGGACATTTCATGGTAAGTCTGCCCAATGTGCCAGAGCTGAGGTGGGCCGTCGTCGCACCGACGAGCATGGTACCGGGATCGAAGACATGGTGGAAGACTTTGATGATGCTTGGGATTCGGACGATGAGATGGAGGAATCTGCAAAGGCCTTCAATGATATGTTGGAGTCTTCAAAACATCCTCTCCATGAGAACACTGAGCTTTGTCAGCTAGATGCCATCACACAAGTAATGGCTCTGAAGGCTCAATTCAACTTGGGTAGAGAATGCTACGATGCGATGATGACACTATTTGGACGCTTTCTACCCAAAGGCCATGTAATGCCTGCAAACTTGTACCAGTCGGACAAAATCCTCCGTGTACTTAAGATGCCCTATGAGAAGATAGATGCCTGTGAGAATGGATGTGCCTTATTTAGGCTTGAGTATGCGGACTTGAACTATTGTCCCATTTGCAAGTCTTCCAGGTATGTTGTGGTAGACAACGGTATGGGCGAGAAGAGTAAGACAAAAATCCCAGTTAATATTCTTCGGTATATGCCAATCATACCAAGACTTCAACGTCTTTTCATGGTGGAAGAGACGGCCAGACAGATGACATGGCACAAATTGGGCAAAATAACCGAACTAGATGCAGATGGGAATCAGATGTTGGTACACACATCGGACGCTTTTGCGTGGAAGCACTTCGATGCAATACATCATGATAAAGCGGCAGATCCAAGGCATCCTCGAGTCGCCATCATCACGGATGGGTTCAATGTGTTTGGTATGATGGCAGCCCAATACAGTTGTTGGCCTGTATTTGTCATTCCACTCAATCTCCCCCCGGATAGATTATGCAAAGAAAGAACATTTTCCTGACGTTGATAATTCTGGGGCCCAACTATCCGGGGAAGAGTATGAATGTGTACATGCAGCCGCTTAAGGATGAATTGCAAGAAGCTTGGAACAATGGGATCAAGACATACGACGCCGCTACAAAAAAAACTTCCTAATGCATGTGTGGTACATGTACTCGATGCATGACTTGCCAGCGTATGCGCTATTCGTTGGCTGGTGTGTGCATGGAAGGATCCCGTGCCCCACATGCAAGGCAGCTCTTGAGTTTCGTTGGTTGGATGCGGGTCGCAAGTATTCTTGCTTCGACTTGCATAGACAGTTCCTGGATCCTTGCCATAAGTTCAGAAAAGACAAGAAGAAATTCATCAAAGGTAGAGTTGTCAAAAACTCTGCACCACCTGCGTTGACAGGCCAATAGACCCTGGATCAGTTAAACACTCTCGAGCCAGATCCAGAGCGTCCAGGGTATTTCAAGGGGTATAATTCGAAACACGCCTGGACTCACAAGACATGCTTGTGGGATCTGCCTTACGTCACAGACCTCCTTTGCCCACACAACATCGACGTGATGCACACTGAAAAGAATGTCGCCGAGGACCTCTTTGGTACATTGTTCGGCATAGAGGGGAAGTCAAAGGATAATCCTAAGGCTAGAGTCGATCAGGAGGCTCTATGTGATAGACCGTTACAAAACATGCGACAACCGAAAGGAAAGCAGAACTGGATGAAGCCAAAGGCATGGTTCAATCTTGGTAGGCCAGATATGAGGGAAATTATCCTGTGGGTGAAAAAGGAGTTGATGTTCCCCGATGGGTATGCAGCGAATCCAAAGAGGGGACCGAGTCTTGAAAAATTGAAAATATTTGGTCTCAAGACTCATGATTGGCACATATGGCTTGAGCGGGTAATGCCGGTGATGTTGCGTGGCTTTATCCCTGAGGATGAATGGCTAGTACTGGCAGAGCTGAGCTATTTCTTCCGTGTTCTTTGTGCGAAAGAACTATCGCCTAGCTTGCTAGATGAAATGGAAGAGTTGGCGCCAGAGTTGATCTGCAAGTTAGAGAAGATCTTCCCACCGGGCTTCTTTAATCCGATGCAGCATTTGATTTTGCATCTCCCGACCGAGGCACGATTGGGGGGACCCGTGCAGAATCGTTGGTGCTACGCAACTGAGAGGATGCAGAAGAAGCTTCGAGCAAAATGTAAAAATAAATGTAGAATTGAAGCATCGATGGCCGAGGCATTCATTACTGAGGAGGCGGCAAACTTTGTGACAGCACACTACGAAGCCAAAAATCGTCATTTGCATAATTCGAAGCCTCGGTACAATGCTGGCGACCCTAAAAAGGGTGGATCCAACCTCAGCCTATTCAAAGGGAAGCTCGCACCAGCCGGTGCTTCTAATTCCTTACCGTTGGATGTCGAACAATGGCGGACCATTTCATTGTATATCTTCAACAACCTAACAGAAGTGCGGCCGTACATCGAGTAAGTTCTCGGTACATTGTTTCGCAACTTCTAATTCCTTTGAACTGCTCTTATTCTTGGATATTTGATACAGTCAATACTTCGCCAAATTCTCGTATGGAGCGGTGATCCAAAAGGATTCCGTCGAAGAGTATGAGCTTCTGGCAAAGCATGGAGGCGGCTATCCCAGTTTCATCTCTTGGTTCAAACAAACGTTAATTTCCATTAGACCATATCATTTCTTCGTCTAAATTGCGGCTAATGCAACAATCCTTTCGTATTAAACTTGTAGCCTAATTCAGAGTCTATGGACGCTGAATTGAGACAAGTCGCTAATGGTTTTGACTATAAGGTCCGTTCATTTGACAAATACGACATCAACGGGTATCGCTTTCGTACCTATGTCAAAGAGCTATCTATGGCCGACCGAAAGTCTACAAATTGTTGTGTCTCTGCTATCGGCGAAGGAGATACCGAGTATTATGGAAGAGTTGAAGCAATTTATGAACTTCTATTCTATGGTGCAAACCCACCGAACGTCGTAGTCTTCAAATGTTTTTGGTTCCAGCCGAAGGAGACTAGAAGGACTCATGAACATATAGGGCTAGTCGAAATCAAACAAAGCACCCATTTGGATGTTCCCGATGTCTATATTACGGCTCAACAGGCAACCCAAGTTTTCTATCTACCGTGGGCCAGTCAAAGTGATCCAAATCTCAATGGTTGGGATGTCGTTTATGAAGTGCCGCCACATGTTAGACCACCTCCCCCCGATGAAGAGGATTATGAACCTCACATTAACCCAGACACATATGAAGGAGAATTCTTCCAAGAAACACGTCTTTCCAAAAAACGTTTCAAGAACCGCTCTACTTCACCCCAGAACATTGAAGTAGACAGCGACAGTGAATCCGACTTCACCCCTGAGCCGGAACAAGAAGAGCCGGAACAAGAAGAGGTTACTGCTGCGGATGACCTGTCAATGCTTGACCTATTACGTAAAGGAGGCCTTCCACATGCTGATGCATTTATTGATGATGCTGAGGAGCACGTCATTACTGATAGTGATGATGATGATGCATTTATTGACCCCGGAGCATATATAGACGATGAAGATTAATATTAGTTCATGTCAGGTATTCAATTATTATTATGTACATATATATTATTAATTAGTTCATGTTAGGTATTCCATTTTTTATTATGTTCATGATGATGATATACTTAAATTATATACATATTATTATTCATGTCAGGTATTCAATTTTTTTATGTTGTACTAATTTCGTTTACTCTTTGTCATTGCAGGTGTTGACAGATGGTGGGCGCGGGTCCAGAGCGCTCCGAGGCTCCTTCCTCGGCGCATGGTGGGAGGGGTGCTTCCATTCCACCCCAGCACCTCCGGAGAGCACTGCATCTCAGTATGCACACACCACCAGCGGGCGCTTCTTCTTCGGCCGGGAGAGGTCGGGGGAAGAAGAGGGGTACTAGAGGTGGCCGTGGCGGCGGGAGAGGTAGGAAGGCCGCTACGCCTTCCTCGCCGCCACCCCCAGCTGATTCACCCGACCACAGGACTGCTCCGTCTGAGGTGGACCCGTCTCGAACTCCGGTCCACAAGCCTCGGGCCGACGAGCCTCGGGTCGCCGAGCCTTCGCCCCACGAGACTCCGGTCCACGAGCCTCGGTCCGCCAAGCCTTCGCCCCACGAGACTCCGGTCCCAGAGGCTTCGTCACACGAGACTCCGGAGCAGAGCACGGATCAGGCTACGTCGTAGTCGACCCGATGGGGGGACTGGCCGCCGGAGGCGAGTGGCCATGCTGATGGTGGCGAGGATCGCTTTTCGGATGATAGTTATAGCGAGGGCGAGCTAGTTGAGGGGGGCAACGTCTACCAGCGTGGTGGTACAAAGCTCCCGCCCGTGCCGGCGACCCGCGAGCAGGGGTGGTTGATTGCGCCTAATGGGGAGAAGTAAGTGCATTTACTCTTTTTTAACCTTTTGCCTTCACGTTTCTTCAAAATCTAATGCGTTGGCCTTGTCATACTGCAGGGGTTGGATACATAGCCTTGGTATCCGCAAGCCCAACTTCGTCCTTGGTGTGCTTTGCCGGCAGAACTTCCCGGGCTGGGTCATGTTGCCCGGTGAGGGTCAGGTTCGATAGCTCGGACTGAGCTGGGAGCTGTACTTGGCTTCCCCGGCCCCGCCGCAGGAGAGGATCAACAGTGTCTTGTGCCGCACGAATGCCGAGATGGTGATCCAGACGTTTTGGGTAATTTCTCCTTTACAGAATTAAAAATCAACAGTACCGAATTACTGTACTAATCAGTGTTGTCTTGTTTGATAGCAGACCTTCTACAGGTGTCTTGAGGGAGAGGAGGAGGCCGCAGCTATGGTTGTCGAAGCCGAGTGCAGGCGCCTACTTCAGAACTTACGGTACGAGGCTCGGGTGCAGGCTGTTCGAGACTACTACGCCTCGACTGGTATTAAGAGGTCCAAGACGAAGTGCCGCGGCAAGTTTCTGAGTAAGGAGAAGTACATGAAGGTAAATACCTATTCTTAAGGCCTTGTACTTAGTTTCCTTGATTTGATTCGTAGGCGTAGCGCCGAAATTTCTCTTGACTAACTTAGGTGCCCCCGAGATGGTGTGCGGATAGGATGGACTGTTGGGAGGCGTTGGTGGATCAGTGGTGCTCTCCCCAATGGCTAGCCGTCCACAACAATGCCAAGGAGCGGCGTGCCAAAATGGTTGGTGTGCCACACCATCAAGGGAGCGCCAACCAATATGAGTTCGGGAATAACTGGGTATGTGGTTTGCTTCATGATTCATGCAATTTCATTCTTCATGCTAGCTTGAGCCCCTAACTAATACTTTGTTCCTATCTTTTAGGCGCAACACAACAAGATGGAGGTGCCAGAGGTGTTCGACCTCTATGCCATGGCCCATACTGCAAAGTACAAGAAGGCCAAGGCATTCTCTGAGTCTGACCTTGATCATCCAGAGAGCTTCACCTACCTCTCCTCCCACAACAAGCTCGTGAGGTACAGAGATGAGGGGAAGGCGAGGAAAGGGGAGGACTTTAACTCGAGCCGACAACCTCTTGATCCAGAGCTGGCGATGATATCTGGTGGCGGGAGGCCCCATGGCTCGATAGCCATTGGGGATGGAGTGATACGTTGTCCTAGCACTCTCCCGGAGATCAAGAAGCGCCAGACGAGCTTCGATCCTGAGATAAGGCCTCGTCCACGGCCAATGGAGCTCCAAATCGAGGTTAGTTATATGGACTCAGATACCTTTCCTCCATTACATTGTGTGTGCGGCCGTCGATGATTACAATGCTAACGAGGAGTGGTGTTGCAGGCTGCTCTTGAGAAAGAGAGAGGGAAGACCCAGGAGCTTCTGGCGGAGGCAAAGAGGCAGGCGGCGGAGAGGGAGAGGGAGTTGGAGGAGAGGACTGCTATGCTGTTGGAGGAGGAGAGGAACCGGAACGACGCGTCTAACCGGACCTTATACGAGCTCTTCGTGGTAAGTTTCTTCTGCATATTAGCCAAATCATGCACGTAATGTTCGTTTCATTAGTAACTAATATGACTGACTCGTGAAAACCAAATGTGCACACCATGTGCCAGAGCAACGGTCAGACCCCTCCGCCGATGCCAGTCATTGCTCCGGCGGCCACGGTGAGTTTCATTTGAATGGTCATTAGTTACTAGTCTTCACATTTGAGTTGCATCATGCTAACGAGACATTGCAAATGATCGTTGGTGCAGCATAACTTCCGACAAGCATCGACCGATCCTTCTGCGTCTGCCACTGGCGCGACCGGTCCTTCACCTCCGTGATGACGGTACGTTTTCCCTAGTGTTTTGCTTAACAAATGCATACTTAGCTTAAGAAATGACCTATTTAGCTCCAAAATGTCACATAGTTCGCTTATTTTCCTCGAAAATGACATAATAACCTTACTTAGCTCCAAAATGACCTATTTTACCTAGGCTAGCTCAATAATGACCTATACTTAGCTTAATTAGTTCATTTATGACATAATTAGCTTACTTAGGTCAAAAATGGCATAATAACCTTGGTTTAGCTCCAAAATGTCATATAGTTAGCTTATTTTCCTCGAAAATGACATAATAACCTTACTTAGCTCTAAAATGACCTATTTTACCTAGGATAGCTCTAAAATGACCTACACTTAGCATTTTTTTTCCTCCAAATTGACTTAATATGCTTAGTTAGCTCAAAAATGGCATTACTACCTAGGCTAGCTCAAAAAAGACCTATACTTAGCTTAGCTAATTCATTTATGACATAATTAGCTTACTTAGGTAAAAAATGGCATAATAACCTTGGTTTAGCTCCAAAATGTCATATACTTAGCTTATTTTCCTCGAAAATGACATAATAACCTTACTTAGCTCCAAAATGACCTATTTTACCTAGGATAGCTCTAAAATGACCTATACTTAGAATTTTTTCCTCCAAAATGACTTAATATGCATAGTTAGCTAAAAAATGGCATAACTACCTAAGATAGCTCAATAATGACCTATACTTAGCTTAGCTAGTTCATTTATGACATAATTAGCTTACTTAGGTAAAAAATGGCATAATAACCTTGGTTTAGCTCCAAAATGACCTATTTACCTTGGTTAGCTCTAAAATGACCTACACTTAGCATTTTTTCCTCCAAAATGACTTAACATGCTTAGTTAGCTCAAAAATGGCATAATTACCTAGGTTAGCTCAATAATGACCTATACTTAGCTTATTTAGTTCATTTATGACATACTTAGCATACTTAGGTCAAAAATGGCATAATAACCTTGGTTACCTCCAAAATGTCATATACTTAGCTTATTTTCCTCGAAAATGACATAATAACCTTACTTAGCTCCAAAATGACCTATTTACCTAGGTTAGCTCTAAAATGACATAAGTAAGCAATAAGAAGAAGAAAAAGAAGAGGAGAAAAAGAAAGAGAAGAAAAATTATTCTTCTTCTTCCTTTTCTTCTTCTTCTTCTTCTTCTAGTCTTCTTCTTCTTCTTCTTCTTCTTCTTCTTCTAGTCTTCTTCTTCTAACTTTCTTCTTTCCCATTTTGCAGATTTGCTTCAGATCACGGAAGCTTGCGTTGATGGAGTCTACTCTTCTCCTTGTCCTTCCTTTTTGTTTTGATTTTGTAGGATGAACAATGTGAAACTTGCTACCTATATATGTATGTATGGATGAAACCATTGTATATGGACTTTTTGCTTAATTGTTGGATATGTTGGCTATATATATGTTCGATATGGACTTTTGATTTGGTATATATATGTGTTGGATGATCATATTCATATGGCAGGGATATGTATGCTTGTTGAAAGTATTTACAAATGAATATATATATATATCTGTGAAATTGATTGAGTTTAAGAAAAAACAGAATTAACAGGGGCAATACAGGCACTTTGCCGTCAGCTGGCAGACGGCAAAGAACTTTGCGCCTTTGCCGTCTGCTGGCAGACGGCAAAGTACGCCATTAGCCACCTAATCTGCCTAACCCTATCCCTCTGCCGTCCAAGGCATTTGCCGTCTGCTTGCTTAGTATGGCTGACGGCAAACTTCTTTGCCGTCCGCTTTATTTAAGAAGACGGCAAAGTAGCCCTCTGCCGTAGTTCATTCAGCCGAACGTGGGGCCGTCTGCTGGCTGACGGCAAAGGGCTTTGCCGTCCGCCAGACATTCCTTTGCCGTCTGCCATGGCAGACGTCAAAGTGCCTGATTCCTGTAGTGAACAGGCCAGTAACGGACCGTAAGTAATCGAGGGCTGGAAATGAGCCCAAGAATGTATGGGCCCTTCGAACGCCGAAAGGGAGCACGTGCTTGAAATGGCCCAACTGAATCATGGGCCGTTAATTGGATCAAAGCAGTTTACTGTTCATGATGGGCCTAATCACCACGGGCCATCAATGGGTCCACAGGTGCAGAAGGCCTCATATGGGCCGAAATACTTCACGGGCCATAGATGGGCCGAAAGTGACAATGGGATGGAATCATATGGGATGGCCCATAAGACTTCACAGGCCATAGATGGGCTGTATGCGAACAGGCCGTTAACAGGCTTTCCATGGGCCGACCTGCTAACTTTTAACCAAGTCAAACGGGATGGCTTTTTAACCTAAATGGGCCACTGTTGGGCCATGCCACATGTCGATGTATCATAGGCGTGTCTTGTCCAATGAATCGATGAAATCTGTCGCAACGCCGAGCTAACATGTGGATCGGCCGGCGAATGAGAATTTTACACGTGGAAAATCCCCATTGGTCCGAGCTGTTAACGGGTTATCGGATCCAAACCAGAACCCGATAGCTTAACGGCGACCTGTTACGGTGGATGCCACGTGTCGGTCACACTTGACGAAAACACTTCCATGATGCGACATTTATCATCATCGAAGTGGACACTTCCGTGATGATAATTTTACTATTGTCATGGAACACTTCTACGACAACACAGGTATGTACATGCATGACAGAAAACTTGACCTACTGTGACAAAGACGTATCATCGCGGAAGTGTTTTTTTTGTAGTGGTGGTGGAGGGGTATAAATAGCCTTCACCTAAAATCCAACCATTGCAAGCCTTTAACCCAACTCGATGCCACCGACATGAAAATCTCGGTGAGACCGACTAGTGTACAAGACATGAATGTTAGGCTTTTCGGTGGGACCGATCAAAACATCTCGGTGAGACTGAAGTGCAATGGCTAGGGCAAGACCACATTTCGGTGAGACTGAAAATTTCATCTCGAAAATTCCGAAGTGAAGTGACATCGTTACATCAACTTGGTCAAGCCATCTCGGTGGGACTAAGAGCCATTTCGGTTACACCGAAGTGTTAGGGTTTTGGCTGTGGCAGTGAAGTGATCATCTTGGTGAGTCCGGAGTAGATGTTATCGGTAGGACCGAAATGATGAATTAGGGTTTTGGACAGATGTGTTGTGGGAAAGTGATTGAGGATTTTTGGAGCAATATCACTGAGCACTTTGAGCAACAAGCTCATCAATAATACCTCATCCCCTTTTAATAGTATTGGCTTTCCTATGGACTCAATGTGATCTTGGATCACTAAAATGAAAATGAAGAGTCTTGTGGATGCCAATCTTGTCCTTAGTATTTTGAGGGGTCCACATCCGTTAGTCCTTGCCATGCCAATCATTGATCTTTTCTGAAATTTACTAGCAATAAGAATTAGATCAATGATGTATATGTTGTTATTGATTACCAAAACCACCCGGGGATTAGTTGCACTTTCAATCTCCCCCTTTTTGGTATTGATGACAACATATAGATCAAAGCTTCGACAAAAGATATAATCAATGAAATACATCATCGCTTTGAGATGTATGTGATAATTAAGAGCTCCCCCTAAATTTGTGCATTATTTAAAATTTGCATTTGAATGCAAATGCACAATCGATTAGGATTATGGGTTACTCTTCCATGTCACATACATCTTGGTGGAGCGCTCAAAATGATAAGATTGCAAATCAATTAGCACTCATCACCAAACAAACAAGAGAATGATCATACAAGAGCATATAAATGGATATCCAAGCAAGCATAGCATTAAAGTACGGTATGATCAAGCACACAATAAAGTAGTATCTCATTCATGCATCAAGCACAAAGTAACTCAAAAACAAGTATCTCAAGAAATCAAACGAAACAAAAGGCAAAGCACTCTCTCTCGAAGCCTAATGATCTATACAAATTCTCCCCCTTTGGCAACAAGTACCAAAAAGTTCAAATGAGTATAGAGCTAAACATCGCTCTATGCTTGATCTCCGGTAGCTCCTGGTGATGAAGTCCTCTGACTTGCAGTGCCGGTGTGCGTCGATATTGTTGGAGTGGAGAGAAGTGCACCTGCAAAGATCTCAGCTGAAGTTTATGGAGCTGGAGGTGTAGATACTGGAGGCACTGAAGGTGGGACCGTGGAAGTAGCAGCAGGGGCAGAGACTGTGGCTCTGGAAGTGACTGGCACAATGATAATCCACAAGTATAGGGGATCAATTGTATCTTTTTCGATAAATAAGAGTGTCGAACCCAACGAGGAGCTAAAGGTAGAATTAATATTCCCTTCAAGTTCTATCGACCACCGATACAACTCTACGCGCACTTAACGTTCGCTTTACCTAGAACAAGTATGAAACTATTTTGCGGGTGTAAGGATAAGACTAGAAGTACTTAACGAGAATAAAACTAGGAGTAATTTGCGAGATAATAAAAGTTAGTTGTTTAGTAAAAAGCTTTTTGTAACACAAGAGAAAGATTTGTCCATAGGCAATCGATAACTAGGCCGGTAATCATTATTGCAATTTTATATGAGGGAGAGGCATGAGCTAACATACTTTCCGTACTTGGATCATATGCACTTTTGATTGGAACTCTAGCAAGCATCCGCAACTACCAAAGATCATTAAGGTAAAACCCAACCATAGCATTAAGTATCAAGTCCTCTTTACTCCCATACGCAACAACCCCCTTACTCGGGTGTAGGCTTCTGTCACTCTAGCCGCCCACCATAAGAGAATTATGAACGTATTGCAACACCCTACAGCGGGAATCCCTCACGCTTGTGCGACACGGAGGGCACCATAGGAGAACACCAAAATAAAACATACAACTCAAACGAATCACGATCATCAATCAACCCATAGGACAAAACGAATCTACTCAAACATCATAGGATGGCCACAAATCATTGGATAATAATATGTAGCATTAAGCACAATGTTTAAGTAGAGATTATAGCAGGGAGAAGAGGTGTTACACCACTGAATAGAAGGGGAGAGAGTTGGTGTTGAAGGCGGCAAAGTTGTTGGTGTAGATCGCCGTCACGATGATTGCCCCGGCGGCTTTCCGGCGCCACTAGGAGAGAGGGGGAGAGATCCCCCATCCTTCTTCTTCCTTGGCCTCCCCCCTAGATGGGAGGAGAGTTCCCCCTCTTGTCCATGGCCGCCATGGCTCCCGGAGGGGAGGAGCCCCTCCAAGATTGGATCTCTTTCTCTGTTTTCTTCTGTTTTGCGCTCCTGGTTTCTGGCCTTTCACCGTTTCTTAAATTCCCGGAGATTCATAACTCCGATTGCACTAAAATTTTAACACGGTTTCTTTCCGGATATTAGCTTCCTTCTGGATGAATAAGGGCACCAACCGACCTACGAGGGCCTCACGAGGCACCACGGCGCGTCGGGCCCCCCCTGGCACGCCCTGGTGCCTCGTGGGGCATACGAGCACCGCCTTGCGTTGATTCCACCTCTCAAAAATCACATATATTCCAAAATAATTATCCATAAAATTTTATTGTGTTTGGACTTCGTTTGATATGGATATTCTGCGAAGAAAAAAACATGCAACAAACAGGAACTGGCACTGGGTACTGGATCAATATGTTAGTCCCAAAAAACAAGATAAAATGTTGCCAAAAGTATGTGGAAATTATAGGATATTGGCATGAAACAATCAAAAATTATAGATACAACGGAGACGTATCAGCATCCCCAAGCTTAATTCCTGTTCGTCCTCGAGTAGGTAAATGATAAAAAAGATAATTTTTGATGTGGAATGCCACCTAGCATAATCTTGATCATAAAATTTAATCATGGCATGAATATTAAGACACGAGTGATTCAAAGCAATAGTCTATAATTTGATATAAAGACATCAATACTCAAGCATACTAACAAACAACCATGTCTTTCAAAATATCAACGCTAAAGAAAGTTATCCCTAGCCCATTATGCTCAGTCATTGATCCATTCATGAAACACACTCAACATTAACTACACCCAATGCACAAGTATGACAATAGTGCTCTCCAGTTGGTGCTTTATAAGAGAAGATGGTGACTCAATAAAAATAAAAATGCATAAAAGTAAATAGATAGGCCCTTCGCAGAGGGAAGCAGAGATTTGCAAATGTGCCAGAGCTCAAAGCTTAAATTAGAGAGATAAAATTGTTTTTGAGAGGCATGCTTTTCCTATCAACGAAAACGACTGAGAGTTCCCAATATCTTCCATGCTAGACACATTATAGGCGGTTCCCAAACAGAAAGTAAAGTTTATTTCCTTTCCACCATTCTTTCACAATCCATGGCTAGCCGTATCCATGGGTGCCCTCCATACCAACAATTTCCAAGGAATTTTGTTGTTATTAATTTTTGATTCATTATGGAACTGGGCATCCCTATTACCAGCCACTCTCTCGTGCAATGACAAGTGAATAAACACTCGTCATGAGAATAACACACCTAGCATGGAAAATATTGGCCACCCCCTGCCGCTTCATGAGCGGTATGGGCACACAAAATGGAAAATTATTTTGAAAACTAGAGTTGGCACATGCAAATTTACTTGTAACGGCATTGAAATACCGCATAATGGTCGAGATGGTGGACTCATTTGGCACAACTTGGGTTTAAGGAGTTTGGATGCACAAGCAGTATTCCTGCTTAGTACAAATGAAGGCTAGCAAATAGATTGAGAAGCAACCAACTCGAAAACGGAAACGGTCATAAGCATCCATTGAGAATAACTAACACCGAATAATGCACCATAAGTAGGATATAACTTCGTTGCATAACTATTGACTTTACGTGCATGCATAGGGAATCACAAACCTTAACACCAATATTCTTACTAAATCACAATTACTCACTAGCATAACTCACATATTATCATCTCCATATCGCAAAACTATTGCAAGAAATCAAGCTTATCATATTCAGCGATCTACAAGTTTTATGTAGGATTTTCTGACTAACCATGTGAATGACCAATTCCTGATGACTCTCTAAATCGATATAAGTGAAGAAAGAGAGTTTAATTCTTTCTACCAAATACCATGCTCTAACAAATATAAGTGAAGAAAAAGAGCATTCTATAAATAACGGTTTTCTATATGAAGAGAAACAGGCATCCAAACTTCAAATGATATAAGTGAAGCACATGAAGCATTCTATAAAGCCATACTCAAAAGATATAAGTGAAGTGCAAAGAGCATTCTATAAATCAACCAAGGAATATCTCATACCAGCATGGTGCATAAAAGAAAAGGGAAAAATAAACACAAAAGACGCTCCAAGAATTTACGCATATCATGTGAACAAAACAAAAACCGAGACATACCAATAATTGTTGAATAAAAATGGGATGCCTTCCGGGGCATCCCCAAGCTTAGACGCTTGAGTCTCCATGAATATTTACTTGGGGTGCCTTGGGCATCCCCAAGCTTGAGCTCTTGCCTCTCCTCATTCTTCTCATATCAATACCTCCTCGATCTTTGAACACTTCATCCACACAAAACTTAACAAAACCTTTGTGAGATCCGTTAGTATAATAAAGCAAATCACTACTTTAAGTACTGTTGCAAACCCATTCATATTTTATTTTTTCATTATAGCTACTGTATTCTAACTTCTCCATGGCTTATACCTTCCGATACAATCCATAGTTTCATCAAAACAAGCAAAACAATGCATCAAAAACAGAATCTGTCAAAAACAGAACAGTCTGTAGTAATCTGAACATTGACCATACTTCTGTAACTCCAAAAATTCCGAATAATTAGGAAAAAATAAAAAAATTGCATAGCAGTACTGTGTAAAAATTTCAGAATTTTTCACATTCCAGTAAAAAATGTAAATTCACGCACTACAGCAAAAGTTTCTGTTTTTGCACCGCACACACCAAACAAGCAATTTAAACATCCTAACGGTAAATCTTGGCACATTTTTTTTATAATACAATGGATTTGTACAAGGGGATAATTATTTTTGTTGAAAAGTTTCTATAATTCAAGATTTGGAAAGTTTCCATGGGCATGAACAAAGTTCAAGGAGCTCCCCCACTTCAACGGTGCTCGTCTTTCTTACTTTCACTTTCTTTTTTGAAAAGTTTTAGGTTCCCCTCAATATTTTTTTGTTTTTATACTTTTTGAAAGCACTCAACAGAAATAAATGACTCTCTAAAAACTTCTGGGTTGTCTCCCTGGCAGCTCTTTCTTTAAAGCCATTAAGCTAGACATATAGTGCTCAAATAATCGATCCACCCGGATCCCAAGGTATATCCAAGCAAATTTTAATTAACAATGATTTGTAATTTAGTAGTGAGCACGAAGTAATATAAATCTTGTAACAACGAAGTCTAACTCTCTTCCTATGCATCGGCAAGTCATAAAAGAACAATTCATGCACATCAAGTAAAGGCCAATGCATAGTATAAACAGTTTCTTGCAATTTTATCGTATTGGAAACATAGAGAGGTGGAGATGTAGTTCCTCTCTCATAATAATTGCAACTAGGAGTAGCAAGCACATGCATATTATATTCATCAAAATCATCATGTGTAGTAGTAAAACACAACCCATCAATATAATCCTTAATAAGTGCAAACTTCTCTGATATAGTGTAGTTGGGAGAATTCAAAAAGATAATAGGACAATCATGTGTAGGTGCAACAGCAACAATTTCATGTTTAACATAAGGAACTATAGCAAGTTCATCTCCATAAGCATAATTCATATTGGCATCATGGCCACAAGCATAGCAAGCATCAATTTCATCAAAAAGGGATATTTCAAACGAATCAAAGGGATCATAGCAATCATCATAGCATTCATCCTTCGGTAAGCACAAAGGGAAATTAAACAATGTAGGAGTAGAAGAGTTACTCTCATTAGAAGGTGGGCACGAGTAGCTAATCCGCTCTTCCTCCTTTTGTTCTTCGCTCTCCTCATCATCTTTTTCATCCAATGAGCTCACAGTGTCATCAATTTCTTCTTCCATAGATTCCTGCAAAATATTAGTCTCTTCTTGGATAGCGGAGACTTTCTCAATAAATTATTCAATATCGGCATTGTATTTATAATTATCATAGCAATATTTAAGTATAGCAAAATTTTCAGATCTGTAAACAGCATCATCACAATCTTCATACTTTTCAAACAAAGATTCAATTTCATAAGCACCCTTAAAAGCAACAAATTCTTCTATTCGTTCCACATCATAGTAATCATATATACCATTATCATAAGAAGCCAAGGTTTCATTATCATTAAATTCACATGAAAAGGGAAGGTGTGGAGCCTTCATCTTAGAGCAACAAGTATAATCATATCTTAAGCATAAATTCCGAACATACCAATGCAAATAATGAATTTGATCCCATAAGAGTTTTCCTTTTTGAGACAAGCGATAATCCCTAAAGTATTCCCATTGATCCAAAGTAACTCCCATTATCTAGTTGAATGGAGTTTTATCAGGATTATCAAAGTAGTATTTAATGTTTTCCACATAACGAGCATCGAGGGTTTTAGGAGGTTCCCCATCTCCATGAGTAGCAAGTACAACTAATTTTTTTGGTGTTTCGTGTTCCATATCCATTACTAAAGATATAAAACAACACAGAACAGAAAATAAAATCTACTTAGTGATAAAGCAAACAAGCACACACGAGAATATCAACCCCACGCTATTGCTCCCCGGCAACGGCGCCAGAAAAAGGTCTTGATAACCCACAAGTATAGGGGATCAATTGTAGCTTTTTCGATAAATAAGAGTGTCGAACCCAACGAGGAGCTAAAGGTAGAATTAATATTCCCTTCAAGTTCTATCGACCACCGATACAACTCTACGCGCACTTAACGTTCGCTTTACCTAGAACAAGTATGAAACTATTTTGCGGGTGTAAGGATAAGACTAGAAGTACTTAACGAGAATAAAACTAGGAGTAATTTGCGAGATAATAAAAGTTAGTTCTTTAGTAAAAAGTTTTTTGTAACACAAGAGAAATATTTGTCCATATGCAATCGATAACTAGACCAGTAATCATTATTGTATTTTTATATGAGGGAGAGACATGAACTCACATACTTTCCGTACTTGGATCATCGACACTTATGATTGGAACTCTAGCAAGCATCCACAACTACCAAAGATCATTAAGGTAAAACCCAACCAAAGCGTTAAGTATCAAGTCCTCTTTACTCCCATACGCAACAACCCCCTTACTCGGGTGTAAGCTTCTGTCACTCTAGCCGCCCACCATAAGAGAATTATGCACGTATTGCAACACCCTACAGCGGGAATCCCTCACGCTTGCCCGTCACGGAGGGCACCATAGGACAGCACCAAAATAAAACATACAACTCAAACCAATCACGATCATCAATCAACCCATATTACAAAACGAATCTACTCAAACATCATAGGATGGCCACAAATCATTGGATAATAATATGTAGCATTAAGCACCATGTTTAAGTAGAGATTACAGTGGGGAGAAGAGGTGTTACGCCGCTGCATAGAGGGGGAGAGAGTTGGTGTTGACGGTGGCAAAGTTGTTGGTGTAGATAGTCGTCACGATGATTGCCCCGGCGGCGTTCCGGCGCCACCGGGAGAGAGGGGGAGAGAGCCCCCTCCTTCTTCTTCTCCTTGGCCTCCCCACTAGATGGGAGGAGAGTTCCCCCTCTGGTCCATGGCTGCCATGGCTCCCGGAGGGGAGGAGCCCCTCTGAGATTGGATCTCTCTCTCTGTTCTCTTCTGATTCGCGCACCTGGTTTCTGGCCTTTCACCGTTTCTTAAATTCCCGGAGATCCGTAACTTCGATTGCACTGAAATTTTAACACGATTTTTTTCCGGATATTAGCTTCCTTGCAGCCGAAGAAGGGCACCAACCGACCTACAAAGGCCTCACAAGGCACCACGGTGCACCGGGCCCCCCTGGCGTGCCCTGGTGCCTCGTGGGGCCCACGAGCACCGCCTTGCGTGGGTTCCACCTCCCAAAAATCACATATATTCCAAAATAATTCTCCATAAAATTTTATTGCATTTGGACTTCGTTTGATATGGATATTCTGCGAAGCAAAAAACATGGAACAAACAGGAACTGGCACTGGGCACTGGATCAATATGTTAGTCCCAAAAAACAATATAAAATGTTGCCAAAAGTATGTGGAAATTATAGGATATTGGCATGAAACAATCAAAAATTATAGATACGACGGAGACGTATCAGCATCCCCAAGCTTAATTCCTGTTCGTCCTCGAGTAGGTAAATGATAAAAAAGATAATTTTTGATGTGGAATGCCACCTAGCATAATCTTGATCATAAAATTTAATCATGGCATGAATATAAAGACACGAGTGATTCAAATCAATAGTCTATAATTTGATATAAAGACATCAATACTCAAGCATACTAACAAACAACCATGTCTTACAAAATATCAACGCTAAAGAAAGTTATCCCTAGCCCATTATGCTCAGTCATTGATCCATTCATGAAACACACTCAACATTAACTACACCCAATGCACAAGTATGACAATAGTGCTCTCCAGTTGGTGCTTTATAAGAGAAGATGGTGACTCAATAAAAATAAAAATGCATAAAAGTAAATAGATAGGCCCTTCGCAGAGGGAAGCAAAGATTTGAAAATGTGCCCGAGCTCAAAGCTTAAATTAGAGAGATAAAATTGTTTTTGAGAGGCATGCTTTTCCTATCAATGAAAACGATTGAGAGTTCCCAATATCTTCCATGCTAGACACATTATAGGCGGTTCCCAAACAGAAAGTAAAGTTTATTTCCTTTCCACCATTCTTTCACAATCCATGGCTAGCCATAGCCACGGGTTACCTCCATACCAACAATTTCCAAGGAATTTTGTTGTTATTAATTTTTGATTCATTATGGGACTGGGCATCCCTATTACCAGGCACTCTCTCGTGCAATGACAAGTGAATAAACACTCGTCGTGAGAATAACACACCTAGCATGGAAAATATTGGCCACCCCCTGCCGCTTCATGAGCGGTACGGGCACACAAAATGGAAAATTATTTTGAAAATTAGAGTTGGCACATGCAAATTTACTTGGAACGGCATTGAAATACCACATATAGGTAGATATGGTGGACTCATTTGGCACAACTTGGGTTTAAGGAGTTTGGATGCACAAGCAGTATTCTTGCTTAGTACAAAATGAAGGATAGCAAATAGATTGAGAAGAAACCAACTAGAAAACGAAAACGGTCATAAGCATGCATTGAGAATAACTAACACTGAATAATGCACCATAAGTAGGATATAACTTCGTTGCATAACTATTGACTTTACGTGCATGCATAGGGAATCACAAACCTTAACACCAATATTCTTACTAAATCACAATTACTCACTAGCATAACTCACATATTATCATCTCCATATCGCAAAACTATTGCAAGAAATCAAGCTTATCATATTCAGGGATCTACAAGTTTTATGTAGGATTTTCTGACTAACCATGTGAATGACCATTTCCTGATGACTCTCTAAATAGATATAAGTGGAGCAAGAGAGTTTAATTCTTTCTACAAAATACCATGCTCTAACAAATATAAGTGAAGCAAAAGTGCATTCTATAAATAACGGTTTTCTATATGAAGAGAAACAGGCATCCAAACTTCAAATGATATAAGTGAAGCACATGAAGCATTCTATAAAGCCATACTCAAAAGATATAAGTGAAGTGCAAAGAGCATTCTATAAATCAACCAAGGACTATCTCATACCAGCATGGTGCATAAAATAAAAGGGAAAAATAAACACAAAAGACGCTCCAAGAATTTACGCATATCATGTGAACAATACAAAAACCGAGACATATTGATAATTGTTGAATAAAGATGGGATGCCTTCCGGGGCATCCCCAAGCTTAGACGCTTGAGTCTCCTTGAATATTTACTTGGGGTGCCTTGGGCATCCCCAAGCTTGAGCTCTTGCCTCTCCTCATTCTTCTCATATCAATACCTCCTCGATCTTTGAACACTTCATCCACACAAAACTTAACAAAACCTTTGTCAGATCCGTTAGTATAATAAAGCAAATCACTACTTTAAATATTGTTGCAAACCCATTCATATTTTATTTTTGCATTATACCTACTGTATTCTAACTTCTCCATGGCTTATACCTTCCGATACAATCCATAGTTTCATCAAAACAAGCAAAACAATGCATCAAAAACAGAATCTGTCAAAAACAGAACAGTCTGTAGTAATCTGAACATTGACCATACTTCTGTAACTCCAAAAATTCTGAAAAATTAGGAAAAAATAAAAAATTTGCATAGAAGTACTGTGTAAAAATTTCAGAATTTTTCACATTCCACTAAAAAATGTAAATTCATGCACTACAGCAAAAGTTTCTGTTTTTGCACCGCACACACCATACAAGCAATTTAAACATCCTAACGGTAAATCTTGGCACATTATTTTTATAATACAATGGATTTGTACAAGGGGATAATTATTTTTGTTGAAAAGTTTCTGTAATTCAAGATTTGGAAAGTTTCCATGGGCATGAACAAAGTTCAAGGAGCTCCCCCACTTCAACGGTGCTCGTCTTTCTTACTTTCACTTTCCTTTTTGAAAAGTTTTAGGTTCCCCTCTATATTTTTTTGTTTTTATACTTTTTGAAAGCACTCAACAAAAATAAATGACTCTCTAAAAACTTCTGGGTTGTCTCCCTGGTAGCTCTTTCTTTAAAGCCATTAAGCTAGATATACAGTGCTCAAATAATCGATCCACCCGGATCCCAAGGTATATCCAAGCCAATTTTAATTAACAATGATTTGTAATTTAGTAGTGAGCACGAAGTAATATAAATCTTGTAACAACGAAGTCTAACTCTCTTCCTATGCATCGGCAAGTCATAAAAGAACAATTCATGCATGTCAAGTAAAGGCCAATGCATAGTATAAACAGTTTCTTGCAATTTTATCGTATTGGAAACATAGAGAGGTGGAGATGTAGTTCCTCTCTCATAATAATTGCAACTAGGAGTAGCAAGCACATGCATATTATATTCATCAAAATCATCATGTGTAGTAGTAAAACACAACCCATCAATACAATCCTTAATAAGTGCAAACTTCTCCGATATAGTGTAGTTGGGAGAATTCAAAAAGATAATAGGACTATCATGTGTAGGTGCAATAGCAACAATTTCATGTTTAACATAAGGAACTATAGCAAGTTCATCTCCATAAGCATAATTCATATTGGCATCATGGCCACAAGCATAGCAAGCATCAATTTCATCAAAAAGGGATATTTCAAACGAATCAAAGGGATCATCGCAATCATCATAGCATTCATCCTTCGGTTAGCACGAAGGGAAATTAAACAATGTATGAGTAGAAGAGTTACTCTCATTAGAAGGTGGGCACAAGTAGCTAATCCGCTCTTCCTCCTTTTGTTCTTCGCTCTCCTCGTCATCTTTTTCATCCAATGAGCTCACAGTGTCATCAATTTCTTCTTCCATAGATTCCTGCAAAATATTAGTCTCTTCTTGGACAGCGGAGACTTTCTCAATAAATTCTTCAATATCGGCAATGTATTTATAATTCTCATAGCAATATTTAAGTATAGCAAAATTTTCAGATCTGTAAACAGCATCATCACAATCTTCATACTTTCCAAACAAAGATTCAATTTCATAAGCACCCTTAAAAGCAACAAATTCTTCTATTCGTTCCACATTATAGTAATCATATATACCATTAGCATAAGAAGCCAAGGTTTCATTATCATTAAATTCACATGAAAAGGGAAGGTGTGGAGCCTTAATCTTAGAGCAACAAGTATAATCATATCTTAAGCATAAATTCCGAGCATACCAATGCAAATAATGAATTTGATCCCATAAGAGTTTTCCTTTTTGAGACAAGCGATAATCCCTAAAGTATTCCTGTTGATCCAAAGTAACTCCCATTATCAAGTTGAATGGAGTTTTATCAGGATTATCAAAGTAGTATTTAATGTTTTCCACATAACGAGCATCGAGGGTTTTAGGAGGTTCCCCATCTCCATGAGTTGCAAGTACAACTAATTTTTTTGGTGTTTCGTGTTCCATATCCATAACTAAAGATATAAAACAACTTAGAACAGAAAATAAAATCTACTTAGTGATAAAGCAAACAAGCACACATGAGAATATCAACCCCACGCTATTGCTCCCCGGCAACGGCGCCAGAAAAAGGTCCTGATAATCCACAAGTATAGGGGATCAATTGTAGCTTTTTCGATAAATAAGAGTGTCGAACCCAACGAGGAGCTAAAGGTAGAATTAATATTCCCTTCAAGTTCTAACGACCACCGATACAACTCTACGCACACTTAACGTTCGCTTTACCTAGAACAACTATGAAACTATTTTGCGGGTGTAAGGATAAGACTAGAAGTACTTAACGAGAATAAAACTAGGAGTAATTTGTGAGATAATAAAAGTTAGTTGTTTAGTAAAAAGCTTTTTGTAACACAAGAGAAAGATTTGTCCATATGCAATCGATAACTAGACCGGTAATCATTATTGCAACTTTATATGAGGGAGAGGCATGAGCTAACATACTTTCCGTACTTGGATCATATGCACTTATGATTGAAACTCTAGCAAGCATCCACAACTACCAAAGATCATTAAGGTAAAACCCAACCATAGCATTAAGTATCAAGTCCTCTTTACTCCCATACGCAACAACCCCCTTACTCGGGTGTAAGCTTCTATCACTCTAGCCGCCCACCATAAGAGAATTATGAACGTATTGCAACACCCTACAGCGGGACTCCCTCATGCTTGCGCGACACGGAGGGCACCATAGGACAGCACCAAAATAAAACATACAACTCCAACCAATCACGATCATCAATCAACCCATATTACAAAACGAATCTACTCAAACATCATAGGATGGCCACAAATCATTGGATAATAATATGTAGCATTAAGAACCATGTTTAAGTAGAGATTACAGCGGGGAGAAGAGATGTTACACCGATGAATAGAGGGAGAGAGAGTTGGTGTTGACGGTGGCGAAGTTGTTGGCGTAGATCGGCATCATGATGATTGCCCCGGCGGCGTTCCGGCGCCACCGGGAGAGAGGGGGAGAGAGCCCCCTCCTTCTTCTTCTTCCTTGGCCTCCCCCCTAGATGGGAGGAGAGTTCCCCCTCTGGTCCATGGCTGCCATGGCTCCCGGAGGGGAGGAGCCCCTCCGAGATTGGATCTCTCTGTTCTCTTCTGTTTCGCCCTCTTGGTTTCTGGCCTTTCGCCGTTTCTTAAATTGCCGGAGATCCGTAACTTCGATTGCACTGAAATTTTAACCATATTTTTTTTCCGGATATTAGCTTCCTTGCAGCCGAAGAAGGGCAATAACCGACCTACAAGGGCCTCACAAGGCACCACGGCGTGCCGGGCCCCCCTAGCGCGCCCTGGTGCCTCATGGGGCCCACGAGCACCGCCTTCCGTTGATTGCACCTCCCAAAAATCTTATATATTCCAAAATAATTCTCCATAAAATTTTATTGCATTTGGACTTCGTTTGATATGGATATTCTGTGAAGCAAAAAACATGCAACAAATAGGAACTGGCACTGGATCAATATGTTAGTCCTAAAAAACAATATAAAATGTTGCCAAAAGTATGTAGAAATTATAGGATATTGGCATGAAACAATCAAAAATTATAGATACGACGGAGACGTATCACACAACAGCTGATCTGGGCATCCTCTGAAACTGGGTAGTCGATGGAAGACCTGTGCCCTGATGTTCCTCATCATCACTGCTGGTGCCCTTCCTAACTTCATCCACCTGTGACATCAACGTCTCAACAACTGTCTGTATGTCAGTGACCTTAATGTCTAGATCATGAAACTTAGTCTCAACAATCCTCTCAAGGCTCTTCTGGTTCGCAGCTAAGTCAGCCAAACTCTTCTCAATCCTCTGAGTTGCTTGAATAATATGTTGCATTTGGTCCACCTTTGTTTTGAGCACTAGAGCAGATGGAGCACTAGGCCCTAAAGGACTCGCAGCTCCTACGCTTGCCTGTGCTTCGGCTGAGGTAGGATGAGATGCATCCATAGTCACTGTGTTGTCCTCGACCTCAGACCTAAGTGGCAAATGTTCATGATCCAGCAGAAAAGACTTGTTTGCACCCTTTGAATTGATAAGCAGCTGAATATGATGGGTGAATCCACAAGACCTCTTCTGATCTGCAGCTATCCTCTTGATGGTTTCCACAATGAGATCCATGACTTTGAACTTTTCATGTTGGTCAATATGATGCAGCATGTTGACTGAGTGACCTCGAATCATCTTGTCATCTCCTGACTTGGGCATCAAAGTATGCCTCATGATAGTGTTGGAGGTAGCAAGTCCTGCCAACAAATAATACACTGAGCCAAGCTTGTGTGACTCCTCTCTCTTTCTGAGTCCCATATTCCTTCTGAACAGTAGCTTTCTTCTTCTTTGATGTTACTCCTTCAGCATCAAAATCTTCATCCTCATCATCTGAATTTTTCTTCCTTCTAGACCTGGTGGTTGCCTTTGGAAAAACTGGAGAGCTTCTCTCTCCCTCATAGAAACTCCCTGCGGGACTAGAACCTGCACTCAGCTCAACATCTTGTTCTGACCTATTTTTGCTGTCACTTGCCTCTGACATGCTGACACTGACCCTGTGAATAGATTTAGATGAGGCAGAGTGGATGAGTATCCCAAAATGCAGCCATTTAAAAAAATTGAATCCAAACTTCAGTTTTAGGTTTTCACAAAAGGTATTTCGGAGTCATCGATTTGATGATCTCGGTAGCACCGAAAGCAGCAACAGAGACTTGGCCACACTGTTTCGGTCAGACCGATGTGTGTCCCGGTCTCTCTGAAGTGCTAGGGTTCTACTGAGACTTTAGTTTCGGTTTCACTTATCAGTACATCTCGGTGGCACCAAAATGTACTTAGTACAGTGGCCAGAGGCCAAATCGGTGAATCCGATCCTTTCAATTTGGTCAATCCTAGATAAATTCTGAAAAACCCTAACCCTAAAGTTCAAAATCAATCTAACGCTAGGAATTTTACTGGATAAGGAATTTCAATCCGTGGCAAGATCTAGGCGAACCATCCATGCATTGAATCAGAATTTAGAACACGGAGGGGGTCGAATCTCACCCTAACTTGGTGGAGATCCTCTACTGTGGCAACGGCGGAGAAGAATGCTATTGACGGCGACGGAATCCGGTGGCAAGGGCGCGCTGGAGATGAAGGCGACGATCCGGAGACCAGGGCGATGGCAGCAACGGGGTGCCGGAGCGTAACGTTTGAAGAAATTTTCAACGTGCGGGCCGCGGACATATATATATGTGACACCCTGGTTTTCGCTCCTTGTTTTTTTCCTTCGCGGGATTTGGCTCCCGTCTTTTTTTCGATGTTCTTGGATTTTCTCTCGCTCTTGGGTATATGAAGATGGTCATTTAGCCTTGCCTTCCCTATCCAACCAGAGACTCTCTCCAGACCAACCTTGCCACCCCAGATTTATTCTCAGGATTTTTGCCCCCGAAACCCTACCTTCTGAGTTGCCGGAAGGGAAACCCTAATTCTGGCAGTTACAAAGGAACCCTAATTTCCTTTGATCTGTTACCTCCCAAATTTTTCCCAGTGATCATCCTATCTTTTTAAACCCTGGATATGTAAAAATATTGCCAAGTCATTTGCAATACTTTTCATTTAAAATTAATTCCTTTTTCTGCCAGTTAAAGGAATTAAATCCAGTAAAATATCTATCCATCTCCAAAGTTTATGAAAACTTGTGGAGATATTCTCTGTGATCATATTCAGCTCCAATAAAAATATTGGCCATAATTAAATAAGGGAAATTTCCTTTTCCTATTTAAAGCCAATATTGCATTTTGGGCACTTTCCAAAGGAACTACCATTTTGGTAGCCAGGAAAAACCCCAAATAATTTGTGGAGCTTCTCCTATCCATATCTTCACCATTTACATCAAGATCCAAAGTTCCACAAATCAAAATATGAGAGCATCTTCTAGTTCTTGTTTCTGGACCTATTTTGAGGTTGTGAAGCAACTATATTATATATTGCTTCAAAAATCTTGAAATTAATCCAGGACCTCACATTCCATATATGATGTGAGTATGCAAAAATTCACATCATTTCATCAAGCCAATTTCTCCCAAAAATTCCATCTAGTTTCTGTCCAGATTCAAGCTCTGTGAAGGAAGTACCACTTTGGCATTTCCAATTGAGCTGAAATTTTCCCAGTATCTCCATATTTCCAAATCACTTCTCTCCACCAAAATTCAGCTCATTCCACCAAGCCATATGAGTGCAGCTTCAAAGTCAAGTTTCTGGACCAGATTTGGCATTCCAAAGGAACTATATGCAAATGAGGTCCAAATGCCTTCAAATATAACCATAACCTAGTCTTTCCTACCACATTTCATTGTGACAAAGATCCAACTCCATTTATCCATCCATTTCTCTAGAAAATTAAAGTCAATTTTGCTGTCAGAATCTTCTTCTGTAAGTTTCTCTTACCCCAGGGCTAACTAGCTGGTTCCAGCCACTTCTCTTATCTATTTGAGCAGCAAGGAGAGTATTGGACAAGGTCCTAGAGCCATCCGGTGCCCTGGACACGCGGTGCCCTGGGTGACCACGCATGGGAGCACGCCAAAACGGCACTCTGCTCGATGAACCGCGATGGACAGCAAGCTCCAGCCGGCCATGGCTCGTCCGGGCATGTCCAGCCGCTCCCCCGCGTCTGCGTGCATCCCCTCCAGCACCTTCCCCCTCCCCTTTCTTTCTCCCCACGCCACGGCAGCGCCGCCGAGACATTGTCCCGTCCGTGACATCGTCGTCTTCCTCTGTCCTGTTGGCTGCTTCTTTACCGAGCCGTCCCACCTCCCTGCTTCTCGTCAAGTCGGCCGCTCCCGACGCCCAGCTAGCCGCCAGCCACCGCCTGAGCCGTCGCATCCGAGCTCCTGTAAGCCGATAGGATCACCACCGCAGCCGTGCTCATCCGGTCATCGCGGCCGGGCTATAAATAGCCCGTCCCCGAGCTCCTCGACCTCACCATCGGCCTCCTCTCCCTCCTAGCACCCCGCCTAGCCTCTCGTTTGAGCTCGCGAAGCCTCCCTACCCTCCTATGGCCCGAGGCCACCACCTACTGCCATGCAGCCGCCGCCGCCCCTCCGCTCAAATTCAGGTGAGCCGGAGCTCCCCTCGCCCTCCTCTCCCCTCCCGTGGAACCACCACCACCACCAGAGGCCCTCCCCGCCTTCATTTTGCTCCGGGGCAGGCCGTAGCCTCGGCCCCGAGCTCCCCATCGCCGTCATCCGCCTCCACCTCGCCTGCCCGCTATAGAGCCTCCCCGCTGCTGCCACGAGTATCCTCGGGTGCGGCTTGGAGCACCACATCCATCCCGACCCTCGGCCGGAGCTCCCGCCCACCAGAGGCATGACAACGCCGGCGACTGGCCGCCCCCTCTGTCTCTGTGGAGAGGAAGAAGAAGGAGGCAGGGGAAGAGAGAGAAGGCGCACGGGCCCCAGCCGTCGGTGACTCAGCGCGCGGGCCCGCCTGTTAAGTGGAGACATCTTCTGTCAAAACCCGCCTCCCCGGCTGAGAAGACGTATTCACGTGAATACGCCTTCGTCGGCCACAGTGGGCTCGTCCCAGTTGCGCAGTAGCAGGCCGGCCGGCTGCTACCGGCCCAAGGCAGCCCAAGTGTACAGTGCAATCTCTTCTTTTCCGCCGAAATAACTGCTGAGGACTCGTTTGCAAATAAACTATTTGCAGATTGGTCCCTGGCAGTCAATCGTCAATATCTTTTCATCCGCAACTCCGATCGCGGTGAATCCAACGCCCACGTCTTCAGTTCGTCGAGCCCGTTCCGATGGTATCATTTTCATAATGTTTTCACACTGTGAAAATGAGCATTTTGCCCCTGCCCTTATTCAACCTCCTTCGAGAGAGAATCTTTTCCGGTGAATTCTTCCGCGAGGTGATCGCACTTCCCCCGGAGTATTCCTTCACCCCCAGGCAAGCCGACCATCTGATATATTCCCTAAAGCATTGCTCTATGTTATTCTTGCGTGTTTAATTAATAAATATGCCTGTGTTAGTAGTAGTTAAACTCCTGCTAAGTTAAACTTGCTATTTTCATTACGTGCTAATGCTCATTATATTATCGCACCAGTGACTCGTAGGTGACAATGTGGAGATAGTTTGCCATGTTGATATACTAGTTTACATCTTGATTATCGTTATTGTTGCAATGATTATGAAATGTGACTTAATGATAACAACCTCCTCCGTCGGCTGGATCGAGTCATAGTGTCACCTATCCGGACTTATTCGTGCAGCCACATTTGCCGGTATGGGACGGCCTTGACTTGGTCTATTGTCTGCCTCTTGTCGGTACCACCAAACTAGGGAGGATTATGCGTGCGTGCTACCCTGGCCCGGTAGGCGACGATAATCTTGTGAGCACAGTTGAGTTATTTTGCCGGCGTCCCCGTTTGGGACAGTTTAGATGGCCACGACGGTGGCAGGTGTCACGGGGTGACACAGGGGCCACCCAGGACATGACCCTGGGAGGGTATGATTGTCGGTGGGACCGTAAGAGTGCAAGGCAATAGATCGGTTTTGTTGGAGCAGCACTGGTCCACCCGAATGGGAACATGTACTAAAGTACGAGGCCAGGCGCTCCATGGTGTGGGTAAAGTGCGCAACCTCTGCAGAGTGTAAATCTATTCGAATAGCCGCGTCCTCGGTCATGGACAGTTTGTACTAGGCCACTATTTGGTCTGTGTCGAGTTTGGAGGAACAAACCATATGATGTTAATAATGAACCAGAGTAAGGTATGATATGAAGAACTCTTCTTTCGAAGATCATCATTGATTGCTTTAAGAAACTCATGCTCTTGCTCTAAATTTAGCTTCTCAAAGCGTAGCTTCTCATGAGATCTTAAAAGCTCTCTATGATCCTCTTGAGTTGTTTCATGAGCTAACTTAAGAGTTTTTAGTTCTTTAGTTAGACGCTCAATCTCCTTCATAGCATTGTCATTCGTTTCTTCTTGACTATGATTATGAGCATTTTCATTATAGCTCACATCACTAGTCTTATCAACAAGTAAATCATCATCACCAAGCAAATCATCTTCATCACTATTAAAGTCAAAGTATTCGGGGTGTGATACCTTGGGGCCTTTTGCCATGAAGCATCTTCCAATTCCTTCATTTGGTGAATCAAATATATCATAGGAGTTGGAGGATACGAGAGCAAGTCCAGCAACACCTTCATCTTGACTATAGTCGGAGTCAGAGTGATAGCTTCTCTCGGAGTGGTTGTCGGAGTCGGAGCCAGAAATCCATTCACCAACATGAGCTTGATGTCTTCTTCTAGTGTAGCTCTTGGATGATTTGTCCTTCCTTTACGAATCCTTGCTTCTACGAGAAGATCTTCGTTCATAACAATCATCCCTACTCCTTCTCTCCTTGTGAGGTGATTCATCTCTTCTATGTCTTCCTCTTGGTGATTCGTCTCTTTTCTTTTGAGGTGTCGTACACTCATTGAAATAGTGTCCAGGTCTTCCACAATTATAGCAGTTTCGGTCATGACTTGATGATCTTTTTTCATAATGTCTTGAGCTTGAGCTTCTCTTTTTTCCTTTGTTCTTGTAAAACTTGTTGAACCTTTTCACCATTAGGTTTATCTCTTCATTGGATACTAGCTTGTCGCTTGAAGTTGTGGGAGCATCAATTGAGGTTTTGTAAGCACCACTTGATTTGTTGTGTAGCTCCTCTTTGTCCTTGAGTGACATTTCATGAGCAACAATCCTTCCAATGACTTCTGTGGGCTTTAGATCTTTGTAATTGGGCATCATTTGGATCAATGTGCACACGGTATCATATTTTCCATCCAAGGCTCTAAGTGTAGGAGATATGCCCTAGAGGCAGTAATAACAGTTATTTTGTATCTCCGAGTTTGTAATGAATGTTTATGTTCCATGCTATAACTGCAATGATTCTCGAGTCTGCAATAACCACGAGGCTCGGAGGGAAACTCATGTGCACGTGTGGTATAATAAACAGTAAAATGTAATCCTAGTCTTGCCTCTAAGACTGGCTCAAGTATTGCATGATGATCATGTTTTCCTGATCATGGGCATGTCTATGACGGCAATTTTGAGGGCACAATATTAGTAGAACACTTGTGTTGAATTGACCCGAATTGATGTTATGCTATGAGATACATTCGTCACAAGTTAATGGTAAATAACACAGAGATAGTTAATGTTTGCATAATTCCTTAGACCATGAGAGTATCGAGTTCCTTCGTACTTGCTTCGTGAACTTTGGGGTTTGTTAAACGTCATCCGTAACTGGGTGGCTATTACGACGGCTTACGGGTTCATGGAAAAGTATGACAAGTAACGAGATAGCTCAAGATTGGGATTTGCTCCTCCGACGATGGAGAGGTATTCTCGGGCCCTCCCGGTGTTACGGCATCCATCATCGTCTGGCCAGACACATTGTGATTTGATCACTGGGATGCCGGAACACGGAAATGAGAAAAGAGAACAAAACCGGTAACGAGGTAACTTGCATGGTGGACAAGCTGTTGATCCATGGGGATGCAATAAATCTCACCTCGAGTGTTTGTAATATATCGTGAAGCAACAGGAATAGCACACGGCAACTGGAGGTTCACTCGAATATTCATTCGTGTGGGTATAGGGGTCAATATGGGTGTCCACGGCTCCGATGTTGATCATTGATCGGAAAGTGTTCCGGGTCATGTCTATACTTCACCGAACCTATAGGGTCACACGCTTAAGGGTCATCTATCCGCTGAATTCTAGACGGGGAGTCTGAGAGAAAATCACCGAAAAAGTCTCAGACAAAACGGAAACGTTCCGGAGAGAACACCGAAATAGTTTCGGTAAAACTGAAAAGTTGTTTCAGGGTATTCCAGTAAGTCAAATTGGTTCCGGCACACGCTTGGAAATTCTTGGAGGGTGCCAGAATTGTTCTGGTAACTTCTGGAATTTTTTCAGAGAGAAAACCGGAAATGTTCCGGAGCAGCCGGAACAGCAATGGTAGCTTTTCGTTGAAGAAAAACATTGTTCTGGAATTGTTTCGGAATGCGTTCAAAATTGTTTTAGTGGGTACTGGAATTATTCTAGGCACACAGAAATAATTTGGGATTTAATGGACGCTGAAAAATGTCTTCGTGAATAGTAAAAGTGCTTTATGGATATTTTTTGGAAAGCACCTTTTGGGATATTTTCCAAAAGGCTTCTAGAAGGACTTGCGAGCCAAGGAAGCCCCCTCATGGGGGGCCCCCCAAGAGTGTCCGGCCAAGGGAGGTGGGGCTCCTTGGAGCTCCACTTGCCATCCTTCTTTGCTTTATTCTTTTATGAAAAGGCATAAAGTGGGGGTACTTTTGGTATTTTTGAATGCCAACTTTACCCCTTGGCTATCATAAGGTGGAGGGGTGCTCTCGAAAGCTCATCCAAGCTCTCATACACATGCCATGCTCGTCTGGCTCTCTCTCTCTCCCTCCCAGCGAAATAGTTTCGTAGAGCCCTGCCGGATAACTGACACCGTATGTGTGCAACCCCGTAGAGAGATTGTAGTTTCGATCTTTTGCCCGAGGGGCTTTTCGGGTGTCCTCCTGAAGGGCTGTCCGAGTTACTGTTCGGGTTTCGTGGGTCCTCCCGAAGGGCTGTCCACGACATCGTCCGGGGGACTGTCCGACCACCTCCCGATGGGCTGTCCGGTGAGGGAGTACATCCTCGCGGTTGGGAGGTTGTAAATCCTAGCTGCGGGGATCTGCACCGACGATCTACTCTGAATCTTCTTCCACTGCGCTTCGAGTCGGTACGGATCAGATCAAACCCTGTATGCAGTCTCCATAGTGGTCCTGGGCGTGCTCGCTGTACCGAATTTTTTTGTTTTCTGTCGCGTTCCCCTACAGTGGCATCATGAGCCGTGCTATGCGTAGATGCAGGTTACGATCTAGGATACATGGAGATGTATGGGTATTGCATAATATAATTTTGGAGTAGATGAGATCTATTGCTGAAAATTATTTATGCAGGTAGCAGATGAAATCTGTTACCCGATGTTCTAGTTGCTTCCCAAGAATTTGCGTATTTCTGATCTCGAGATAGCATGGTGGAATTTCACAAAGTTCTGGCAATCCGCGGTCCTGATTGATCAACGAATTGCTATCAGTTCTTTGGGTTCTGCCATAGTCAAAAGAAAGATGAAATTCGCAGATGAAAGGGCAATGCAGATATGATCTGCACGGGGGTCATGCGTATGACGAAGTTTAGTATGGGGCTCGAGATTTAATTATCTCATGTTTTATACACCCCGCGATGTTAATATAGCGACTTGAATAATCATACTTGATGATAATACGTTGGTAGCTGCGGTTTAAGTCAAAACCTTAGAAGCCACATAAAATAAAATTTTGCATAAACCGATTAGAGGCGTCTAACTTGGTTTTGCAGGATATGCATGTGATGTGGTATAGCAGTGCTCATATTAATTCAATTATGTTTGAGATGACTATATGATGTAAATTTATGAACATGACCTGCGTGTCATGATTCGGCATGATGGCTGGAGCCATATGATTGTCACTTTAATGACCTGCGTGTCAACCTTAAGTAATGCACTTATTTTATTAGCTATAGAGATAGCAATATTATCTGGTGCATCGACAAGGTGGTGGCAATCTTCGCGAAGGTGAACACCGACGCAAATGCCAAAGACGAAGAAATACTTGACTTCCTCCGTCAGAAAGGGCTATACCATATCATGCTATTATCAATTGCCTGAGATGTTTATCCCTTATGATGCACCCTTCTTGATTGCGCGGTAGTCGCTTTTTATTAGGGTGATCTCTGACTTAAAAATATCAAGTATTTAGTGTCCTCCCAAGTGTAGCACCGTCACAGCATCTAACCTTTCGGGGTGCGCCATGGATGCATGGGTACGAACGATTGGGGAAATGTAAGGCGGGTGAGGTCAGACCTCGCAGCAAGATCACTTGGTTGTCTTGACGTTCATGGCAGGATCGTCCTGAGCTCGGAACACATGCATCGAAAGATGAACAAGAATCACATAGAGATGTGATCGGCAAGTTAGCCTACCAATTGAAATCCTCGTCATGAGATGATGGTTCGAGGACGTTGAATTGATATTCGGATCTTGAATCACTCATAATCAATTTTGAGAGATATTGATTTGAGTGGGAGCGCACTTTAGAATAAAATTGTTTATTCACTAGTGCCAAAATCATTATAAACAAAGTCTAAGTGAAACTTGTGTTTTACTTTGTAGATCAAATGGCTCGCAACACCGTGTTCAACTTAGGCCCGATGTTAGAGAAAGAGAAGTTAGCTGCGACTGGAAACAACTATGCGGACTGGGTCCATAACCTAAGGATTATCCTCAGGAGCGCTAAGAAAATGTATGTGCTTGAAAATGCTCTTCTAGCTAAACCGGCGGCAACTGCCCCGGAAGATGAACAAAATGTCTGGGCCACTAAGGATGATGATCACAACTTAGTGCAGTGCCTCATGCTTGCTTGCATGAGTGCAGGGCTTCAAAAACGTTTTGAATTCCATAAACCCCGTGATATGATCCGGGAATTGGATGCTCTGTACAAGGAAACCGCACGGTCTGAATGATTTGATATCATGAAGGCTGTGATGGATTGCAAGATGGCTGAGGGTAGTTCAGTTGGCGAACACGTAGTCAAAGTGATTGGCTATGCTGAAAGGCTTAAAACCCTAGAATTTCCAATTCCGCCTGGCCATATGATGGACATGATGCTTTCTTCACTCCCCCCGTCTTACAATGGTTTTGTCTTGAACTACAACATGAGTGGGATGGAGAAAACACCGGAAGAGGTGCTCGCCATGCTGAAAACTGCGGAAGGAGGACTGCGGAAAAGTCGCAAGCAAGTGTTGCTTGTGAATAAAACTGCCAGTTTCAAAAAGAAAGGCAAGCCAAAGAAGGGCAAGGGCGCCGGTAAGACCGGCTCCCAAAGCAACTCTAAGGGCGGAGCCAAGAATGAAACTGAGTGCTTCTACTACAAGGGCACAGGACACTGGAAGAGAAACTGCAAGAAATATCTGGAAGATAAAAAGTTCGGGAAAACCGAAAAAGGTATAATTGTTATACAAGTTAATGTCATTGACACTTTGCTTGCTAGCGAAAATTCTAAGTCTTGGGTATTTGATACCGGATCGGTTGCTCACATTTGCAACACGATACAGGGACTTCAGAAGGTGCGCAAGCTAGCAAAGAATGACGTCGTGATGCGCGTCGGGAACGGCGCTGGGATCGCCGCTCAAGCCGTCGGCATTATGCCTCTACGTCTCCCTTTGGGATTTATCTTAGAACTAAATAACTGTTATTTTGTTCCACTATTGTGTAGAAACATTATCTCCAGATCATGTTTAGTACACGATGGGTATTCGTACAAGTCTGAGAACAATGGTTGTTCACTTTATTGTAAGGAGATGTTTTATGGATTTTCACCCATTGTTGGGGGCCTTTTCATACTAAATATTGAATGTGGAAATGATGTCTTTAACATGAATGCTAAATGCCTTAAGAAGGCTGATACCACCACCACTTTCTTGTGGCGCTGTCGGCTTGGCCACATCGGAAAGAAACACATGAAAAGACTCCAGAGAGATGGAGTTTTACCGTCCTTTGATTTTGAATCATTTGACACATGTGAAGCTTGTCTGATGGGGAAAATGACCAAGACGCCGTTCACGGGTCATCCTGAATGGGCGGGTGAATTATTGGAAATAATACATAACGATGTATGTGGTCCAATGAGCACAGCCGCACGGGGTGGGTATTTCTACTTCCTGACTTTTACTGATGATTCAAGTCGGTATGGCAATATCTACTTGATGAAGCATAAGTCGGAAACCTTTGAAAAGTTCAAGGAATTTCAGAATGAGGTAGAAAATCATCGTGACAAAAAGATTAAGTTTCTGCGGTCTGATCGCGGAGGCGAATATCTTAGTCATGAGTTTGGCCAACATCTGAGTGATGCTTACGCCTCCCGGAACTCCACAGAGAAACGGAGTATCGGAAAGACGTAACCGAACCCTGTTAGACATGGTAAGGTCGATGATGTCTCTTACAGATTTGCCGATATCTTTTTGGGGTCATGCACTAGAAACTGCCGCTCACACACTAAACAGAGCACCGTCTAAGTCTGTTAAGACAACACCACATGAGATGTGGAATGGGAAGAAACCCAGTTTGTCGCATTTTAAAATTTGGGGATGTGAGGTACAAGTAAAATGTTTACAACCTACTAAACTCGATCCCAGATCAGACAAATGTAACTTTGTAGGTTATCCAAAAGAAACAGTTGGGTATTCCTTCTGCTTACCCTCCGAGCACAAAGTGTTTGTCGCTAAAAGAGGAGTCTTTCTTGAGAAAGAGTTTCTCGCAAAAGAACCAAGTAGGAGGACAGTACAACTTAATGAGATTAGTGAATCTTCGGCGACAGTTGATATAGCAGAGGAACCGGAAGTAATTCCGCAAATCATCACTACAACCGAGCCGGAAGTTGTCGCATGTGATGCGGAAACTTCAGACAATGTTGTAACTGAACTGCGCAGATCAGGTAGGGCTATCCAGCCACCTGAGTGGTTTCATAACGAAATCTTCATTCTTGAAGACGATGAACCTGCGCACTACAAGGAAGCGATGGCGGGGCCCAGCTCAAAGGAATGGCACAAGGCCATGAAATCCGAAATGGAAGCCATGTACGAAAACCAAGTTTGGAACTTGGAAGAACTTCCAAAAGGCATAAAGCCCATTGGTTGTAAATGGATTTTCAAAAGAAAGACGGACGCGGATGGTAACATTACTATCCACAAAGCTAGACTTGTCGCGAAAGGGTTCACGCAAGTTCCAGGAGTGGACTACGACGAGACTTTCTCGCCCGTAGCTATGCTTAGGTCCGTTCGGATATTAGTAGCAATTGCTGCTTATTTAAATTATGAAATATGGCAGATGGACGTCAAAACGACTTTCCTAAATGGAAACCTCAAAGAGGATGTATACATGATACAACCAGAAGGTTTTGTTGTTCATAAGGATGCTGGAAAGGTATGCAAACTTCAGAAAGCCATTTATGGTCTGAAGCAAGCGTCAAGGAGCTTGAACATTCGTTTTGATGAAGTGGTCAAACAGTTTGGCTTCATCAAGAATGACGAAGAATCTTGTGTCTACAAGAAGTTTAGTGGGAGCGCAAAAGCATTTCTAATGTTGTATGTGGATGACATATTGTTGATTGGAAATGACGTGAATTTTCTTAACGAAATAAAAGACTCATTGAAGAAAAGTTTTTCAATGAAAGACTTAGGCGAAGCGGCATATGTATTGGGCATTAGAATCTCTAGAGATAGATCAAAACGCCTGATAGCGCTTAGCCAAAGCACATACATTCACAAGGTGTTGAAAAGGTTCAACATGGAGAACTCCAAGAAAGGCCTACTCCCCATGTCACCTGGCACAGTACTTTGCAAGAATCAGTGTCCTTGGACTCTCGATGAGCGAGTACAGATGAATGATGTTCCATATGCTTCGGCAGTTGGTTCTATTATGTATGCCATGGTATGTACAAGACCGGACGTTTCCTATGCGCTAAGTGTTAGCAGCCGGTACCAAAGTGATCCAGGATTGGAACACTGGGCCGCAGTCAAGGGTATTCTTAAGTACCTCGGAAGGACCAAGGATTTACTCCTTGTGTACGGAGGTGATGAAGAGCTCATTGTAAGTGGTTACACTGATGCAAGCTTCATAACTGACCCATATGACTTCAAATCTCAATCAGGCTATGTTTTCATATTGAACGGCGGCGCAGTTGATTGGAAAAGTTCCAAACAAAAGACTGTAGCTGATTCTACGACGGAGGCGGAATATGTTGCTGCTTCAGAAGCCTCCAAGGAGGCGGTATGGATCAAGCAATTTCTTGAAGACCTTGGTGTGGTTCCAAGTGCTCTGGACCCGGTGGAGATCTATTGTCATAATAGTGGCGCCGTGGCTCACGCAAGGGAGCCAAGTTCGCACCATAAGACAAGACATATTGAACGCAAATATCAACTCATTCGACATCATGTCGAAGAGGGTTTAGTGAAAGTACGCAAAGTTCACACGGATCTGAACGTGTCAGACCCGATGACAAAGCCTCTACCACGAGCAAAGCATGAGCAGCACCGGATTGCCATTGGTGTTAGGGAAGCCATGTAACTGGATTATGACTCTAGTGCAAGTGGGAGTCTATAGGAGATATGCCCTAGAGGCAGTAATAACAGTTTTTTTCTATCTCCGAGTTTGTAATGAATGTTTATGTTCCATGCTATAACTGCAATGATTCTCGAGTCTGCAATAACCACGAGGCTCGGAGGGAAACTCATGTGCACGTGTGGTATAATAAACGGTAAAATGTATTCCTAGTCTTGCCTCTAAGACTGGCTCAAGTATTGCATGATCATCCTATTTTCCTGATCATGGGCATGTCTATGCCGGCAATTTTGAGGGCACAATGTTAGTAGAACACTTGTGTTGAATCAACCCGAATTGATGTTATGCTATGAGATACATTCGTCACAAGTTAATGGTAAATAACACAGAGATAGTTAATGTTTGCATAATTCCTTAGACCATGAGAGTATCGAGTTCCTTCGTACTTGCTTCGTGAACTTTGGGGTTTGTTAAACGTCATCCGTAACTGGGTGGCTATTACGGCGGCTTACGGGTTCACGGAAAAGTATGACAAGTAACAAGATAGCTCAAGAATGGGATTTGCTCCTCTGACGATGGAGAGATATTTTCGGGCCCACTCGGTGTTACGGCATCCATCATCGTCTGGCCAGACACATTGTGATTTGATCACTGGGATGCCGGAACACGGAAACGAGAAAAGAGAACAAAACCGATAACGAGGTAACTTGCATGGTGTACAAGCTGTTGATCCACGAGGATGCAATAAATCTCACCTCGGGTGTTTGTAATATATCGTGAAGCAACAGGAATAGCACACGGCAACTGGAGGTTCACTCGAATATTCATTCGTGTGGTTATAGGGGTCAATATGGGTGTCCACGGCTCCGATGTTGATCATTGATCGGAAAGTGTTCCGGGTCATGTCTATACTTCACCAAACCTATGGGGTCACACGCTTAAGGGTCATCTATCTGCTGAATACTAGACGGGGAGTCTGAGAGAAAATCACAGAAAAAGTTTCGGACGAAACGGAAACATTCCGGAGAGAACACCTGAATACTTTCGGTGAAACTGATAATTGTTTCAGGGTATTCCATTAAGTCAAATTGGTTCCGACACACGCCTAGAAATTCTTGGAGGGTGCCAGAATTGTTCTGGTAACTTCTGTAATTTTTTCTGAGAGAAAACCGGAAATGTTCCGGAGCTGCCGGAACCGCAATGGTAGCTTTTCGCTGAAGAAAAACATTGTTCCGGAATTGTTTCGGAATGCATTCAAAATTGTTTTAGTGGGTACTGGAATTATTCTAGGCACACAAAAATAATTTGGGATTTAACGGACACAGAAAAATGTCTTCGTGAATAGCGAAAGTGCATTACGGATATTTTTTGGAAAGCACCTTTTGGGATATTTTCCAAAAGGCTTCTAGAAGGACTTGGGAGCCAAGGAAGCCCCCTCATGGGGGGGCCCCCAAGAGTGGCCGGCCAAGGGAGGTGGGGCTCCTTGGAGCTCCACTTGCCATCCTTCTTTGCTTATTCTTTTATGAAAAGGCATAAAGTGGGGGTACTTTTGGTATTTTTGAATGCCAACTTTACCCCTTGGCTATCCTATAAATAGAGGTGGAGGGGTGCTCTCCAAAGCTCATCCAAGCTCTCATACACATGCCATGCTCGTCTGGCTCTCTCTCTCTCCCTCCCAGCGAAATAGTTTCGTAGAGCCGAAAGGCTGTCTGGGTTCCGGCAGGAACTAGTTCTGGACGGCGAAGCCCTACCGGATAGCTAACACCGTATGTGTGCAACCCTGTAGAGAGATTGTAATTTCGATCTTTTGCCCGAGGGGTTTTCGGGTGTCCTCCCGAAGGGCTGTTCGAGTTACCGTTCGGGTTTCGAGGGTCCTCCCGAAGGGCTGTTCGTGACATCGTCCGGGGGCCTGTCTGACCGCCTCCCGAAGGGCTGTCCGGTGAGGGAGTACATCCTCGTGGTTGGGAGGTTGTAAATCCTAGGTGCGGGGATCTGCACCGACGATCTACTCTGACTCTTCTTCCGCTGCGCTTCGAGTCGGTACGGATCAGATCAAACCCTGTATGCAGTCTCCATAGTGGTCCTGGGCGTGCTGGTTGTACTGAAATTTTTTGTTTTCTGTCGCGTTCCCCTACACTAAGTATCTTCTTGATGAATTTGTCGGTCATCTCTTCACTTCCTAAGCCGGTAATCTCATTTGTGATGAGAGCAAGCCTAGAGTACATTTCAGTGACTCCTTCACCATCCTTCATCTTGAACTTGTCATGTTGACTTTGAAGCACATCCAACTTGGATTCCTTGACAGACTCGGTACCCTCGTGCATATCAACCAAACTATCCCAAATTTCCTTTGCATTCTCTAGGCAGCTGATCTTGTTGAACTCCTCGGGACACAAACCGTTGAAGACAACATGAACAACAACCCAAACGGCGGGGTTATGACCAAGAATATGCATTTTCATCTGATGCTTCCAACTAGCAAAGTTTGTACCATCAAAATATGGACCTCTACCGTGATAATTACCCTCACTAGATGACATACTCACCTAGGTTGTGAAACCAATGCAATGGAGACCAAAGCCCTGATACTAGTTGTAGGATCGAAAGTATGTCTAGAGGGGGTGATTAGACTACTTGACCAAATAAAAATCTATCCTTTTCCCAATTTTAGTTGTGGGCAGATTTTAGCAAGTACACCAAGTCAAATAACACCCTACACATGCAATTCTAAGAGTGTAGCAGCGGAAAGTAAAACATTGCACATGTAAGTAAAGGAGGGGATTGGAGATTTCAAACGCAATGAAGACATGACGATTTTTGGCGTGGTTCCGATAGATGGTGCTATCATACGTCCATGTTGATGGAGGCTTCAACCCACGGAGGGTAACGGTTGATGTAGGAGATATGCCCTAGAGGTAGTAATAACAGTTATTTTGTATCTCCGAGTTTGTAATGAATGTTTATGTTCCATGCTCTAACTGCAATGATTCTCGAGTCTACAATAACCACGAGGCTCGGAGGGAAACTCATGTGCACGTGTGGTATAATAAACGGTAAAATGTATTCCTAGTCTTGCCTCTAAACCTGGCTCAAGTATTGCATGACGATCCTGTTTTCCTGATCATGGGCATGTCTATGCCGGCAATTTTGAGGGCACAATGTTAGTAGAACACTTGTGTTAAATCGACCCGAATTTATGTTATGCTATGAGATACATTCGTCGCAAGTTAATGGTCAATGACACAGAGATAGTTAATGTTTGCATAATTCCTTAGACCATGAGAGTATCGAGTTCCTTCGTACTTGCTTCATGAACTTTGGGGTTTGTTAAACGTCATCCGTAAATGGGTGGCTATTACGGCGGCTTACGGGTTCATGGAAAAATATGACAAGAAACGAGATAGCTCAAGATTGGGATTTGCTCCTCCGATTTTGGAGAGATATTCTCGGGCCCTCTCGGTGTTACGGCATCCATCATTGTCTGGCCAGACACATTGTGATTTGATCACTGGGATGCCGGAACACGGAAACGAGAAAAGAGAACAAAACCGATAACGAGGTAACTTGCATGGTGGAAAAGTTGTTGATCCATGGGGACGCAATAAATCTCACCTCGGGTGTTTGTAATATATCGTGAAGCAACAGGAATAGCACATGGCAACTGGAGGTTCACTCGAATATTCATTCGTGTGGGTATAGGGGTCAATATGGGTGTCCAAGGCTCCGATGTTGATCATTGATCGGAAAGTGTTCCGGGTCATGTCAGTACTTTACCGAACCTATAGGGTCACACGCTTAAGGATCATCTATCTATTGAATACTAGACGGGGAGTCTGAGAGAAAATCACCGAAAAAGTTTCGGACGAAACGGAAACGTTCCGGAGAGAACACCGGAATAGTTTCGATAAAACTGAAAAGTTGTTTCAGGGGATTCCATTAAGTCAAATTGGTTTCGGCACATGCCTGGAAATTCTTAGAGGATGCCAGAAGTGTTCTGGAAACTTCTGGGAATTTTCCGGGATAAAAACCGGAAATGTTCCGGAGCTGTCGGAACCGCTTTGGATGCTTTTCCCTGAAGAAAAACATTGTTCCGGAATTGTTTCGGAATGTGTTCAAAATTGTTTAAGTGGGTACTGGAATTATTCTAGGCGCACAGAAATAATTTGGGATTTAACGGACACAGAAAAATGTCTTCGTGAATAGTGAAAGTGCTTTATGGATATTTTTTGGAAAGCACCTTTTGGGATATTTTCCAAAAGGCTTCTAGAAGGACTTGGGAGCCGAGGAAGCCCCCTCATGGGGGCCCCCCAAGAGTGGCCGGACAAGGGAGGTGGAGCTCCTTGGAGCTCCACTTGCCATCCTTCTTTGCTTTATTATTTTATGAAAAGGCATAAAGTGGGGGTACTTTTGGTATTTTTGAATGCCTACTTTACCCCTTAGCTATCCTATAAATAGAGGTGGAGGGGTGCTCTCCAAACCTCATCCAAGCTCTCATACACATGCCATGCTCGTCTGGCTCTCTCTCTCTCCCTCCCAGCGAAATAGTTTCATAGAGCCGAAAGGTTGTCTGGGTTCCGGCAGGAACTAGCTCTAAACGGCGAAGCCCTGCCGGATAGCTGACACCATATGTGTGCAACCCCGTAGAGAGATTGTAGTTTCAATCTTTTGCCGAGTTACCGTTCGGGTTTCGAGGGTCCTCCCGAAGGGCTGTCCGAGTTACCATTCGGTTTTCGGGTGTCCTCCCGAAGGGCTGTCCGAGTTACCGTTCGGGTTTCAAGGGTCCTCCTGAAGGGCTGTCCGCGACATCGTCCGAGGGACTATCCGACCGCCTCCCAAAGGGCTGTCCGGTGAGGGAGTACATCCTCGTGGTTGGGAGGTTGTAAATCCTAGCTGCGGGGATCTGCACCGACGATCTACACCGACTCTTCTTCCGCTGCGCTACGAGTCGGTACGGATCAGATCAAACCCTGTATGCAATCTCCATAGTGATCCTGGGCGTGCTCGCTGTATTGAAATTTTTTGTTTTCTGTCACGTTCCCCTACAGTTGCGCGAGTCCACGGAGGGCTCCACCCACGAAGGGTCCACGAAGAAGCAACCATGCCTATTCCACCATGGCTTTCGTCCACGAAGGACTAGCCTCACTCGGGGTAGATCTTCACGAAGTAGGCGATCTCCTTGCCCTTACAAACTCCTTGGTTCAACTCCACATGATCTTGGAGGCTCCCAAGTGACACCTAACCAATCTGGGAGACACCACTATCCAAAAGGTAACAAATGGTGTGTTGATGATGAACTCCTTGCTCTTCTGCTTCAAATGATAGTCTCCCCAACACTCAAACACTTCCTCGCAGATTTGGATTTGGTGGAAGAATGATTTGAGTGGAAAGCAACTTGGGAAAGGCTAGAAATCAAGGTTCAAATGGTTGGATTGGAATCTCTTGATCTCAACACATGAGTAGGTGGTTCTCTCTCAGAAAATGTATGGTGGAAGTGTAGGCATGTTCTAATGGCTCTCTTACTTGGTAAGAGGGTGGTGGAGGGGTATAAATAGCCTTCACCTAAAATCCAACCGTTACAAGCCTTTGACCCAACTCGGTGCCACCGACATAAAAATCTCGGTGAGACCGACTAGTGTAAAAGACATGAATGTTAGGCTTTTTGGTGGGACTGATCAAAACATCTTGGTGAGACCGAAGTGCAATGGCTAGGGCAAGACCACGTTTCGGTGAGACCGAAAATTTCATCTCGAAAATTCCGAAGTGAAGTGACATCGTTACAGCAACTTGGTCATACTGTCTCGGTGGGACCGAGAGCCATTTCGGTTACACCGAAGTGTTAGGGCTTTGGCTGTGGCAGTGAAGTGATCATCTCGGTGAGTCCGGAGTAGATGTTATTGGTAGGACCGAAATGATGAATTAGGGTTTTGGACAGATGTGTTGTGGGAAAGTGATTGAGGGTTTTTGGAGCAATATCGCTGAGCACTTTGAGCAACAACCTCATCAATAATACCTCATCCCCTTTTAATAGTATTGGCCTTCCTATGGACTCAATGTGATCTTGGATCACTAAAATGAAAATGAAGAGTCTTGTGGATGCCAATCTTGTCCTTAGTATTTTGAGGGGTCCACATCCATTAGTCCTTGCCATGCCAATCATTGATCTTTTCTGAAATTTACTAGCAATAAGAATTAGATCAATGATGTATATGTTGTTATTGATTACCAAAACCACCCGGGGATTAGTTGCACTTTCAGGCTCATCCGAGGTACCAATCATCTCATACGTTCAGTCATGATTTCTAACTTTGCATTTGCTTGAACCCTCCTCCAATATTTTCAGAAATGGGCGTCCAAGGCGGCACTCATCAAGTGCTCGGCGTCGCTGCTCGAGGACCACCGGACCCTCGAACTACAGGCCCTCTTGGCCGTGGTGCCCCCAAAAGCTCCAGCAAAGACGAAGAAGGAGCTGGGGAAGAAAAGGGGAGGTCTTTGGATCCGAGACCCCTCGGACGCTAAGTCCGAGGAAGTCCAAGCCCTTTCCTCTGGCGAGGAGGAAAAATGGGGAGGAGATGAAGGGGGTGAAGGCACTTCTGCCCCAAAGAGGAAGAGGGCGGCGTCCGAAGACGTTCCGGGGGCCGACGCCCCCCGAACACGAAGGCGCCTTATAAAGGCCGTCGACGCCGCGCCCCACCTGGCCCCCGCCGTAGTCAAGGTCGTCTCTTCTGAGTCCGAAGACGACCTCATAGAGCCACGTAGGGAGAGACCCCTGCCGAGGAGGTACGCCCTTTACACTTCATTTCCATGTACGTTGTATGCACCTTAGTTCCTCTCTTCCACAAATCTAATCGATCAATTGTCTCCTCACAGCCCGCAACGCACCCGTATAAGCGACAAGGAGTCGTCGAGCGGGCTCCCTCCACCCAGCGCATCGGAGGAGCGCCTCCCCTCCCCTACCGCCCATGACGGGTTGGGGGAGCCGACCTCTCAGCAAGCCCCACCTGTGCCTACACTGGGGATGGTGCTGATGCCTCCATGGCCGAGGCCGAGGCCTTGGCCTCCAAAGATGCGCCGGGGAAGACCCCTGCCTCCAAGGGGGGGGGGGAAGAGCTGGAGCAGCCGACCTCTTTGGCTCCCGTTGATCCAGAGCCACCTCGGCAACCGACCACGACGGCGGCTCCTCATTCAACGGAGAGGATCGAGGTGGCCCGTCCATCCCCACCCGCTGGAGGGCAGGCCATGGGATGGACCAAAGAGATGGAGGCATCCCCAACGGGCTCCTCCATTGTTGCTGAGCACCGCGTCCTTCTGGGCGTGGCGTTACAGAATTACCGGTCCACGGAGGCCGGTATAAGGGAGGCCTTCAAGGGCCTCTATGAAGGCTTTGAGGTAACTTTTAATCCTCTTTTTGAAATTACATCAATGCGTGGAGTTATTAGCACTAGATATATCCAACAACCTTTTGTGGATAAGTAAAATGTAATTTGTCCGAAGACCTGTACTACCATAGATACTTATGATAAGTGTATAACCACAGTAGCCCCCGAGCCCTGAGTTAGATGCAAAAATCTTAACCGGGGATCCAAGGCAGAAATGACAGTTTTAATAAAGCGAATACATAGTAGCCCCCGAGACCCTGATCGGATACACAAAGCCGGCCAGGGGATCAATTCGTCTGAGGAAGCTAACACTGTTCTTTTCAGGTTTCGGCCTCGGTTTCAGTATCCACCTCAAAAGAGTTGGAGGGACTGAACCACAAGCTTGATCGGTCCGAGAAGGACATGGATCTGCTTAAGAAGCAGATGTGGCAATTTCAAGGTGAATACCAAAGTGCTGTAATATTGTACATTTAGTTATGATGCAACTGGTTTGAGCTCTAAAGCATGCTTTAATGTGTTGCAGCTACCTCCTTGGAGCTTGAGAAGCTCTGTTTCGAGCTTCAAAGATCTCAGAAGGAAGCCGAACAGCAGAAGGCTGCGGTGAAGCAGGCCAGCGAAGAGCTGGCCAAGGAGAAGGAGGTCGGCAAGAAGCATGCGGCCCGGGTCGTGGAGGTGGAAGGGCCTTTACGCTAAACTTGACGCCCTTCAGGAAGAGAAGACAAAGCTGACCTCCGAGCTCGAAACCATGAGCTCGCCCTGCAAGGAGGCCACGACCCAGGCTTGGGCGGATCGCGAAGTGCTTCAACAGGTGAAGCAGATCGCTGCTGGTAAGCCATACCTGCTCCGCTGCGTATTTGGTGACATCAGATTTGCCAATCTTACACAAATCTGGCATTCTTCAGAAGCATTTAGGGACCTGCCGTGGAGTGCTTCGGACGCCGGCCTGTACTTCGCCGCCCGTCCCGAGGAGTCCATGGAGAAGACCTTCTAGGCCCAATTCCATGCGCCAGAGCATCTGCCTCTTTTGAATAATCAGATGAAGCAGCTGGCCGAGCTGTTCCGCATGGCGAGGCCGGTGATGGAGGATCTCTGCATCAACCTCTGGGCACAAGAGCCGATGCCGACCAGCTTCTTCGGCTTGGTGCAAAGGCTGCAGAACAAGAGCCCCCAGGTCGAGAGCTGGAAGCATTCGGCCTGCCTGGAAGGCGCATAGCGGGCATATGCGCCAACGATGATGCACTATCCGAAGATCAAGCTGCTCGAGATCGAGTTAGGGCCTCCAGAAGGGAAGAAGCGGACGCCCGAGCAGTTCTTGACCGAGTCCGTGAGGGCGCTCGGGTGACCAAGGCTCAATGTGCGAAATCTGAACTCCAGTTTTGAATGTCCCTTGGTATGCCGAGGAGAATTTTGTACAAAAACAAGTAATAATATGCTTATCAGTCTTGTGTTTCCGACGTGTTATTTTCATTCCTGTGCGATCGTGTTTAATCCTGAAAGTGGCCAGTCATCGGCCTCTACTCCCTTGCAGATACTACGCGGGGTGTTCCTTAAAACGCGTAAACCCTTAGCCGACGTCTCGGCGCCCTTAGGCGGTTGCGTACTTAGGGAACGAGGCAATCAGGCAATAGCGGCTTTATAACTTTCACTTAATCATAGGAGTTCAAATTGTGGGGTAGTTGACCTAGCCCCCGGTGTAGTGGAGATCGGACCAGCCGAGGTACACCCGCTCTAACACCTCGGTTCTTATGACAGGAACACTTCGTTTAGCACGGCGTAACCACTAGCAGTTTCTAGTTTGACACTGTCTATGGATCGCCGACCAGTTTACGCCTATCGTGACAGTCAATTTTTTGCTTTTTCCACTGAGGTGCTTGGCCATCCGAGCTGGAAACACAATCGCAGTGGTTCTCCCTTTATACTCCTAGCCGAACAAAGCGGAACGTAGGAGGTAAACACAGGAGCTAGGCAACCCAATCATTGACCAAAATCACAATTCGAAACCATTGCATATAATGCAATATCCAAGATGCCGAACAAATATCGGACTTAAATATAGGATGGATTTCATATCCGAGCCCCCGGTTGAAAGCCGGACTCATCTATATACTTCAAATGGTTTCCACATTGCTACAGGGCAAAAACAGAAATAACGACACGTACTTTTGTGCGGAGAACCAAAAAAGGTCTGTTTTTTCATTCATAAGGCCTAGCCAGAGATGCCGAGCTGTTATAAGGTGGAACCTTACAAGATACAGAGAGTATGTGAAAAAAAAGAAGTTTTTGATACAGGGCTTTAAAAAGCGGGAACTGTTTCCCGTGTCTTCCCTATCGCACGTCTGCAACTCCGTGCTGTTGAACAGCTATTCCATGTCTAATCCAAGGTTTGGTGAGCACTGCAGGCTACTCCGCCTTGACTACGTTGAATGCATACGAGAAGCGGGGCCCCTGACGAGGCTGGCGCCGGAGTGTGGCAGCTTGTCGCTGCCAGGATGTACTTCCTCGTTGGCATTTATGTTGCCGAAGAGATAACCACGCTGTGGGTGCTCGGATGTTCCGAGATAGCACACCCCTTTTATCAATTTATGCACCCCAGTCTCCCATGGAATTTTAAGTGCGAAATTATGTAGTCGAGGAATGTAGTCTGCTACCAAGAGGGGGGAACTGGGAAGCGCGCGTCCCTATTTGGATTGACGCGCGTTTGGCCAGGGGCCGAGGAGATGGTACATACTCGTTTTGAAGAGCTTGGTAGAGCCTGCCGAGCTGTACGTCGGGCAGCTTCCTCGGCCGCCTGGAAATTAGCTGCGAAGGCCACTGTCTGCTCCTCTGTCCGGAGGGAGATCTCCGTGTTACCGTTAATGGGAATGACCGAGCAGCGCATGGTACCGCTACGGAAGGGGACTATATCAAAAGTCAAGTCCTCACATCGAAAGTTCTCGGGCGAGCCGAAGACCACCTCCAGCGTGACCGTGCCGGTGCATTGAGCCTCCACGCCGGGTATGACACCCTTGAATGTGGTGCTACTGGGCTTTATTCGTGATGAATCAATGCCCATTTTTCTGATCGTGTCGGCGTAGATCAGGTTCAGACTGCTTCCGCCGTCCATAAGGACGCGGGTTAAGTGGAATCTATCGACAATGGGGTCTAGGACTAAGGCCGCTGACCCGCCATGACGAATACTGGTCGGGTGGTCCTTTTTATCAAAGGTGATCGGGCAAGCAGGCCATGGGTTGTACTATGGGGCTACTGGCTCTACGACATAGACATCCCGAAGTGCTCGTTTCCTTTCCTTTTTAGGGATGTGCGTGACATAGATCATGTTCACGTTCTTGACATTAGAAGGAAACTGCTTTTGGCCACCACTGTTTGGCCTGCGAGGTTCATCCTCGTCATCACTTCGAGACTGGGCCCTGCTTGGTTCCTCGACAACTGCTTTGCTGGCCTGTTTAAACACCCAAATAGTTGCGATTGGTGTGGTTGGCGGGTTTGTCCGAGGTGCCATGAATTTGGCAAGACCTGTCCAGTATTCTGTCCAGGACGCTTGGGCCATCCTTGTTCCCTTTAAAGGGCCTCTTTTTGTGTGCGTCCCGTTAGCTGTTGAACCCTGCATTGATTGCTGGGTCTTCGGCGTCGCTGCCGCTGTTTTTATTCTGGCGCTTGTTTCTATTGCACCTGGATTTGTTGTTCCTGTCGCGTGCCTCTGAGGTGCCGGAGTCACTCCTGTGAGAACTACGAGCCAGCCAGCTATCCTTGCCCGCGCAAAAGTGGGTCATTAGAGAGGTAAGAGATGCCATGGTTGTCGGCTTATCCTGCCCGAGCTGTAGGGCGAGCCATTCATCTCGGATATTGTGCTTGAATGTAGCAATAGCCTCGACGTCGGGACAATCGACAATCTGGTTCTTTTTAGTTAAGAACCGGTTCCAGAATTTACGAGCTGATCGCCCTCCTGTTGGACGACATGGCTAAGGTCGTCGGCATCCGGGGGCCGAACATAGGTACGCTGGAAGTTTGCCCTAAAGGCCTCCTCGAGCTCCTCCCAGCTTCCGATAGAATTTCTCGGGAGGCTGTGGAGCCAGTGCCTTGCCAGTCCTTTGAGTTTGAGCGGCAGGTATTTCATGGCATGGAGGTCATCACCTCAGGCCATGTGAATATGGAGAAGAAAATCTTTGATCCAGAGAGCCAGGTCAGTCGTTCCGTCGTATTAATCAATGTTTATGGGTTTAATCCCTTCTGGGAACTAATGCTTCATGACCTCGTCTGTGAAACATACTGGATGTGCGCGCACTCGATATTGAGCCGCGTCTTGTCAGGCGTTGGCTGCCGCAAGGACTTTTACCCATTTGTCGTTGAGCGCGTTTTCGTTAGTGTACAGCTCTTGCTGCTTCCTCTTCATGCTTCGTGTGGTTGTGATTAAACATCGTTAGAACCGTGCCTGCTCGGATGGGCTTATGGGTCCACAAAGTCCTCGAGTCTGAGGCTATGATCGTCCTCGGATTCGGGCAAGTAATCCCTGTCCGACCCATCGTTGAAGGTGCCCATGTCCTCGAGATCATCCTCCGCAGGTGCCTCTACGGGCTCATTCCATTGGGCGGGCGAGGCTTGATTGTCCTCGCCTGGGTTCTCAGCGGCGTCGGGGGCAACGCCATTATCGGCGGCATCTGCGGTGTTGGTCGTACTTCTGCTCCCGTTGCTTCCTTTTGAGCGCCTATTCGGACATCGATGCTTAGGGTTTTCCTTAGGCTTCTCCTAAGAACTATTTTTGTGAGTGTCGACCATGTAGACGTCATAGATAGACGTTGCGGCCCAATTCCCAGTACGGGGTATGACCGCAGGTGAATTTGCTCCGGCGTCTTCTTCCATATCGGTGGCTTAGTCGGAGCCGTAGTCGAGCGCATCGGTCAAGTCTTCGACCGTGGCGACTAAGTGGGTGGTGGGTGGGATAAATTTTTCCCGATCATCGGCTTTACATCCGATCTGATCATAGACGGCAGATGAGATCACCAGATTTTGGATTCGATCCAACACCTCATTTATCTGCGAGAGCTCCTCGGTCTCCAGGGCCTGGCTGTAAGCCGGGCTGATCTGAAATAGTTCGTTCGAGCCGCTTGACACGGCCCCGCCATCTTGATTACTTGGGGCCAACCCCTGGTCGTCGGACGGAGAAACTGTATCAGGGGCTATGGCCTGGCCCGAACAGGGGTTCGACTCGAGGTCACCATCGGAGGAGGCAGGGGTTGGATCAGACATTGCAACCACCGGATCTATCTCTAGGGTTGGTTCCATCGAGGGGTCGGATCCGGGGATCGGGTCGGAAACGTGCTCCGGGGTTCCTGAGCCGGAGGGATCGTCAGATCGATCTGAGATCTGTCCCAAAATGACGAGATCACCTTGGGCGTCCGTGATGTACTCCAGGCTTTCGAACCTGACGACCTGGTTCGGGACAAAGTTCTCAATACGACCCATGTGGCCGGTCGGATCAGCGTGCAGCACGTTGCTGTCGAAGGCGAAAAGCTGGCCGGGGACGAAGATGTCACCGAAGCCAATGCTGCTATCAATCTGCAAGCGAGCCATCAATCCAAGGCGATCACACAGCAAGCTCTCAATGAAAGCACCAATGTCGGTGTCAAAACTGACAGATCTCGGGTAGGGGGGCCCGAGTTGTAAGATCGGATCGGTGGGTAACAAGAGACAAGGGACACTATGTTTATCCAGGTTCGGGCCCTCTTTAAGGAGGTAAAATCCTACTTCCTGCTCTTGCTTATATGATGGGTGTATCAAAGTACAGAGTTGATCTACCTCGAGATCGTATGTTGTGGTCTAAACCCGAAGGGTAATGATGAATGTGAATATGCCTCTACGGACTAAACCCTCTGGCTTATATAGGCACCATGGGTATCTAGGGTTAGACATGGTCGGTTACCATCTAGGGATTACATGCCGAATCTAATATTCTTGGGGTGCACGCCAAGTCTTCGGTGAAGCACGATATGCTGGTTCTACAGGTTGGAGGCCTCCGGAGTCCTTATTCTTTAACGGGCCTTGAGTCCGTCCCATGGACTAGACCGACTAGGCCGGGACCCCCTAGTTCAGGACATCGTCAACCCCCATGGAGGTGGATCTATAGACTGGCTTAAAGAGGCTGGTGCTTCTGGTGGCCTCGCTGGTTGGACCGAGGCTGGACTCTGGATGTGTGCTGGACGAGGGGCCCGTCCCTACCCCTCCGTCCGGTCGATGTGCCTTGAGTGGCTCTGGGAGGCCGCCCAAGAAGACGGCTAGCAGGAAGCCTATGACCAAGATGGCGGTGCTCTCGCTTCCTTCGCCTATGGTGGTGCTGTGTGGCGATCTGGGGGTGGCTCTGGCTTCAGCAGGGATGGGGGCCAAGGCTCGTCACTCCAAGACGACGCCGGTGGTGCAGCGTGCTCCCAGTGTCAGGGCCAAGGCCAAGCTGGGCGATCTGTCGTCCATGGAATGCGCCAAGCTTGGCATCGCAGACAAGAATCTTGAAACCTCATGTAACTCACTTCCCTCCTATAAGATACTAAATGCTTTCTCGGATGCGCATCCTGCTAGTATTTTAAACGATAGTGGTGTGGCAGCTGAGGTGCCGAACGGAGATATCATATCCCTAGTGCGTGCGAGGGAAGACACATAGGCTGCTCTGGCTCAGGCCGGGGCTGCGTGTGCTGCTGCCTCGGCGGCGCAGGCCCAGTCAATAGTTGGGGCTGCTGACAATGGAGTGCCTGATGAGGGAGTGGCAGCCGGGGAGGCCGCTGCTGATCCCTCCCCCAAATGTGCCCCAACTAGGAAACGCATGGCCAAGGCGGTGAGCTCTCGTGGAGTTCGCCTGCGGAACCGTATTATCTAAATGAGGTACATGTTCTGGAATATACGTGGTTGTGTCCACGTGGAGCGCCAAACGCAGCTCAAAGAATACATGGCGCGTGAACGTATTAATGTAGTTGCTCTCCAGGAAACGATCAAAGCCGATTTTACTTTCAGAGATTTGCTTGCGTTTGATCCATTGCAGCGCTTTGATTGGAGTTGGATGCCATCGTCTGGGCGCTCAGGTGGTCTGTTGATGGCTTGTAACCACGATGTTTGTGATGTACTGGCGTGGGAATCGGGTGTTTATTTTGTAGCTGCTACGATTCAGCATCACATTACTTCTCTTTCATGGGCTATTGTCTGCGTTTATGGTCCTGCTGACCATGCAAAATCTGCTGATTTCCTGGGGAAAATCATGGCTTTGGTAGGTGCCAAGAGAGCTGCAAACACCCCAATGGTCATAGGTGGCGATTTCAATCTGATCCGCTCGGGGGTGTATAAAAACAACAACAATATAGATTGGGCTCATGTGTCAATGTTTAACAATGCCATTGCGGCTGCCGTGCTGCGGGAAGTAGCCAGGACGGGCGCTAGATATACCTGGACTAACAAACAACTTGCGCCTGTGTGTAGTGTTCTGGACAGGGTGCTCTTCACCCCGGAGTGGGAGGTTCTTTTTTCCTTTGTGTTCTCTTATGGCAGAGACATGGATCGGTTCAAACCATGTCCCGGTAATATTATCTTCAGGAGAAGATAGCATTAGGCGCAGCAAGAGGTTTTATTTTGAAACTGCCGGGTTTGAGGTTGATGGCTTCGTGCAGTTGGTTACCGCCCGCTGGGAGCTGGCGGTGACTTCCTTGGGCCGCCAGAGAGGCTCGGTTGAGCTTTGGGCCGCTGCGGCGGCGATCTTGTGGTCGTTTCTACGCGGGTGGGGGCCAACCATGGTGTAGAGTCCAAGGGAGAGAGGGCTAGGCTACTCGAGGAGATCTCTTTGCTCGATGAGCAGGCTGACACATGTGTCTTTTCAGAAGTTGAATGGGCCAATAGATACGCTCTGAAAAATCAGGTTGCGATCCTCCATGAGGAGGAAGAATACTGGTGCCGTAGGGGCGGTGTCAAGTGGGTTACCAAGGGGGATGCCAACACGGGCTACTTTCATGTGTATGCTAATGGGCATAAGCGCAAGTGCTCGATTCTGCGTCTACAATCGGAGAACGGCCTGCTTGTCACTCAAGATGAGATCGTCAAGCATATTTATGACTTTTTCCTAGGCCTTTTGGGGATGGCTGATGAAAAGGCTCTTAGCCTCTGTCAGGATCTGTGGGATCCAGTGGAGCGAGTGTCGCAGCAGGAGAGCAACGAGTTGCCTTATCCTTCCTGCCGAAAGAGATTGACGAGGCCCTTTGGTCGATGAAAATCGACACGGCTCCCACCCCGGATGGCTGGCCCGTGGCCTTTTTTAGGAAGTTTTGGCCGCTCCTTAAGGACCTTTTCTACGAGATCATAAATGGGTTCACCCTCAGCACAGTAGACATATCACGCCTGGATTACGGAGTTATTAGTTTGATCCCTAAGGTCAAGGGCACAGATAATATCAAGCTATTCTGCCCCATCACTCTGATCAACGTGCCTTTGAAGTTGTGTGCCAAAGCCTATGCGACTCGCCTTGTGCCTGTCGCGCAGCGTGTGATCCACAAGAGCCAAACGGCTTTTCTCAAGGGCCGCAACATTCTGGAAGCACCAATTGCTCTCCAAGAAATTGTGCACGAGCTGAAGCGCTCTAAGAAGAAAGGGATTCTTCTTAAGCTCGATTTCAAAAAAGCCTATGACCGTGTAAACTAGGAGTTTGTATGGGAAGTCCTCCTCAAACAGGGTTTTGAGGCAGGTTTCATTCACCGCATCATGCACCTCATATTGAGTGGGCATACTGCGGTGTCGATCAATGGCGAGGTTGGCATCTACTTTCGTAACAAACGGGGCTTGCGTCAGGGAGACCCAATTTCTCTGTTGATTTTTAACTTTGTTGCGGACGCCTTGTCGGCCATGATTGATAAGGCAAAGGCTGCCGGGCACATTAAAGGTTTGGTCCGTAACCTCATTCCAGGAGGGGTGACCCACCTCCAATACGCAGATGACACGTTGTTGTTGTTTTAGCCCGGTGACAACAGTCTTGCTACGGTCAAACTGTTACTCCTCACCTTCGAGATCCTATCGGGCTTAAAGATCAACTTCTTAAAAAGCGAGGTAATTACCATAGGGATGGACGACCAAGCTAGTAGACGGGCGGCTGAGGTATTGAATTGTAAGCTTGGGGGCTTTCCGATTAAGTACCTTGGTCTGCCCATCTCAAATAGGAAGCTTATGATTCACGATTGGGAGCCACTGTACGACAAAGTGGCCAGTATGGTGAGCCCGTGGCGAGGTAGATTTATGTCATCCGCGGCCAGACTCATCCTTACGAACTCTAGCTTATCCTCGCTCCCGCTCTTCACGATGGGTATGTTTCTACTTGTTGATGGGGTTCACGCTAAGTTGGACACACCCCGCTCTCGGTTCTTTTGGGAAGGAGCCGGGACCGAACGGAAATATCACTTGGTGAAGTGGGCGGCAGTATGTAGGCCCAAGAAATTTGGAGGGCTGGGCAACCTTAATTCGAGACGTCCAGATTGGCAGCGGCAATGACAACGTGGCAATGAAGCATATGCCTCTGATGCTCGAGGGGTCCGCGAGAGCCTGGCTCAACCAGTTGCCACCCAGCATCCTTCACTATTGGGACGACCTGGCCCGGGTGTTTGTGAATACCTTCGAGGGCAGGTACAAGCGGCCGGGTGGATTGGCAGAACTGCAGCATTGTGTGTAGAAGAACAATGAGACTCTCCGAGAGTACATCCAGTGGTGGACCACTTTGCATAACACGGTGGAAAATGTCAGTGAACACCAAGCCATTTGCGCCTTCAAGGCGGGTATCAGATACCGAGAGCTCATCCTGAAATTCTGCCAAACAGACATGCCGACCCTGAGCCGATTGATGCAGATCGCTGGTCGATACGCAAATGGAAAAGAAGAAGACCAACTGTGAAGCGGCAAAGGGTGAGCTGGAGAGGCCAATCAGTCTGGTAACAACTCTAGTCAGAAACAGAAGCGCAAGGCTGATGCAGCCGACAATGCCGAAGCAGCGTCCCTAGCCGGACAAGGGAAAGGCAAGGGTGCGTATAAACAGAAGAAAGAGTGGGTCCCCATGAAAAAGAATCACTCGGAAGGTGATTTACTTGACCAGCCCTGTCAAATTCACACGACGAGGGATGAAGATGGCAATCTAATCTTGCCTAAGCACACCACTCGGGAGTGCAAATTACTGAAGCAATCTATGCTAGAAGAACCGTCTGATGACAAGGATCAAGACGACAGTGACGGGGCAAGAAGCCTGCTGGAGGTTACACTACAAAAAAACACTTCTATGATGATATGTGTTTGTCACAGTAGGTCACGTTTTCTGTCATGCATGTACATCCATGACGATTTTATGACAGAACCAAGATAGTCATACCTGTGCTGTCGTAGAAGTGTTCCATGACAATACTCAAATTATCATCACGGAAATGGCGCGTCATGGAAGTGTTTTCGTCAACGGTAACCGACACGTGGCATCCACCGTAACGGGTCGCCATTAAGCTATCGGGTGCGGGTTTGGATCTGATAACCCGTTAATAGCCGGACCAATGGCAATTTTCCATGTGTAAAATTCTCATTCACCAATGGAACCACATGTCAGCTCGGCGTTGCGACAGATGTCATCCATTCATTGGATGAGAAACGCCTATGATACGTCGACACGTGGCATGGCCCAATATTGGCCCATTAAGGTTCAACGGGCTGGCCCAGCCAAAGGCCCACAAGATTTTGTCAGATACTATTGGGCCAGCCCATTAACAGCCTGCCATGTTTTGGGACAAATTATGGCCCATATCGGAATGGCCCGTTAACAGTCCACTGTGCTTTGGGCCCATTTAAGGCCCGATTTGTCTTATGGCCTATTATAGGCCCATTGAATAGTTTGACCCAGTTCGGCCCGATGATTGTTTCGGCCTGTTAGCAGCCCTTCGTGCACTTGGGCCGTTTTTGGCCTGGTTTAACTTTTGGCCATTTAACGGCCCGTGCAACATTTGGGCCCATTTTTGGTACAAGTGACTTTCGGCCTCTTAACGGCCCATGCAGTATCTGAGCCCATTTCTGGTACAAGTGACTTTCGGCCTCTTAACGGCCCGTGCAGCATTTGGGCCCATTTCTGGTGCAAGTGACTTTCGGTCTCTTAACGGCCTGTGGTCTTCTGGGATAAATTTCAGCCCACTTTTACTATCTGCCTTTTAAAGGCCCGTTATATAATTGGGCCTAATTATGGCCCGCTTTGCATCCGACCTGCTTACAGCCCATAATGTTATTGGGCCAACCAAGACCCAAGATAAATTTTGGCATGTTAATGGCCGGTCATATAATTGGGCCAATCATGGGCCGAGGTATATTTCTGCCTGCTGTCGGCCTATGAATTGTTCGGCACAATTCAGGCCCAATCTAATTTTCTGCCTGTTAAAAGCCCATGGTATTTTCTGGCCCAACTAAGGCCTGCGGTTTACTCAACCTGTTAAAGGCCCGAAACTACTTGGGCCCGGTGTAGCGAACCGACCCAATATGGTCAAGTCTCTGTGCTTTCTGTGCCATCCCTGGATCAGTATGCAGGCACACACAGTACTTTGATGAAATACCATAACATCACATGTAAAATAAATACCATAGATCCAGAGTATACCTCATATATCACAGCGGAAATCAAACATAAGGGTGTGGAGCCACATCAACGCCAACGGCAAGTTGAGTGTAGACCGTAACCCTATATCGTAACCCTTACTCGTCGTAGGAATATCTGCAACATGATAAGTTGCAGCCATGTAGGTCAGTACATTGAATTTACCAGCAAGATCACAATAGAAGGCAGATGAAAAGTCTATTCTATATGCAATATGGTTGTGGTAGCTCTAAGTTATAATTTTGCGAAAAAGCTGATTTTTTCCTACAACAAAGGAGTCAAAAGAAAAGATTACTACAAAATTTGGTTGTTAATGAGATGGTTCCACAAACCAATTCTCATATCCCAATTATTAATAAACCAAACTCATTATTATTAATTGTGTCGAGACTGGCTGATAGTATCTTCGGTGCTCATGTTGTCCGTAACCGGGGACACGGCTAATCGATTAGGTTATTACTCTGCAGAGTTTTGCGCACTTTACCCGCAAGATTCGATCCCTCCCGTTATGTACTCGCACTACCTGGTGTTTGAGAATGGGACGATTGAAACATGGTCTTCCAGAGCGATCATCCGGCAGATGCCAGTACCCATCCAATCCTATCGTTCTTCTACATCTCGTAGCACTGGCCAGCTAGAGTCACAACTAAGGTCAACCAAGCCAGAGCCCATAATGACTTGCGGTTGCACAGGTAGGCTTTCGGCCTTGAAGTATTTCATCCATCTCTATGAGCCTGGGTGGCATTCCGTCGGGTGATCACAGGTAGATACCAAGATTCCCGGGCATAACCATGATAGATATCAGGCTGCCAGATGCAATACCAATCCACCTAGAGGTATATTGAATCCTTGAAGTCTTGAACGTCATGCAGGTCGAATTATTTATCGTCACGACACTCTTGTATACCTCAAGTTCAAGAATCAATATAACTACTGGAGGAAATGTTGAAAAGGTGACACTAAATGCTATAAAACATAGGTATGAAAAATATGCTCAAAGTGAACTTGCCTGGTATTAGTTGAAGATTATATCGCTCTCAGAAATGATAGACTATTCATCACTCTCCGATGAAATCTATATAAATCAAACGTTGCATTCATATAAGCAATCATTCTAGCACTCAAAATAACAATCAACAAATAAAACAATAAAGAAAACATTAAAGCAACAAAGTAAAACTTCAATGAAAACTAAAAGAAAAACTATAGGGTTTAACTACAAACAACTAAATAGTTTTGCACTAAGTAAAAACTTAACAGCAAAGAATAATACTAAACTAATAAATTAACAGAAAATAAAATATAAAATTATTAAGTTAAAAGAAAGTATTTTATAATATTTTTCATTAGCAAAAAGAATCAACTTAAAAGCTTTTATAAAACTCAAGTTATGACTAAAACAAGTTTTGTCCTAGAATTAAACCAAAACAATTTCAACTAATGATACAAATTGTTTCTGGTCTAAATTAAAGTTTAACAGAAAGTATTTTCATTAAAATTTTAATAGCAAAGAAACACTTTTAAAATTAAAAGGAAACAATTGCTTTTATTAAAAACAAGCCTAAAAGATTCAGATTTGAAATCTGAACAAAACAGAAATAAAATATAAATTAAAAATAAGTTTTATTGTTTCTCTGGATAAACAGAACAATTAGAAAACAGGAGCAAAAATAATTAACTCAAAACCTATTTTTAAATAAAAGTTATTAGCAAATAGGTGTTTGAAGCAAATTCGATCAAATTCAAATTTAAAAACTTCAAATATGAAAAGTATTTGAATCTACAGAAACTACATAATTTTTTGAAGCTAATGCAAAAAGAATCACTCAAAAAAAATTAAAATCATAAAATATATAAACAATCTAAAACAGAAACAGAAAATAGAAAAACAGAAAAAAGAAAACAGAAAAAGGAAAGACCACGGTGTGGTCAGGGCACATGTGGGAAAATGGGAGTGGCTCAAAGGTGTCTGCTGCGGTGCATAAGCAATGGACGGCCGCTAACTAAAAGAGAACGTTTCGCAGCGGTTTTAAATAAAGGAACCGGCGGGTCTGGTTTAAATAAACCGGACGATTAAACCGCGTTCGGGTTCATTTAGATTAGATCTAATCTAGCTCGTTCAATCGCGATCTAATGGACGGGGGTGGCGGTGGCTTACAGCGGCGGTTGCCGGCGTCAGAGTTGACGAAGATGGCGGCCCGGTGGCTCTGTTCGAAGCAGGCGACAACTCCGATTGTCCTCGTGGTCGGGGATGACGTCCAGGTGATGCACGAGAGCTCGGCGAAGACGAGGGTGGCGTCAGACGGGGGCGAGGGCTACCGGAGCGAGCAGGGCGAGAGAGAGAGTGAGAGAGAGGTCGGGCGTGGGGTTTTGCGAGGGGAAACGAGAGAGGAGGGTGCTGGCTTTATAGGGGGGTGCTTCGTGGGCAAGGGGCAAGCTCCAAAAGGAAGGAATTCCCCGGGAGGGATTCGGACGATGGCGGTCCAGCAAGGAAAGGAAGGGGAGGGAGGCGAGCGATGGGACTTTCCATCAGGCGAGGTGGGGCCTGTGGTCAGTGAGAGAAAAGAAACGGGGGCGGATCGGGCGCCGATCTGAAAACGATTCGGGAGGGGGCTCGCTGGGGCTAGGCCTCGCACTGCTGTGGGTTGGTTGGCATCACCTGCCTTTTTTTTCAACAGCAACAACTAAAACACTCCAAACAAATTCAAATCAACAAAAAATAAATCGAACTATTGCACATAATTACTTGAGCATACATAGGCCCTTGTGCACATTTTATTTCCGCCAAATAAAATATTAATAAATTCAAATAAATGCAAAAGCATTCTGTTGCTATTTAAATAATACAAATTGACTTTTTAAATATTCAAAATAGCCTCAAAATGATTTTCTCCTATTTTTATCTTGGAGGGAATCATTTTACCCTCATATCCATATATTTATTTTATAGGAGAAAATAAATTGCATAAAAACTCAATAAATCAATATTCAATAATTCAAGAAATGGTCATGAAAATAAATTCAAATATTTTTCAAACCACTTTCTGTTGGTTTCATAATTCTTTTTCCATATTTTATTTCTGATATTTGAAGGAGTCATATTTCCTTCTCTCTTTATTTTATTTGAATATATGGAAATGATTTTGAAGCTCACATGGGAACCTTAACTTTCAAAGGTGACTCAAATGCCATTTTGAAACTGGTCCTCATTACTTCCCACTCTATTTCAAAATTTTAAGAAGTCATGTTATCTTCCCTCATGAAAATCCTTGAGTGGCATGAAGTTTTTGGTTTGAAATATTTTCAAATGAAATTCAAATCTTTTCAAAACCCCTTTTCATATCTTTAATGGGAGAAGTCATATTATCTTCACTCTAGGGTTTGTGTTGAAATGAATTTGAATTCATGGGGACCAAAAGCAAAAGTGAAAGTTTGGGAAATTCCTTTGATTCCCTCTCCATTAACTTTCAAAAGTTTCAAATTCCACTCAATTTCACACAACACTCACACAAGCAAACACAATCACTTATTTAATATAACATTCCAAAATTTAGAATTTTGGGATGTTACACCCGGTTTACGTTCCGGCCTGCTAACGGCCCGAGATGATTGTGGGCCCATGTTTCGACCCATATATAGAGTAGCGGGCCGGCCCATTTGCGTAATCTAATATATATATATATATATATATATATGTATATATATATATATATAGGACAAATGTTTCCTACGATCGGGTGTAGTTACTCCCACTTTTGTTTAGTATGTTGTAGGTAGTATCTATCATATCGAACTATATGTACGCGTAGTATGTAGTATATAATAATGTTTAGGTAGTATATATACTACTTTTTAGATAGTATGTACCATATTTTGAGCATACTCCTTTTTTATACAAATATGTACGTATTTCACAAATATAATAAAAACTATGGCCCACTTGCAATTTTTACATATAACTCACATTGGAGTATCTTAGTTATAGTATACGAACATAGTAAAAATGATTAAATAGTATATATACTAACATATGGTAATATATATGACATGGGTGTAACTACACCCGGTCGTAGGATGTATTTTGCATATATATATATATATAGGAAAATGGCTCTGTACTCTTGGGAGTACGTACTCCCACTCCTCATATACCACATAGATGAATCTTTTATACCTTATTATTATTTTTAATATACTTCATTAATAATTACTAGATACCTTAAAATGAGTTTCATGAAAAAAATTATGTGAGTCTACATATTTTTAAAGGTTTACGTATATACTGATTTTTTTATGTGTGAAAAAAGGTATATTGCAAAAAGTACGTCGTAACTGATGTTTTTTAAACAAAACTTGTATTGAGGTATCTTAAAATATTTAATAAAGTATATTGAGAATGATAAAGAGGTATAATCAATGCGTATACGAGGTATATTAAGGATGGGAGTACATACACCCAGGAGTACAGAAAATTAGTCGTATATATATATATATATATATATATAGGGAAAATCCATACTACAACCAGGGGTAGTTACCCCCTCCCTTACTGCCGTCCGATCTCTTTCCAGATTAACGGGTCGGGGATTCTAATAGTACTGGATTTCTCCACCCCGCCCATTTAAAATAGCAGCCGAGCAGTTCCGATTTTTGTGCACGCGCGGCTAGGTATACAGCTACCTCGTTTCAACGAGCTAGCTAATTACGTGGCCGCCGGATGGATAAGGAGCTCCCACTTACGTTCCAATCTAGTATCATCTTGTTTGCTGGAGACCATGCATCGATCATGTTCTAATATTGATCCATGGCTTGATGCACGTTTAAGAAATTCGTGATCAAGGAGGTGCCCTTGCCGATTGAGATGTTGCATGGCCCGGTCACGGCCAGGCATTCGCCTGCAAATTAGGCCCCGGCGTCGCTTTCCATGTGATCTCACAACCGATCTAGGTATTCTGTTCACCCATATTGTTACAAATACACGTACATATGTTAACCTTTGATCTTTGAGTTTGTCGTTTCAACTTCTCGTTTGAGCTTCTGGGGTTATCGACGCCTTCTCCATCATCGCAGATTAATTCCTCGTCGAGTCGCGCCACCGGCCGACGTTCGGACAGCCACCAGCTGGATCGATCATTTCCTTCGGCAGCTTGAAGAACGCAACTCTGGTTACAACAAATGATCTTCGGGCAGACGAAATGCGCAACCAGCTACCGTAGACTGCCCAACCCACCACCTGCCGTCGGCATATATTTTGTCCATGCGGACCGAACTAAATAAAACACATGCAGATATAATATGTACGGGGATGCTCTGTTTTCTTTTTGGAGATTATATACTCTCGTTTATATGTACTCTCTTTCAAAAGGAGGATGCTCCTTTTTTCGATTATACACACATTCTCTTTTATTTCCAGGTAATCTATTGTGACGACGTTCTCCATACTCCGTGTACATATACTCCATACTCCAGTTCCAAAAAAAGAGATATCAAATACTAAGCTATATTAATTTGCATCTCCAAAAGAAAGAAAGAGCTATATTTTAGGTTGTCAAACTCAGGGCATGAATTCACATCGGCCCCAAAACTAGTCAGCTACAAAGAATATCCATCGATGGATGCTTGCTACCTCCCAGCGATGCATGCATGCCTCAGATAGGCATCTGTACGTACACTATATCGAATGTCTCAACTAGATGTGCTCCACTGCAAACTATATTTTCCATACTACTTCCAGAATAAATTATACAAACTTCATACTCCCTTCCAAAAAATATTGTATACTCCGTATTATATACTCCCGTTTCAACAAATATACATACATACTCCATACTACAACTCACTGTAAACTATATTCTCCATACTACTTCCAAAATAAAGTATATAAACAGTACTAGTACCCTTCCTAAAAGTATTGTATATTATATACTCCCGTTTTAAAATAAAATATAGATATTCCTTACTAAAATTTGTAAATATACTCCATACTACAATTAAGAGTAGTATGTATGCTACATTCTTCAAAAATGAACTATATAGTAGATACAAAAGTACTACTTTCTTAGGGCACATATTCTATACGCTAAGATTTTTCATGTAAAAAATATTAGTACTCCATACTACATACTCCATACTCCACACTACACAAAAGTGTACATTTCCTTCCACATAAAAAGACTATCAGCGTCAACTTCACATCCTTATCCAAAAAATCTGTTCACCTGTACGTAGCCAAGAATTCGCGAGGTAGTTGACCAGTGCGTTACTTGACGGATTATTTAATTATAAAGCTAAATTACTTGCCTATTGGATTCTACAGAACCCGTTAACAACCTTATCCTTCTACCTAGTTGAATTGGTGCTACGTGGGAGGGAGGGGCACATGGAGGGCATATACGTAGGGGGTAACTACACCTGGTTCTAGTATAAATTTGTCATATATATATATATATATATATATATATATATAGGACACCTCTTCTGTACTCCTGGGAGTATGTACTTCCACATTCAAATATACCTCTTAAATAAGCATATTATACCTCTTTATCATTCTCAATATACCTTGTTAACTATTTTAATATACCTCAATGCAAGTTTTGCGAAAAAATATCGTCGAAACCCTTTTTTTATGCAGTATACCTTTTTTACGTACAAAAAATGCAGTTTACTTCTAAATAAAATATAATATGTGGTTTAAAATATATTTTTTAATGAAACTCATTTTGGGGCATCTAGTAATTGTTAATGAAGTATATTAAAAATGATAAAGAGGTATAAACAATTCATTTATGTGGTATATGATGCGCAGGAGTACGTACTCCCAGGAGTATATAGTCATTTTCCTATATATATATATATATATGATTATTATGTCTTTGCCACCCGTGGGCATTGCCACCCCTCTGGTTTCCATCCGATCTGGCTTTGAGATCCGTGTAGCATCTTTTAGGTCTGGCATTGATTACTCTTCTATTTGTCTAATTGCACAGAGACGAGTTCATAGCACTAAGTATTAACAATGTTAAATGTTGATACATGTGTATACTCATGAATCTGTTTTGGGGAATCTTTTTTGAGTTCATAGGGAACTTCCTTTAGGAATATAAGTCTTAATCACCAACCAATTTTATTGTACTATTATAGAAAGTTAGTAAGTTATACTATTTTTTATACTATTAGGGAATCTTTTTTGTTAAGTATTCATGACCTGATATTTTGATACCCCTAGTCTAACACATACTCTACTGAAACCGTATTAGTGTGATCATTAGCATGCTTCATTAACTGAATCCCGATGAAGAAATGACGATAGCATAGTGTTTACACGGATCACGAGGCATGCATTGAACGACGATAACATGGGGTGGCACTACCACCTAGAGGGGTGGCATAGTCCCCGGGTGTTAAAAAATCCACACTAATATATATATATATATATATATATATATATATACTGAAGGACCAATAACATTTTGGTCCATTGATCTCCGTCAAAGCTTGCGGCCTAGCGATGATAGCATATACAGTAAATAAATTACAGCATAGTAACTAAGAATAAACCTAGACTATATAATAAAGAAATAACGGGATATTACATCCACTGGGCATCAAAGTTCGCCACCAGTGATAATAAAGCACAACCAGACAGCAAATTACATACACTGGGCATCAAAGGTCGCCACCAGTGCAAATAAACACACCGACAAAATAATATACAGAACCGACAACACTTCAACACAGTTAAGAAAGGTTAGCCCTTCATGGCAGCTGCATCGCAAACAGCTGAGCAAGCTGATGAGACTGCACTTGTTTGACGCTTATATCCTCCAACTCTAGCTGCATAGCATCAATGGACGCAGTGTACTTCTCGTTGATCTTCCATAGAGATTGGAGTTCCAGTAGGAGTTGAGCTGAGCCACGTCTTTCTGCTTGAAGTTGAGACTAAAGAAGTCGAACAAATTCAGGTGGTGACTTCATCGAGCTTGTGTCCCTGCTATTAGCGAGTAACTGGAACACTACATCAAGACATGACTTTGTGGTTGTATCGCAATCTCCAAGATGTGATGCCTTCTTCCTTGCAATATATGTTAGAGGGACAAGCAATGGGTTCATCTCACTATCATTGTGGCAGTTCTTCCTGGCGTCAGAGATATCACTCTGAAAGAGAAACAAGCAGACAGATAACAGATTTTGCACGTATAAGGATCAATGTTGTCAATTCATCCCATTTCTTATTGTCAAATAAAGAGACACGGTTTGAAATATCATTAACATCATATGGCATTGTTCATAGTTAAGACATGGCAGGAAATGGCATTGTGCAGGAGTGGCCAGCTTCACCACATCACTGGATTACAGTTCAAGAACACAAAGCATACATGCAGTGCTAAAGAACGTATAAGCATCAATGGCCAGTGTGCTATCAATTTATCCCATTTTAGATTGGCAAATAAAGAGACACGATTTAAATAACATTAACATAATATGGCATTGCTCATAGTTAAGACATAGCAGGATATGACATTGTGCTGGAGTGGGTAGTTTCACCAAACCACTGGATTATAGATCAAGAACACAAGCACATGCACTCCAAAGAAGATCACTTGCTCTGTTTAGTTTAATTTACATGGTATGAATAAGGAACCTGGTTGTACAACTAAAAACTTAAACTGAGAAAGACAAACTTATGTTTGTGAACTTCTTCATAATAAACTTTAAATATGCAATTTGATGCAAACACCAAAAATAAACAGCAGTTGTAGTCATGCCTATCCAAATATACACAACAAACTTTGAAGGCTCCAGAAGGACAAACTTACGTTAGTAGTGAAGACCGGCTCTATAAAGCCCTTGTCCATGCTGATGGGGGGAGAGCAATTCAAGAAGTTTACCACAGAATCTTCTTCATAAGCATTTCCTTTATTCTACATTTTGTTAAGAGTAAATATAGATGTGATAATATAGGAACAATTGGAGAATATTTGAGCTAAGATGCAGAGTGATGCTACATAATCAACTAGCTATAAATGTAAGTACAGCGATACATGCAAAAGGTACTGACAAGAGCAATGCAAAGCTAAACTTCTTCAGTAGCATTGGTTTTATTCAACATTTTGGTAAGAGTAAATATAGATCTGATAATGTGTAGAAAATGGAGGGCAAGGGAAAATAAGTTGCAGAGTGATGGTACATCACTAGTGCAGAATCTGCCTATAGTGCCGGTTCGTAAGGGCCTTTAGTCCCGGTTCAGGAACCGGCACTAAAGGGTGGGGACTAAAGGCCCCCCCCCTTTAGTCCCGGTTCAACACGGACCGGGACCAAAGGCCCACCACGTGGCACGAGCCGGCGCCGGGGGCTGGGGGACCTTTAGTCCCGGTTGGTAACACCAACCGGGACTAAAAGTATTTCATTTAATTCTGGGTTTATGAATTATGGTTTATTTTTCCTTTTAATTTTGTGTTTTCCATTTAATTCTTTTTCATTTCAAACATATTTTACGCTACTACATACTGTACACGTTATGCATATATATATATATAAATAGAATTTCTCGTAGAACCGATCATATATATATCATCGAATTTCTCATACGACCATTCACATACACACATATATATACAATTTGGTATATACAATTTCTCCTACAATTTGCGGATCATTACATGCAGGCATTACAGCTTGTAATGGTATTCTCCTTTGGGATCTATGACCTGGTCGAGCAAAAATCCCGCTATTTCCTCTTGAATTGCTCGTATGCGATCCGTTGGTAGGAGCTTGCCCCGCATCTCCCACAGCTTTAAAGAAGGAGATCAAGATGAATATATTAGTTGTGTGTATATATATTAGATCATGATAAAAATATTGTGGATAGTGTTCTGGCAAACGTACCCAAAGTTGTCTTTCAGATTTTTCCATTTCGGACGTCATCATGCGAATGGTCTCGCAAACGTAGTATGCGCATAAATTATTCCCCGGCGCCTGGCTCAGCCACTTTACAAGAATAAAATTCAATCAGATAATAATTAATCAAGCATGATAATGGTATTGAAACTAGAATTAATCAAGCTAGCTAGTAGTACTACTTAATTACCTTGGGTCGCACCCATTTCAGCAGTTGTTTCCATTCGCCGGTGACCTCTTTGATGAACTTTTGCCAAGCCCTGCCCGCCGGCAAAGAAAATGAACAAAGGAGTTATTAATTAGTTGATATCAGGAAATGAACTAAAGAGGCCGACATAGTGCGATAATGATTGAAATTACCTGTCGAACATCCCCTTCACGATTTCGTATTCGGATGGTTCTTTATATAGTGAGTCCAGTACTTGAACTTTTCCCTTGTCAACTTCAATGATTAACAAGATCCAGTGGAAACTGCATGCGCACATGTTTGTATAATTAAGCGGGCATGTGCATAACTCATCAACTACACTTATTAACATCTAGTAAGCAAAAATAGAATTTGTAGTACAAGATATAGTAACACTCACCCGAAGTTGTAAGGAAGTAGTATTTCTGGTTGGGTGTTTAGTCGCTTCAAAAACTCTAGCAAGCTGATCTCTGTGTCTTCTCTCGACCATTCAGTTGACCATGTCTTTTGATTAATCGTATTTGGGTCAATGAACCCAATGCCATAGCGTCCAGCTTTTTTCATTTCATACATCTTCATTCTGCATAATACCACAGAAAAGAATATAGTGAGGATAATTACAGGTAATGAACGAGCACAGCTAGCTACAGACTTAAATTACAGAAAGAAATCACTTACAGACAATAGCAACTGACGATAGATTTGTCGAGTGCATCTTGATTGAATAACTGAAACATCTCTTCAAACTCAACCCACAAATCTTTTGCATGGAAGTAATGCTCTTCCTTGACTTTCACCATGAGGGACTCTCGATCGGTCTTTGCTGCTTGTATCATGTACCACTTATGCAAATTGTACATTCTCGTTGGTAGAAGCGGGACCTGCTCAGGCTTGACCAGAGGTTGGCCGCGGACCTATTTCCATCTTAGTTCCTCCTCTTTAAACACGGGGAGTTCCTCGGTGCCTAGGAGTTGTTCAACAGTGAGACCTGCCTCTTTAGCCTGCCTTCTATGATCGTCGGTTATTACCAGCTGATGGGCGGTACTCACATGTGTTTGTACAATGAGCGGGGGGGGGTCGATTGCACTGCCTGTTCTCCCAGCTGGGGAACAGTTTTCCCGCTTTTTTTGCCAACTGCTTGGCTCGAGCTCGAGCTTGACTCCTTCTTTTGTTGTGCCTGATATAACTTCTTGATACAGCGATCATAGTCTGAGTCCGTATGCTTGACAGCCGGTTGAGCATTATCAATAAAGTGTTGTATGACATCCTCACGTACTTTCTCCTTTGGCGGCGGGGGCGGTTTCGGTCCAAAATGGGCCTTCAATTGGGCAGCCACTTCGGCTTTGGTTTCCTCCTCAGTCAGGTGGTAAGGCAATTTCGGAAGAGGCTTGAGGCTTGGACCATATTTGTATTTCTTGCCTATTGTACCGCTATCCGCGGTAGCTGCGGCGCCTCTCTTCCGCTGTTGCCTAGGCGGCGGAGCCCGCTGAGACGGAGGAGACGGCTGACGCGGTGCCGGACTTGGAGGAGGAGGAGTCGGCTGACGCGGTGCCGGCGGAGACGGCTGACGTGGTGCCGGGCTTGGAGGAGGAGGAGTCGGCTGACGCGGTGCCGGCGGAGGAGTCGACTGATGCGGCGGCAGACTTGGAGGAGCAGGAGTCGGCTGACGCGGTGGCGGACTTGTTGCAGCAGGAGTCGGTGGCCTTGGAAAGACGATGCAATCCTTTTTCCATAGAATGATACGATGTATGGCCTCTCCCAGTGTGCTCTCCTCGTCACCTCCAGGAATGTCAAGCTGTAGCTCGTAATATCCTGACATCACTTCATCAACCCCGACATGAGCATAGCCAGCTGGAATCGGATTGCAATGGAAGGTTGCTTCAGGGGGATTTGTTAAAGCATAGCCGTCCGCCACCTTCATGGATAGGTTCTTCACTTTCATGTGTAGCTCACAAGTAGTCCTATCTTTGATATCATCCACAAGGTATGTAGCCAGTAGTGCATCATCGGCCGGGGTGGAACCCACACTGCTTCTCGGCATAGATGGGATGGTGCTATCCAATGCTGGATCGATCTGCTCCTGCTGCCGCTGAGACGCCCTTTCCTGGCTAAGTGAGTCGATCTGCTCCTGCTGCCGCCTGAAAGCGCGTTCCAACTCCAAGTGAGTAGAGTATAGGCCTTGAAGGAGGAGTGCGTCCTCCTTCCTCTTCTCCTCCTCCAGCTTCCTCTTCTGCTCCTCCTGCTGCTTCTTTCTCGCACGGCTTCTGTAATCGGCGTTCCAATCCGCAAACCCCTCAAACCATGGAACAACGCCTTTGCCTCGTGTTCTTCGCAGGTGTTCAGGATTCTTCAGGGCGCGCGTAAGCTCGTCGTTCTCTCTGTTGCGCGTGAACACCCCCGTTCGAGCTTCTTCTATTGCAACAAGTAAATCGTCCTGAGCTTTTTTAAGACTTGCCCGCTCCATAATCAGCCCTGTCTCTGGGTCCAACTTCGCCCCATGCGCATAAAACCAAGTCCTGCACCTGGGGGGCCAGTCCAATGTAACTGGAGTGCCCCTGCATCCATCATCTTTTGCTCAGCGAGATCTCACTTAGGCACGGCCACCTGGCCCCAGAGTATGGTGCCACTTCTTTTTCGCAACATTAATCTTGTTTTGTCTCGACCGTTCCTGAGCTAGTTCTGATTCCTTGAACTTCACGAAATCGACCCAGTGATCTCTTGCCTTCTCCAGTGCTCCATTGAATTCTGGAGTCTACTTTCCTGCTCTGACGTACGCGGCCCATATATTTTTCTTGTGGTTGTTGAATGCTATCGCCATCTTCTTAAGAGCACTATTCCTGACTTTCGCCAGATCTGCATCTGTCAAATGATCTGGAAGGGTGAAATGTGACATGAGCGATTCCCAAAGCAGATCTTTTGGTCTTTCGTCGACAAAAGTAACTCCTGGATCTCCCTTTACTGGCTTTTTCCATTGTTGAACGGAGATCGGGATTTGGTCCCTGACAATAACTCCGCATTGACGAGTGAACTTGGTCGCATTCTTCTTAGGTTCAAGCGGTTCGCCATTTGATTTGATGGCATTGATGTTGTACTTTACGCCAGCCAGCAACCTTTTGGCCGGGCCTCAAACTGCACTGCCGCTTGTAGAAGATTTGCTCGATCCGCAGGTCTAAAAGAAGAAAGATTGATTCATTAATATATACAAATCAATTAATACATGTAATGATCACCGGATGGCTTATATAATAAATATACCTCTAGCTCACTGGTCTTTGTTATTTGAAGAACATTTCCTTCGTCATCATTGTTGTCGCCTTCATCTATTCGTTCGTCTTCATCAAACATCATACCCTCACCTGAAGGGTTCAGATATTGCGAGCCATCATCATGATCATTTGGGCTCGGGGAGCATGTGATGTCGAACAGAGCCTCTTCTCCTTCTCAGCCGTTATTGTCCATAGCTTTTATTTAACTAATCTAGAAGAAAGATAAAACAATTTAGTATTCAAATTAGAATGCATGCAATCATTAAGGAAAAACTGAATCATAGTAGATAATATGCATCTCGAATAATCCAGATAATATGCATCATCGAATATAATCTCGAATACATCATCTCGAATATTATCGAATAATATAATCTCGAATACATCGTCTCGAATATAATCTCGAATACATCTCGAGTATTATCACTAATACATCTCGAATATTATCATATATATATAACATCACTAGCTAATACAGATCGAATATTATCGAAGAATCTAGTTCACTCGCGGTTCCTGAGGCGCGGGCGGTGGACACCCAAAGAGAAGGAACCATCACAGGATCATAGCTCGGGTGAGATCCCTGAAGAACCTGTCAGGTATTGGAGAACCTGACGTCCAACGCATCCATGTAGCGACGGACGTGCTCGTCCTCCTCCCTGACACGGCGACGTACCACCGCCGGCGGGGCCGGCTGCCTCCGCACTGAAAGTGGCCCACGCGAACGCCACCAAAGAAGCTCTGGGTCGACGACGGGACCTGGGGCCGGGTTCCTCACCAAGCTGCGCGCCCCTGAAGGTAGCACCTCCCAGTGCCAGCCCGGCGGAGCCCAGTCCCGAACGTGGCGCCTCTGAAACAGGACGTCTTCGCGAACGAGTCGACGATGAGGATTCGGGACGGGCATCGTTGACGCCAAGAACAAATTCTATGCAAATTTAACATTTTTTAAATGCTTGATTGTGATTTTTGTAATTCTTTTTCACTTGATTTTGCAAATACATAACAAACTTTTGCAAATACAACATTAAAATATGCAACTTTTTTCTATGCAAATTTTTTCTATGCTTGGTCAAAATTCCTCAAATGTTTTCTATACATTGTATACATAGATATACTAATTGCTATACATTGGATCAAATGTCAAAATTCCTCAACTTTTTTCTATACATTGTATACATACATATATATATATACTAATTTCTATACATTGGATCAAAATGTCAAAATTCCTCAAATGTCAAAATTCCTCAAAATTTCTATACATACATTATACTAATTAATTCCTCAAATGTCAAAATTCCTCAACTTTTTTCTATACATCTAATCATCTAGTGAAAAAAAATGTCAAAATTCTTCTGAAAAATGTCAAAATTGCTATACATATATACTAAAACATACAAAAATACATATAAATCATCTAACTTAAGAAATTTGTGTGTGTGTGTGTGTGTGTGTATGTTCATGCATGTGTGTGTGTGTGGGCTCTCGGGGAGGGGCGGCCATGGCGGCAGGGGGCGAGGGAGAGGGGGAGAGGGAGGAAAGGAGCTCACAGCGGGGCGACGGCGAGGCGAGGCGAGTCGGGGGCAGCGACGGCGTCGGGGCAGGCGGCGCGGCGAGGATTTCGGGGAGGAGCGGGCGCGGGCGGCGTCGCGGGCGGCGTCGGGGCTCGGGGAGGAGGGCGCGTCCGGCGTCGGGGATCGGCGAGGAGGCACGGGCGGCGACGAGCTCCGGCGTTGGGGGAGGCGAGACGGCGTCGGGGCAGGCGCGTACGGTGGCAGCCTGGCGGCGCGGCGATCTCCTCTGTAGTGTGGTCGAAGAAGCAGAGAACTGCACAAAAATTTTAAGTGTTGTATATATATGCGGAGACCTTTAGTCCCGGTTGGAGCCACCAACCGGGACTAAAGGGGTAGTTTTTGCCAGGCAGAGCGGCGGGAAGCCAGACCTTTAGTCGCGGTTGGTGGCTCCAACCGCTACTAAAGACCCCCTTTTAGTCGCGGTTGGAGCCACCAACCATGACTAAAGGTTGTGCTCGCGCAGGCGCGGTGCAGGGCAATGTTTAGTCCCACCTCGCTTGGCGAGAAGCGCCAGCACCAGTTTATAAGCCCCGCCGCAGCCACTCCATCGAGCTCCTCTCTAAGCAGGCCTTTGTGGGCCTATTGAACCTGTGCTGCCCTGTTGGGCTTACTGGGCCTTGCGCGCCTGCATCCTGGCCCAACTACAGGTTGGGTTTCTAGTCGTATGCAGGCCGTGGGGCCCAGTAGGCGGGCTTTTTTTTCTGCTTTATTTATTTTCTTTTGTTTCTGAGTTGTTTTTTGCTTTATTTAGAGTTTCTTTGTGAATCTTTTTTGCTTTAGGTCACAAAAAATTATAAACTTTCTGTTAGTGCCAGTAGTTTTCAAATTTGAATAGTTTAAATTTGAATTATTTGAAATTTGTGTGAATCACTAGTTTCTGAATAACTTTACTTCAAAAATAGATTTTTCAGTGATTCTTTTTTCTGCTGTTTAATATTAGTGTGTTTTATCATTATATTCAATTTGGTAATTCTTAGGTTATTTTAAAAAATTAAATGCCTTTGTAACAGATGGGTTTTCGTCCGAAACCCTGATACTTCGAAAGAGATTGTCCATTTTGTACACAAAGTGCATCCAGTTTTTGCCGTAACCCTCTCAACTTTTTAGCACATGCTATGTGGGTGAAATGATGATACCATGCCAACTTTCAACCTTTTCAAAGTTCATTTGTAGTGCTTTTCAATTTCAGGGTCATTTAGCTCAAACAAAATCAGTAAATGCATGAAAAATAGCAAATGAAGTTAGAAAGGGTTGAAAATTGATGACGTGGCTTTGAATGGTGCATACTGAATGCACAAAAAGTCTGGAGTTAAAATAAGTTAAAAAAAAATGAAATGCCTTTGTAACAGATGAGTTTTCGTCCGAAAGCCTGATACTTCGAATGAGATTGTCCATTTTGTACATGAAGTGCATCCAGTTTTTGCCGTAACCCTCTCAACTTTTTAGCACATGCTATGTGGGTGAAATGATGATACCATGCCAACTTTCAACCTTTTCAGAGTTCATTTGTAGTGCTTTTCAATTTCAGGGTCATTTAGCTCAAAAAAATCAGTAAATGCATGAAAAATAGCAAATGAAGTCAGAAAGGGTTGAAAATTGATGACGTGGCTTTGAATGGTGCATATTGAACGCACAAAAAGTCTGGAGTTGAAATAAGTTTAAAAAAATGAAATGCCTTTGTAACAGATGAGTTTTCGTCCGAAAGCCTGATACTTCGAAAGAGATTGTCCATTTTGTACACGAAGTGCATCCAGTTCTTCGCGTTTCAAATGCCAAAACACATAAGTACCCTAACTATTACAAAGATTCCCTCCGGTTTGTCCGAAGTGGGACTTTCCAGATATATAAGTCCGGAAACTCACTAGAGAAGAAAGTGATGACAGTGAAGCCGGTCACATCCCAGAGTGGGATCTTTGGGTATAAAACTTTTTCTTCGCGTGTCTCCCTTTGCGCCGTAACCATGGACAATCTTCATCATTTAACTGGATGCTCGGGTCAATATTCACTGTGAAGGGAGCAATTTCATGAAACTTTTCATAATCTTCTGACATGTCTGTCTTGTCCTCCACTCCCACGATGTTTCTTTTCCCTGAAAGAACTATGTGGCGCTTTGGCTCATCGTATGATGTATTCGCTTCCTTATCTTTTCTTTTTCTCGGCTTGGTAGACATGTCCTTCGCATAGAAAACCTGCGCCACATCATTGGCTAGGACAAATGGTTCGTCTGCGTACCCAAGATTGTTGAGATCCACTGTTGTCATTCCGTACTGCGGGTCGTCCTTTACCCCGCCTCCTGTCAGATTGACCCATTTGCACCGAAACAAAGGGACCTTCAAACCACGTCCATAGTCAAGTTCCCATATCTCCTCTATGTAACCATAATATGTGTCCTTTGGCCTATTGGTGTTTGCTGCATCAAAGCGGACACCACTGTTTTGGTTGGTGCTCTTTTTATCTTGGGCGATCGTGTAAAATGTATTCCCATTTATCTCGTACCCTTTGAAAGTCAATATAGTCGAAGAAGGTAACTTGGACAGCAAGTACAGCTCATCTGCAACAGTGTCATCATGCATGAGACGTGCCTGCAACCAACCGGCGAAAGTCCCCGTTTGTTCATGTGTAATCCAGTCGTCAGACTGCTCCGGGTGTTTGGAGCGTAGAATATTCTTGTGTTCCTCGATATACGGAGCCACCAAGGCGGAACTTTGTAGAACTGTGTAGTGTGCTTGTGCCCAAGAATGCCCGTCATGGCATATTACTGAATTCTTTCCTAGCATGCCTTTTCCACCCAGTCTGCCCTCATGCCGCGATTCAGGAACACCAATCGGCTTAAGGTCAGGAATAAAGTCAACACAAAACTCAATGACCTCCTCTGTTTCATGGCCCTTGGAGATGCTTCCTTCTGGCCTAGCACGGTTATGAACATATTTCGTTAAGACTCCCATGAACCTCTCAAAGGGGAACATATTGTGTAGAAATACAGGACCCAGAATGGCAATCTCTTTGACTAGGTGAACTAGGACGTGCGTCATGATAGTGAAGAAGGATGGTGGGAACACCAACTCAAAACTGACAAGACATTGCACCAAATCATTCTCTAACCTTGGTATGATTTCTGGATCGATTACCTTATGAGAGATTGCATTGAGGAATGCACATAGCTTCACAATGGCTAATCGAACGTTTTCCGGTAGAAGCCCCCTCAATGCAACCGGAAGCAGTTGCGTCATAATCACGTGGCAGTCATGAGACTTTAGGTTCTGGAACTTTTTCTCTGCCATATTTATTATTCCCTTTATATTCGACGAGAAGCCAGACGGGACCTTCATACTGAGCAGGCATTCGAAGAAGATTTCCTTCTCTTCTTTGGTAAGAGCGTAGCTGGCATGACCCTGATACTGCTTTGGATCCATGCCGTCTTTTCCGTGCATACGTTGCTGGTCCTCCCGTGCCTCCGGTGTATCTTTTGTCTTCCCATACACGCCAAAGAAGCCTAGCAGGTTCACGCAAAGATTCTTCGTCATGTGCATCACGTCGATTGAAGAGCGGACCTCTAGGTCTTTCCAATAGGGTAGATCCCAAAATATAGATTTCTTCTTCCACATGGGTGCGCGTCCGTCAGCGTCATTCAGAACAGATTGTCCGCCAGGACCCTTTCCAAAGATTACTTTTAAATCCTTGACCATATCAAGTATATCATCACCAGTACGGTGGCGAGGCTTCTTCCGGTGATCTGCCTCACCTTTGAAATGCTTGCCTTTCTTTCTTACAGGATGCCTGCTCGGAAGAAATCGACGATGTCCCAGGTACACATTCTTCTTACATTTATCCAACTATATATTGTCGGTGTCATCTAAACAGTGCGTGCATGCGTGGTATCCCTTGTTTGTCTGTCCTGAAAGGTTACTGAGAGCAGGCCAATCATTGATGGTTACAAACAGCAACGCTCGCAGGTCAAATTGCTGCTATTTGTGCTCATCCCATGCACGTACACCTTCTATACTCCACAACTCTAAAAGTTCTTCAACTAATGGCCTTAGGTACACATCAATGTCGTTGCCGGGTTGCTTGGGGCCTTGGATGAGCACTGGCATCATAATGAACTTCCGCTTCATGCACAACCAAGGAGGAAGGTTATAGATACATAGAGGCACAGGCCATGTGCTATGATTGCTGCTCTGCTCCCCAAAAGGATTAATGCCATCTACACTTAAACCAAACCATACGTTCCTTCCGTCATCTGCAAAGTCTTTCCACTTTCTCTCGATTTTTCTCCACTGCGATCCGTCAGCGGGTACTCTCAACTTCCCGTCTTTCTTACGGTCTTCTTTGTGCCATCGCATCAACTTGGCATGCTCTTTGTTTTGGAACAAACGTTTCAACCGTGGTATTATAGTAGCATACCACATCACCTTGGAAGGAATCTTCTTCCTGGGGCACTCGCCCTCAACATCACCAGGGTCATCGTGGCTGATCTTATAGCGCAATGCACCGCATACCGGGCGTGCATTCAAATCCTCATACTCACCGCGGTAGAGGATGCAGTCATTAGGGCATGCATGTATCTTCTCCACCTCTAATCCTAGAGGGCAGACAACCTTCTTTGCTTCGTACGGACTATCGGGCAATTCGCTGTCCTTTGGAAGCTTCTTCTTTAACATTATCAGCAACTTTTCAAATCCCTTGTCAGATACACCATTCTCTGCCTTCCATTGCAGCAATTCCAGTGTGGTACCCAGCTTTTTCTTGTCATCTTCGCAATTTGGGTACAACAATTCCTTGTGATCCTCTAACATGCGCTGCAACTTCAGCTTCTCCTTTTCACTTGCGCAGTTTCTCTTTGCATCGGCAATGGCCCGACCAAGATCATCAGCGAGCTCATCTGATGCCTCTTCTTCAGCTTCTTCCCGCATTGCCGGCTCAACTTCTTCCCCCATTGTTGTACCATCGTATTCAGGGAACCCATGGCCAGGATAGCTGTCGTCATCCTCTTCTTCTTCATTCTCTTCCATTAGGACCCCTCTTTCTCCGTGCTTGGTCCAACAGTTATAGCCGGACATGAAACCGGACTCAAACAGGTGGACGTGAATGGTTCTTGAGTTAGAGTAATTTCGATCATTCTTACAGCCAGCACATGGACAATACATAAAACCATCCGCCCGCTTGTTTGCCTCAGCCGCAACCAGAAATGTACGCACGCCATTAATGAACTGGGGAGAGCATCGGTCATCGTACATCCATTGTCGGCTCATCTTCATTACACAACAGCGAAAAGACGAAATTAATACAAGTTCATACATAAAGTTCATACACACTTGTTCTCATAAAACAACATACAAACTCTCTAGCTAAAGCATTTAAATGCAACAACAAATGCGATCAAGATCGCAACTAAGGTAACAATTGATCCAACAGCATAGTGATACCAAGCCTCACTATCAATGGCATATTTTTTAAATTTTCTAATCTTCAAGCGCATTGCATCCATCTTGATCTTGTGATCATCGACGACATCGGCAACATACAACTCCAGTTTCATCTTCTCTCCTTCAATTCTTTTCAATTTTTCTTTCAAATACTCGTTTTCTTTTTCAACTAAATTTAACTTCTCGATCGGTTGCAATTTCCGGTTCACATACCTCCTAGATAAAAATATCTATGTCAACTTGATGGGCATAATTGTCATAAACACGAAATGCAACAAATAGTTATAAGAGAATATACCACACTACTAGAAAAAATGCTATTAGTGGCGCACCACATATTGCTATTAATGGCGCACTATGGGTGCGCCATTATTAACACGCCATTAGTAATTGTTAGTAATGGCGCACCTTTGATGCGCCATTGGTAATCCAAATACCAGTGGCGCACCACATGGTGCGCCACTACTAACCCTTAGGTGCTCCACTGGTATTCCCTCCAGGTGCGCCACTAATAGCCTTATAGGTGCGCCACCAGTAATAAAGGAAGGTGCGCCACTAATAAGGGCTGAAATGCGCCACTAGTAATGTATTTGGAAAACAAAAAAAAATCCAAATTTACAGAAAACAACCTATAAGGAAAAATAATTTAAAAACAAAAAATGAAATAGAATCATAATTTTTATTATAGTAAGAATATTACAATGTCTTTACAAGTATCCAATAAAAGGAAAATTGCAAGGAAATAAAAGAAAATCCTAAAACTAATCTTCTAGTAATCTTTTCTTCCTTTTCTTCACTTTATCCCTGCAAAATGTAACAAAATAAACAGAAAGACAAACAAACTATTTATAACATGTCAATACTGTCATTTTTTATGCAGAACTAGATAGGAGCATATATTTCCAGAATTACATGGTGTGAATATTGTATGAGTAAGATTATAATGGAAATGAATTTTGATAGGAGCCCACTTTCGACGAGTATTTATCTGACAGAGCTAAATAATCAGGGCATTTACCTTTTGATAATATTATTATACTATACTACCAGTATACTACTCCACTTGGATTTTTTAGATGAGCAGATCTGAGATAGACATCTGTTCAAGTGGCTATAGGTAGGCTTGAAGAATTCTCATCGGTTCAAGTGGCTACAGGTAGTCGCACAGCTGGAATATATACTACTAGTACTATTTGAAAAGAAAACAAGAGCAAATCTGAACGTACTAGTCAGATCCGACCACATTGAGCTAGAAAGAAAATTCATCAGGAAACAGATGGCCGGCGACTTACTTCCAGACGTTGAGGATCTCGTTGTGCCCGGCGAAGACGCTGCGGAGCGCGTCACGGACGGACTGCTCACAGTGATAGCTGCCGCAGATGAACTCGTTGTCCTGCAGGTAGTCCAGCAGCCAGGAATTAAAGATAGGAGGGCTAGAACTGAAAGAACTAACATCTTAGAAAGCAACAGGAGATAATTCATATATGCAAAATACATATGAAGTGGTCTTCACCAAATTTGTTGAAACATGAACGAAATGTTTTAGCAGTACCAATGATACATGTCAAATTAATTGTTCCTGTCATTACACGGACAAGAGGCACCCTAATCACCCTCGATGGCCGTGGACACAGAGTATGAGAGATTACAGAATTACACATGTCACCAACTGAATCCTGAACTGTAATTGCATATGCAGCAACAAGATTGATTTTTATAACTCACTCTAACAACACAAAGAATCAAACCCTTGCGGTTGGATGCAAGTGTCATGGGCATGGCCCTAGCCCTAGGAACCAAAAAATCATATCCCTAGCGGAAGTAAAACAGTGACACTTAACTATTATACTAGAAGCCTGAAAAGCACGAACGTAGGCATCACAGGCCATCATCAAAACACTAGAAATTGGATGAAAAAAGCAGGCCATCGATCGGACCTGCATTCACATCGCCTCGGCTTGCTGCTTCAACAGAGCCACCACATTGGCAGAGACGGTACTGACCGGCGAGACGCGGTGCACTGAGGGGACCTTCACCTTGTGTTCTGCAACAGCAACCGAGCATCAAGTAAATAAGACAATCATCCCATGCACGAATCGTAGCAATCTACCGCGGTCTGGGCGTCGGCGACTGACCTTGACATGGAAGCCGCCCTAGGTTCTGGCATGCCACCTAGAGGCACGCGTCGGGGGCGCACCGAGGTCGACCACGACAGCACCCAGGGTGATGAGCTTATGCTGCTTCTGTATCTGGAGACACGAAAAATAACACTTACATTAACAAGAGCATATCCCAGTTTCAAATCCTGAACACTCACATTCTCCAATAAACTTGTACAACATATTCATTCGATTGACAAAACAAGATTTTGCAGGAGCCTAGTATATATGCACAGTGATGTATGGAAAAGAAAAACCAAGATAGAACATTTATACCCTAGTATATATGTCAACAATTGGGTTACCAAATTAACAAGAGCAGTTCCAATGGATCAACTCAAAAAGCAATGCCCTTGCGTTTTACCTGTTAAGAGCTTGAAGGACGTTGGTACGCTCGGGCGCTGTGATATCCAGAACTCGTCAGCGTAGAGCCCAAGGTAGGTGATGACCGGCTTCGCCCTATGAAACCTACACGTGCAGATTCACAATGCCATCAGTGTCCATCCAACCACGCAAAAATCATAGTTCAGGGCTAGGAAAGACATAGTCCTTGAGATTATATCACACAAAACTGAACTACTACTTGGCACAATCACCTCTAGATACAAAAGTTATGATTTGTTGATTCATGACATCCACAAGCAGGAAATGAAGAAACGTTGTTGCTTCGTCATCAACACTGTCCAGAGCATGAATAGTACACAGAGCCCTAAACATATGTACGCACTAGCAAAATGATTTAACTTTCTGCTTCTAATGCATGCAGAGGAACATGATTCATTTCCACTAATCCAGTGCATCAGCTTGTAATGCATGAATACCACTCACATCCACAAGCATACGACTAATGGATTCATTTCCAGTAAGGGGCGTCCCTGCTTTAACACTGGAATCTAGCACGCATAAATTGCAGGTTCAACACAAGTGCACCGACCACTAATGGCGCATCACCGGAAAATAATTGAACTGGGGGTGAGGGTTTGGTGTGTTACCTGGCCTGACGCCTGAGGGGTCTGCCTTGTGCTTGGTGATGAAGCCGGCGCCGATGAAGAGGAACCCCATGATTGACGTTGTCGGCTAGGGTTGGGAGCCGCCTTCATCGTGGCGCCGTGGATCCGGCGGTAGAGGCCCGTGGTCGCTGGGAGCGGAGAAGAGCTCGCACAGCAACCACACGGAGGAGGCAGGAGCGCCATGGCTGCCCTTCTCGATCTCGATCTGGGGCAAGGAAAGGGATAGAGGGTGGGGGTCGCCGGCAGCGGGGGAGAGGGCTGAGGTCGCTGGTGGGCTGCGGAACGAATCGGGAGAGAGGAAGGGATGGATGGGAGGAGCACGGCGGCGGCGGTGGGGATGGGGACCGTGGCGGATCTCATCTTGGACATGCTGCTCGCTCGTTCTCCCTCCGTCTTCGCTTCTGATCTGACGAGGGGAAGGGGGAGGGGAGAGGGCGGCGGCGGCGGCGAGGTCTGAAGGAGACGGGGCGAAGCCATGGTGAGCGGTGGGTGGCGGCGCTCTGAATCGGGTGCGGGCTGGGAGAGAAAGGGACAACGTGTTGCGTCGCTTGGGAGAGGAACGTGGGGTGGGTGGTGTGTTTCTCGTGAAGAGCCCACAGGGATAAGGGGCGATAGCAATGGCGCACTGGTAGGGGGTGCGCCATACGTATAGATAGCAATGGCGCATCTCTTACTGGTGCGCCATTACTAGTTAAAACTAGTAATGGCGCACTTTCCTCTGGTGCGCCATTGGTAAGCCTGGGGAGGGGGGTGGACTCAGAAAAAAATAGCAATGGCCCACCGTGTGTGTGGTGCGCCATTAGTAATATAGAGATTAGTGGCGCACCCATGTGTGGTGCGCCACTGCTATTTAGCAGTGGCGCACCACATACATAGTGCGTCACTAATGTCTATATTAGCTATAGCCCTTTTTCTAGTAGTGCCACATCCGAATCATAAACCGGACGAGGGCCCACGGGGACGGATATCAAAACCATGCCACTATCTATAACAATCAACGTACGGGTAAGAAAATTATACAAGTAACTATCTAAATCACACAAACATGATTTACTTTTTATAAAAAGGATAAGAACAAGAGGCTCACCAAGGTGGTGCCGGCGACGGGACGGTGCGGGCGATCGACGGTGGTTAGGACGGGGACGGGAAGGCACTAAGTAAACCACACCTACACATCCAAACTAAGAAGTTAATTTGAGCTCAAATTGCATATAAATCAAATAAACTACCACATATAAATACTCCCAAACTAAAACCCACAAATCACTATACTTATAGAGCATTGCAAGAGCTAATCTAGCAATGAGAGATGAAAGGACAAAGTTGCTAACCTTTGTGAACACTTGGATGGATGGGGTGCCTCCAAATCTTGACAAATTTTGGCAAAAATGGAGGATGAGCTCGAGGAAGAGGGGAAGAACAGAGAGGAGAGGAAAGGGGAAGAACAGAGAGCTAGGGCTGGACGAAGGGTTATATAGGAGCATCTTTAGTCCCGGTTCGTTACACAAACCGGGACTAAAGGTGAGCCTCTAGTACCGGTTCGTGACACAAACCGGGACTAAAGGTGATCGTGGGGCCCCAGCCTGACACCAGCCTGCCACCACCCCTTTAGTCCCGGTTCGTGTCACGAACCGGTACTAGAGGTTCAACACGAACCGGGACTAATGATGCCCGCCCCCCTAGCCGCTGGAACCGGGACTAATGGTCACATTAGTACCGGTCCGATTCCAAACCGGGACTAATGGGGCTCACGTAAAGTCCTTTTTCTACTAGTGCATGAACAACTAGCTGTCAATATAAGTACAATGATAAAGGACAACGGGTACTTACAAGAACAATGCAGAGCTAAACTACTTCATGAGCTTTGGGTTTATTCTACATTAATGTAAGCATTAATATAGAACTGATAATTTGGAGCAGACAATGGATAAGCAAGCAATCATGCACACAGATGTCACATAATCAACCAGGTATGAATGTAAGTACATCGATACAGGACAATAGGTACTAACAAGAGCAAAGCAGCGAGCAGCATAGTTGCGATATCCTGTCGTCCATTTCAAACCATTATTCTTCTTCGAGCAGTTTTCCTGGAAAAGAGATCGGTAAGGCACATGCAGAAATGTAGGAGTTCAAATTTTCATGTGATATCATAGACAGTACCTCATCCTGGGGACGAGACCAGTGCATAACAAGGTTTTTCCATTCAATGTCTTGTAAATTTAGCACAAGAGACTTCACCGAAATTTTGTTCATAGACTTGCCATCAAAGTGTGTTTTCCTCAAGTAACACCAATACTGCTGCAACGCATCCTTGAAAAGCGCAAGCAAACTTTGCTTGTCATGAGTAACGAGATTGACCCTCGACTATTTAGAAGAATGTAATGTAAATCATTGATGTGTTCAATCAGCAGAAAACAAGACAGTAATCACCATGAATAATAGCACTTACATGTAAGTGGGAAAGGAAGAAGTGAAAATGGTTTTTGTCTTCACTATAATCTTCCCATGATGGGAAGATACGCACGTGGTTCCTAACAACATTGAAAGCATTGTCTATTAAACTGGTAATAACCGGAATGGGGTTCCTATCTGTGGGAATTGGGGCTCTCTGCAGTTGGAATAGGTCTTTGGCCTGTGGATTTGGTGTACTTTTTGCTGGACTGGGATTTTTCTGTGGTACCGATGGTGCTATGGCAACTGAAATCGGCATACCTTTTGCTGGAGGGTGGTTCCTGTGTGGTGGGGCTAGTGGTACGGTGCTACTTGTAGACTGCGTTGGTATTTCCCCGAAGAAGAGAGGATGATGAAGTATAGTAGAGATAAGTATTTCCCTCAGTTAAGAACCAAGGTTATCAATCCAGTAGGAGAACCAAGCAAAATCCCGGTAAGCGCACCTGCACACATAAAAGCAAACACTTGCACCCAACGCAAATAAGAGGGTTGTCAATCCTCTTAGCGGTTATTTGCAAGGATTAATTCTGATAGTGATAGATAGATAAACTAAATTATTAAATTAAATAAAAGTAAATAAATCGCAGCAAGGTATTTTTAGGTTTTTTATATATGATAAAGTAGACCCGGGGGCCATAGTTTTCACTAGAGGCTTCTCTCTCGAACACATAGCATACGGTGGGTAGACAAATTACTGTTGGGCAATTGATAGAAAAGCAAATAATTATGACGGATTCACGGTAATGATCATGTATACAGGCATCACGTCTGAGACAAGTAGACCGACTCCTGCCTGCATCTACTACTATTACTCCACCCATCGACCGCTATCCAGCATGCATCTAGGGTATTAAGTATGAAACAGAGTAACGCCTTAAGCAAGATGACATGATGTAGACAAAGTAAACTCAAGCAATATGATTAAACCCCATCTTTTTATCCTTAATGGCAACAATACAAATACGTGTCATGTCCCCTTCTGTCACTGGAATTGAGCACCGCAAGATTGAACCCATCACAAAGCACCTCTCCCATTGCAAGATAAATCAATCTAGTAGGTCAAACCAAATTGATAGATCGGAGAGAAATACAAAGCTATAATAATCATGCACAAAAGAGTTCAGAGAAGACTCAAATATTTCTCATGAATAATATGATCATAAACTCACAATTCATCGGATCCCAACAAACACACCGCAAAAGAAGATTACATCGGATACAACTCCAAGAACATCGAGGAGAAAATGGTATTGAAGATCAAAGAGAGAAAAGAAGCCATCTAGCTACTAGCTATGGCCCCATAGGTCTGTGGTAAACTACTCACACATCATCGGAAGGGCAGCAAGGTTGATGAAGAAGCCCTCCGTGATCGATTCCTCCTCCGGCAGAGTACCAGAAAAAGCCTACAGATGCGATCACGGAAGAACAGAGGTTGGCGGCGGCGGAAAGGTTTTCTCTTCTATCTCTCTGGTATATTGGGAATATTTGGGAATTTATAGCGCTGGAATTAGGTCAGGAGGGGCTATGAGGGGCCCTCACGCCTAGGGGCGCACCTACCGCCCCCCCCCCACCCGCGGGGCGCGCCCTCCAGGCTTTTCGCCTCCTCGTGGCTCTTCTGGTCTTCTCCCGAAGCTTTGTGGGTCTCTTCTGGTCCAGAAAAAATTAATCCAAAGTTTTTTTCTCGTCTGGAATCTTTTTGATAATGATTTTCTGAAAAGGCAAAAACAAGCAGAAAACAGCAACTGCCATTGGGCACTGGGTTAATAGGTTAGTCCCAAAAAATGATATATAATGGCATATAATTGCATATAAAACATCCAAGATTGATACTATAATAGCATGGAACAATCAAAAATTATAGATACGTTGGAGACGTATCAAGCATCCCCAAGCTTAATTCATGCTCGTCCTCGAGTAGGTAAATGATAAAAACAGAATTTTTGATGTGGAATGCTACCTATCATGTTTCATCATGTAATCTCTTTCTTATGGTATGAATAATAAGATCCGAATGATTCAAAGCAATAGTCTATAATTTGAAATAAAGACATCAATACTCAGGCATACTAATAAACAATCATGTCTTTGAAAATAAAAATGCTAAAGAACGTTATCCCTACAAAATCATATAATCCTATCATGCTCCAGCTTCTTAACACAAAATATTTATCATGCACTACCCCGATGACAATCCGAGCAATTGGTTCATACTTTTTAACGCACTTCAGCTTTTTCAACCCCCACGCAATACATGAGCGTAAGCCATGGATATAGCACTATGGGTGGAATAGAATATGGTGGTAGAGATTAATAAGGAGAAGTCAAAAATAAGAAGATAGTCTCACATCGACGAGGCTAATCAACGGGCTATGGAGATGCGCATCAATTGATGTCAATGTGAGGAGTAGGGATTGCCATGCAATAGATGCACTAAGAGCTATAAGTGTATGAAAGCTCAACATGAAAACTAAGTGGGTGTGCATCCAACTTGCTTGCTCATGAAGACCTCGGGCATTTGAGGAAGCCCATCATCGGAATATACAAGCCAAGTTCTATAATGAAAAATTCTCACTAGTATATGAAAGTGACAAAATAGGAGACTCGCAATATGAATAACATGGTGCTACTCTGAAGCACAAGTCTGGAAAAAGGATAGTAACATTGCCCCTTCTCTCTTTTTCTCTCATTTTTTTCGTGGGCTCTTTTTGGCCTCTCTTTTTTCGTCCGGAGTCTCATCCCGACTTGTGGGGGAATCATGGTCTCCATCATCCTTTCCTCACTGGGACAATGCTCTAATAATGATGATCATCACACTTTTATTTACTTACAACTCAAAATTACAACTCGATACTAGAACAAATATTTGACTCTATATGAATGCCTCTGGCAATGTACCAGGATGTGCAATGATACTAGAGTAACATGTATAAAAATGATGAACGGTGGCAGAGCCACAAATACTATGTCAGCTATATGATCATGCAAAGCAATATGACAATGACGATGTGTGTCATAAAAACGGAATAGTGGAAGTTCCATGGCAATATATCTCGGAATGGCTATGTAAATGCCATGATCGGTAGGTATGGTGGCTGTTTTGAGGAAGATACAAGGAGGCTTATGTGTGATAGAGCTTATCATATCATGGGGTTTGGATGCACCGGCGAAGTTTGCACCAACTCTCGATGTGAGAAAGGGCAATGCACGGTACCGAAGAGGCTAGCAAATTGCGGAAAGGTGAGAGTGCGTATAATCCATGGACTCACATTAGTCATAAAGAACTCACAAACTTATTGTGAAAGTTTATTAGCCCTCGAAGGAAAGTACTACTACGCATGCCCCTAGGGGGATAGATTGGTAGGAAAAGACCATCGCTCGTCCCCGACCGCCACTCATAAGGTAGACAATCAAGAATAAATCATGCTCCAACTTCCTAGCATAACGACAGATCATACGTGCATGCTTCGGGAATCACAAACCTTAACATCAATATTCTTACTAAACCACAATTATCTACTAGAACCTCCCACATATTACAATCTTAATATCGCAAAACTATTGCAAGGAATCAAACTTATCATATTCAGTGATCTACATGAAAGTTTTTATTATATCCCTCTTGAATACCTATCATATCAAGACCAAATTCATAACCCGTGCATATTACCATTGCTATTCATTAGACTCTCAAAAAGATATAAGTGAAGCATGAGAGTGCAACTATTTCTTTAAAACATAACCACCGCCGTGCTCTAAAAGATATAAGTGAAGCACTAGAGCAACTGCCTAGCTCAAAAGATATAAGTGAAGCACATAGATGATTATGACAAACTAAAAAGAAAATAAAAGCAAACAAACTATATCACAAGACGCTCCAAGTAAAACACATATTATGTGATGAATAAAAATATAGCTCCAAGTGAGTTACCGATAGATTGTAGACGAAAGAGGGGATGCCTTCCGGGGCATCCCCAAGCTTAGACGCTTGAGTCTTCCTTGAATATTACCTTGGGGTCCCTTGGGCATCCCCAAGCTTAGGTGTCGGGGTACGACCATCTATGGGGCCATGCAGCCCCTTGTGGTTCGGCGGGGAGGATCGGCGTGCGCGAAGAGCATGGTCAATGGAGCGCGAGGGATTTTACCCAGGTTCGGGCCGCTGAGAAGCGTAAAACCCTACTCCTGCTTTTGGTGTATTATTGATGTGGAAGCACAGTACAGGGAGCACTTCTCCCGGAAAGGTGCGGAGAGAGCAGCTACGCGAGAGGTGCTCGTGTTAAAAAGGGGTCCCAATCTCCTAAACTGTTGCCCTAGCCCTCCTTTTATAGCTCAAGGGGTTACCACAGTGGCAAAACAGTAATTACATAGTGATTAGATAGCAAACAGTGCTATCATACCTAACTCTGCCAGTTTAGGACAAAGGCATTTAATGCGCCGTTAGGTGTCATGTGGAGAGGTAGTCCCGGCAAGATTTCTGCACCGCTTACCCAGCTACCTCGTATTATCTTGACACGCCTCCTGGACGGGTGTCATTAGAGGCAAATCTCGTCCGAGCGTGCTGACACATGCTCGACAAGCCTTACCAACCAACCTGCATGGTCGACACCTCACGCATCAACGAACACCTGTGCGGTGAGGTGGAGCGCTGGGGAGCTGGCATAAGCTTGCCGGCATGGAGCTTGCCGGGTCTTCACCTTGCCGGTTTATGCTTGCCGGCAAGGAGTGTCTTCATCTTTGGTGCTGGGTGAGTGTCGAGCCTTGAGCTTCTCTCTGGTAAATCCTTCGGCTGAACTTGGAGTCTTGGTCTTGGCGGTTCCCGGCAAGGCCTTGGCCGGTAAGGAGGCTGCCACTGTTTGTGCATAAGTCAGGGTATAAAATACCCATGTTTTATACACCGACAGGAGCCCCCGGGCCTGGGCCATACGCGCTTCCGAAGCGTCATTGGGCTAGGCCCAAACAATGCACAGACACGTGGTGGGAAACCGCCGTTGGAATTTTGGCTATGATGATTATCCTGACGCACGTCCAACCCACGCATTAAATGCGGGTCGTGGGGACTTGGACTGTTGCGGTTATCTTGCGGTAGTGCGCCTGTAAAAGAACGTGGCTGGGGCAAACAGTAAAGAGCCAGCCGCCCCTTGCGCCTTCCCCATAAAAAGGCAACCGCGAGGGGGAGCCGCTCATCCGCCCCTGTTTTCCCCTGGTTCATCTTCCTCCTCAAGCCTGAACTGCTTCCGCCGCCGCCGCTGCTGCTCCGCATCTTGCCTCGACCACATTCCTTTTTCCCAACTCTCGATGGCGCCAAAAATGGCCGACGCGGCGAAGAAGAAGAAGCCCGCCAAGCCGCTCGACCCCAAGGCGGAGGAGAAGAAGAAGGCGCTGGAGGAGCTGGAAAAGCGGCGGAGGGAAAATGCAATCTTCTCGCCGTGCTCCTTGGATGCCAACGAGCTGATCAGGAGGTACGCGTACATGTGGGGGAGGGACACCAAGGATCGCAAGGCGCCCGTAGTGGTTCCTGAAGGCGACAAGGATCCATCGGATTCATACCCAATCTTCTGCGCATACTTTTACTGCGGCCTGGACCCTCCATTTTCAGATTTCTTCAGCGCCATGATGTTCAGCTATGGATTCAAGCTGCTGGACTTTACTCCGAATGCGATGACCTGCATGGCGGTCTTCGCCCATCTGTGCGAGAATTTCGTCGGAGTGGCGCCCAATGTGGATCTGTTCCGGTACTTTTTCATCCCCCGGATCGAAGATCAATCTCTCTCCGGCAGCATAGCTTGGATTCCCAGGGCGAAGACGAAAGGTGAGTATCTTCCCGGACAGCTTCGCCTCAAGTGGGAAGAGTGGAGGGCCGAGTGGTGCTGGATCGAGGAGAAAGACTTCCCCCAATTCTGCATTCCGCGCACAGTGAGGGTCACGCGCGGCAAGAACTGGAGCAGCGTAGGCGCCACAGACACCAAGCTCCGCCCGGCACTAAACAGGATCGCCCGTCTCAGGGCCGCCAAGTTGACCATAGAGATGGTTGGCGCTGATTTCCTCAAGCGACGCATAGCGCCGTTGCAGAAGAGGGGGAGGTTCACTTGGGAGTACCAGAACGCCGCTGACATCATGAGATTGTACCCTGGTCGCGGCAACAACTTGTCAGTCCTGGAGCACGCCAGCCTCTACGAGGCGTTGTTCTGAAAAACCGGCACGTTCCACTTGCCGGAGAAGATCGTCCCGCTGCACATCAATTCCGCCAAGGACTCCATCTTGGCGGCGATGCGGGACTGTGACGCTCATGGAGTAAAAGCAGACTGGGTTCTGCCCTCCTTGGAGTCCGAAATGGAGTGGGCTTCCAACTTGACGGAGGTGGCTTCTCGGAAGGAGACGGACCTCATCCGGGCTACCACTACAGAAGAGCTGGCGTACATCACCAGCAAAGCCGAGGAGATCACGAGGATCAACGCAGCGAGCGGTTCTGGAGCCGCGGCAGCCGAGGATGAGGAGGACGAACACTCTGAGGAAGAGGCCGCCAAAGGGAAAGAAGAGGAGCCTGCCGACGATGAGGCTGCTGAGGCAGAGGTTGTCGGGACCGACGTTGCCGGGTCCGAGGCTGCCAGATCTGAGGCTGTCGAAGAGCCCAAAGACAAGGAAGGCCCTCGAGCCCCGAAAAGGTGGCGCCGCCATCGGAGAGTGGGTAGCCAAGAGCTGGTGCGTCCTCCTTCGCCGGTGGCCGGCCCTACGGTGAAGAAGACGACCACCAAGACCGGCCGCCAGGAAGAGGTTCGGCGGCAGTCGTCACGGCGTCCCAGAACTCAGCCCTCATCTCCCCGGCAAGAGGTCGTCGAGGAAGCCGAGCCCGCCAACACGACAGGCGCCAACCTGACAGGTTCTCCTCCCCCGGTGCTCAAGAGGGCGAGGGAGTCGCCTCCGCCGGTGATGTATGACTTCAACATCTTCGGCGCGTCCGAGGAGGAGGAGGAGTAAGTGATCTAACTCATCTCCGGCAAACTACAATTCTATCCTGCCGTCATTCTAAATTGATTTCTTTCGTCTTGACAGGGATCCAGAGCCTCTCATGCATCGGTCGAAGCGGGCCAGGCCCGCAGCGGCACAGGATCCTGCTGTGAGCGTTGAGCAAGGGGGCGCGATGGCCGAAACCACTGTCATCAGCCCCCAGCCTAGCCCCCGGCGTGACGATGTGGAGCAGATCCCGCCCACTGGCGCTGGTACTGAAGTTCCTCCCCTCGAGCTTGACAAAGAAGCGGGGGAGCCTCGCCTAGGAGAAGACTGCCAGGAGGTGGACCCCACTGTGATCCCCCCGTCAACCAGCGTTCCGGAGAGCGCCTCTTTGACAAGGGCTCCCACCGATGAGCCTGCCCGCGCGGAGATCATCCCGACAAGCGGGGCGGGAGACGACCGCACGCCGGCAACGCAAGCTACCGGGGGAGGAGACGCCCCTCCTCAATAGGCGCCAGCGGGTAATCCTCTTGTCCTTGGGCATTTTCCAAAGAACATTTCTCCTTTCTCTATTTTCTCTTTTTTGTTTTCTTGAACTTGGCTCATGATTCTGAATCCTATCTTGCCCTTGCCTCCGCCTCAATCCACAGCTCAACCCTCTCCCGGCGAAGATGAAGTCCTTGTGGAGGTAGCTGATATCGCAAGGGACACTGCTGAGGATGCCGCCAAGGTCGCCAATGAAGAAGGCCGGCCTGACCCCGTCAGGGTGGATGCGGAGAAGACGCCCGCCAATACCGATGTGCCGTCCTCCGGCAGCCAATTGGTGGTGTCGACCCTACAAGCTCCATCAAGCGACTCGGCGCTAGTCGTTCCCCAGCACGGGTCCGGAGCCCTCGGTTCTTCCGGCACCGTGGGACCAAGTTTTGATGAGGAGATAGCTCGGATCTTGCTCCCCTTGGTCCAAAGGACCGACGAGTCCACTGACGCAGCCGACAACGCAGAAGATCTCGCCTTCATGGAAATCATGGCTGTCGGGTTCAAGGGCATCCAGGAGCGGTACAACCGGAGGTGGTACAAGGTGGATGAGGAGCGCAAAGCTGCAGATTTGGTTGACCGGAAGCTGAGGGAGAACGCGAACGAGCTGCGCACGTGGTACAATCAGCAGGCCCGCAACCTCAACGCTGCCGCCGAAGCAGCGGCGATCCGTGATGGCAAGCTGACGGAGTGCGAAACGCGGCTCAACGCCAAGGAAAAAGATCTTGCCGCACGGGAAGGAGCCCTTGCCGCCACTCTTCGCGGCAAGGATGATGAAATTGAAGCGCTCCTCAAGTAGCGGACCCAAGAGCTGGAAGATGGGCACAAGAAATCCATCGAAGCCCAGGCTTTGGAGAACGCCGCCAAGCTTAAGGAGGCTGTTGACAAGGTTGCTGCTGCTAACTCCGCCAAGGCAAAACTGGAATCCCAGGTAGCCAAACTGAGGGAGGATCTCGTCGGCAGCGGCAAAGAGGTCGAGGCTCTCAAGGATGAAGCGTTGAAGGCAGCCCATATCTTAGGAGATTTGTAGGCGCAGCTATCATCCAAGAACCAAGAACTCGACGTTGCCGCCAAGGCGATCGAAGATCTGAAATCCCAACTGGCCACTGTGGTAGCAGCTTCGGAATCCGCCAAGGAGAGGGAGAGGGTCTTGACGGAGAAGCTGGAGAAGGAGGAGGCCTCGAAGAAGGAGGCTGAAAACAGCTACGCCCAACTGCATGAGAACCTCTCCCTTTGGACCGGCAGGCTTGTTGACGCTGCCGAGCGCATCACCTCCCAGATGGCCGTGATGGACATGAAGAGCTGGGGCTTCACTGTCAATGACAAGGAGGCCACCAGCGTCCGTCTGACTAAATTCTTCGAGGGCCTTATTGACGCCTTGAAGACGCATCACGAAGACAGATCCGCTTTGTTTGCCAACGAGTCCCGGCAGTTCGCGCGTGATATAGTGTACCGGGTGCTGCTCAAGATCGCCCATCGCAATCCCTGTCTTGATCTCTCCGGGGTCTTCAGGATACTGCCGGAGAGCACAGACGTCACTGCTACCGACAAGATTGCCGCCCCTCTTGCCAACAAGGTTCTCCAAATCCCCAGGGTTCAAGGCAACTGTCGAGACTGAGCTTGTCACCATATCCACCACCGAGCCGCCATGTACAAGATACATTTAATCTCTTGTTAGGCCTGCGTTATTCATGTGGCGTAATATAACTTGTGCTGCATGAATGTATGCGTGCCGTTTCCCTTGTTTCATTTGTCTTTGCATGATCGCGTTCCCTACGCTTGTTTGGGAACTTGCCGGTGCGCACACTTGCCACGAGCGCTTTGAGGAACGGGTCCTTAGCAGCCTGCTGGAAGTGCCGCTGCCAGCAAGGCAACTTGCCGGGACAGAACGCAGCTGCTAGGCTTGCCGAGCGGACTCGAGGCAAGCTAGAGCGCAGACCGTTCGCGACAAGGTTCCTCTCGCGTGCAGGTTTCTCATACAAAGTGCAAAATCGTTCAAGGGGGAACACGAATGTAACTAAGGAAAAATTTTCAAGGTTTTGCAACATAGCTTTTCCCTGCGTTGTTTCTCTTGCTGTGTGAAATGATCACTTGAACGTCATTAAAAATGGTACCCATCTGATCACTTGAACGTCATTAAAAATGGTACCCATCTCCACTTCCCCCGGGAAACTTGCGCGCGAGGGACCCTTCTTGTCCTTTTAAGAAAAAGAAAGAAGAGAAAAGAGTGGTTGATGAACCTTGATGGTCCGCTAGTCATTCCATACAAACTGAAGTGTAAATCACATCATCACATGTATGGACACGTAAATGGATATGTATGAGGAGTTGCGAAACACTTAGCTTTATTATCCACAGGGTCTGCGCCTGGCTTTGTACAAACGGTTACATGTCTTGCCGACAAGGCTTGTACTGCGCCTCACGGGTAGAACTTGTGAAGATGCTCGATATTCCACGAGTTTTGCACTGGGGTGCCATCTTCTGTCTCCAGCCGGACTGCGCCAGGCTTGGTGACTCGTACTACCCGGTAAGGGCCTTCCCACTTCGGCGTCAACTTGTTTGATCCTTTGGCGGACTGGGCGCGCCGAAGAACAAGGTCGCCTTCCTCAAGGCTCCGGGCGTGCACTTTGCAGCAATGGTAGCGGCGCAAGGCTTGCTGGTAGCGTGCAGCTCGCATAGCTGCCCGAAGACGATCTTCCTCAAGGAGCAACGCGTCGGCTTGCCGCAGTTGCCGTTGCTCAGCTTCATCATAAGCGAGTACTCGAGGTGACCCGTATTTGAGTTCCGTGGGGAGCACCGCCTCTGCACCATAGATTAGGAAGAAGGGTGTCTGGCCGGTAGCTCGATTTGGTGTCGTCCTGACTGACCAAAGAACCGCCGGCAACTCATCAACGCAGCGCTTTCCGCACTTGCGCTGCTTGTCGAAAGTTCTTGTCTTGAGTCCACGCAGCACTTCAGCATTCATCCTTTCTGCTTGGCCGTTGCTTCTCGGGTGAGCGACAGACGCAAAACAGATTTTGCTGCCAAGGTCTTGAACGTCCTGCATGAAGGTGCGACTCGTGAATTGCGTGCCGTTGTCGGTGATGATCCTGTTAGGAACCCCGAAATGGCAAACTAATCCTTTGAAGAACTTGACGGCTGATTGTGCTGTCACCTTCCTTACTGGCTCCACTTCTGGCCACTTCATGAACTTGTCGATGGCGACGTACAAGTACTTGAAGCCCCCGGCAGCGCGGGGGAAAGGGCCCAAGATATCGAGCCCCCAGACCGAAAAGGGCCAGGAGAGAGGGATCGTTTGGACAGCTTGAGCTGGTTGATGTACATTCTTTGAATGGAACTGGCACGCTTCACACTTGGTTACTAGCTCAGTCGCATCCTGGAGGGTGGTGGGCCAATAGAAGCCTTGCCGGAAAGCTTTACCGGCAAGTGCTCTTGATCCTATGTGTGAGCCACATATGCCTCCAAGTATCTCCGCCAACAGTTCCAGCTCGTCTTCCCGGCAAATACACTTCAATTTCACACCATTTGGTCGTTTTCTGTATAGGATGCTATCCACAAACTGATACATACTTGACTGGCGGGCTACTTTCTCAGCTTCTTCTTGCGCATCGGGAAGTTCTCCTGTTTGAAGGAAACGGACTATCTGTTGTGCCCATGCCGGAGCCTGTGGCTCGACGACAAGGACTAAAGGCTTCTCTTCGGCCATGGGAGCGCTTGCTTCCGCGGCAAGAACCTGTGGTCCCGCGCTAAGCCGCTGCTCACCACCAGCCGTGTCGTTATTCCTGGCAGCGTCGTTGCCGGTGGCTTCTGGGCGTTCTGCCGGAAAATACTTGCCGGTACTCAACTTTCTTCTCTTACTGGCCTGCGTTGATGGAGTAACTGTGGGTTGATTCAAATGGAGCACAAAGGTTCCCGGTCCACGGGAAGCTTTTGCGCGGCACACTTCGACAGGCTATCAACAATGCTGTTTCCCGCACGAGGGACGTGCTCTGTTAGCAGTCCGTCAAAGTGTTCCTCCAATTTCCTCACTTCTTCCACATATCCTCTCATCAATGGGCTTTCGTAATCCTTATTCACTTGCTTCACAACAAGCTGCGACTCACCGTGGATGATCAATTTCTTGATTCCAAGGTCCACTGTGATTCGAAGACCGGCAAGGAGCCCTTCGTACTCAGCAGTGTTGTTTGTAGCTTGCTCCCTGGGAAAGTGCATCTGGACCACGTACTTGAGGTGCTCCCTGGTGGGTGCGACAAGCAGCCCTCCGGCACCGGCGCCTTGCAGCGAAAAGGCACCATCGAAGTACATAACCCATTCTTTTGTTGTTTCCTTGCCGGGGAGAGCCGTTTCTTGAATCTCTTCGTCTTGCATTGGCGTCCATTCAGCAATGAACTCTGCCAAGGCTCTGCTCTGGATTGTTGAAGTGCTTTCAAATGTGAGTGCAAAGCTTGATAACTCCAACGCCCACTCCACTATCCTGCCGGTTGCCTCTGGATTTCTCAAGATGCGTTGCAGCGGGAAGCGAGTGACAACGGTGATCTCGTGTGCCTGGAAGTAGTGACGCAGCTTTCTTGAGGCCATAAGGAGGCCGAAAAGCAACTTCTGCACTCCAGAGTATCTCAATCTAGCCCCCTGCAGGAGGGAACTAACGAAATACACCCGCCGCTGCACCATTTTCTTCTTCGGCGCCACCTGCTGATCAGCTCCGTTTACTTGCACTGTATCTGCCTTGTCGGCGTCAGACCCTGCCGGTGAAGATTCTGGTTTGTCGCTGGATGGGCTTGCCGTGGTTGCTCCTTCGTCATTGATCTCCCTCTGCGCCACTAATGCAGCACTGGCTGTAGGAGATATGCCCTAGAGGCAATAACAAATGTTATTACTTATCTCCATGTTTGTAATTAAGTTTATGTTCCATGCTATAACTGTTGTGGTTCCCGAGCCCGTATATCACTAAAGGCTCTGAGGAAAACCCATGTGCACGTGTGGGATAATAAACGGCAAAATGTATTCCTAGTCATGCCTCTAAGACTAGCTCAAGTGTTGCATGATGATTACGTTTTCCTGATCATGGGCATGTCTATGCCGGCAACTTTGAGGGCACAATGTTGGTAGAACGCTTGTGTTGAATCGACCTGATTGATGTTATGCTATGAGATTCATTCATCATAAGTTAATGGTTAATAACACAGAGAAATTAATGTTTGCATAATTCCTTAGACCATGAGAGTGTCGAGTTTCTTCATGCTTGCTTCATGAACTTTGGGGTTTGTTAAACGTCATCCGTAAATGGGTGGCTATTACGGCGGCTTACGGGTTCATGGAAAAGTATGTCAAGTAACTTGATAGCTCAAGATTGGGATTTGCTACTCCGACGATGGAGAGATATCTCTGGGCCCTCTCGGTGTTACGGTATCCATCATCGTCTGGCCAGACACAAGTGTGATTTGATCACAGGGATGCCGGAACACAAAAACGAGAAAAGGGAACAAAAGCCGGCAACGAGGTAACTGGCATTGTGGACAAGTGTTGATCCACGAGGATGCCGATGTTTCTCACCTCGGGTATTTGTAACATATCGCGAAGCAACAGGAATAGCACACGGCAACAGGAGGTTCACTCGAATATTCATTCATGTGGGTATAGGGGTCAATATGCGTGTCCACGGCTCCGATGTTGATCATTGATCGGAAAGAGTTCCGGTCATGTCTATACTTCACAGAACCTATAGGGTCACATGCTTAAGGGTCATCTATCTGCAGAATACTAGACGGGGAGTTTGAGAGAAAAACACCGAAAAAGTTTCGGACGAAATGGAAAAGTTCCGGAGAGGAAATCGGAATAGTTCCGGTGAAACTGAAAAGTTGTTTCAGGGTATTCCATTAAGTCAAATGGGTTCTGGCACACGCCTGGAGATTCTTGGAGGATGCCAGAAGTGTTCTGGAAACTTCTGGGAATTTTCCGGGACAAAAACCGAAAATGTTCCGGAGCAGCCGGAACCGATTTGGTTGCTTTTCGCTAAATAAACATTGTTCCGAAATTGTTTCGGAATGCGTTCAAAATTATTTTGGTGGGTACTGGAATTGTTCTAGGCACACAGAAATAATTTGGGATTTAAGGGACGCAGAAAAATGTCTTTGTGAATAGTGAAAGTGCTTTTTGGATATTTTTGGGAAAGCACCTTTTTGGATATTTGCAAAAAGGTTTCTAGAAGAACTTGGGAGCCAAGGAAGCCCCCCTTAGGGCCCCCCCATGAGGGGCTTGGCCGGCCACATTGTGGGCACCTCCATGGAGCCCCACTTGCTCCATACTTCCCTAATATGCCCTTGTGGAAAGTGTTCCTTCATGGGCATTTTTGGGTTTTTGGAATGGCAACTTTATCCCTTGGTTTTCCTATAAATAGGAGGTGAGGGGGCTGCCCCAAACCTCATCCCTTCTCACATACAAGTGCCATGACATTTATGGCTTCTCTCTCCCTCCCAGCGAAATAGTTTCGTAGAGCCGAAAGGTTGTCTGGGTTCCGGTGGGAACTAGTTCTGGACGGCGAAGCCCTGCCGGATAGATGACACCGTATGTGTGCAACTCTGTAGAGAGATCGTAGTTTCGGTCTTAGTTCGAGAGTGCCTCCCGAAGGGCTGTCCGAGTGACCGTTCGAGTTTCAAGGGTCCTCCCGAAGGGCTGTCCGAGGATCCGTCCGGTGGGACTATCCGAGGGACTGTCCCGATGCCTCCCGGAGGGCTGCCCGGAGATCCGTCCGGTGAGCTGACGTGGGATTACATCCTCGCGGTTGGGAGGTTGTAAATCCTAGCTGCGGGGATCTGCACCGCCGACCGTCATCGACTCTTCTTCCGCTGCGCTACGAGTCGGTAACGAAACAGATCAAACCTTGTATGCAGTCTCCATAGTGATCCTGGGCTGGTGCGTAGGTCGGAAATTTTTTGTTTTCTGCTGCGTTCCCCTACAGTGGCATCATGAGCCGTGCTATGTGTAGATGCAGGTTGCGATCTAGAATACATGAGATGTATGGGTGTTGCACAATATAATCAGGTAGTAGATGAGTTCTATTGCTGAAAATTATTTGTGCGGGTAGCAGATGAAATCTGTTACCCGATGTTCTTGTTGCTTCCCTGGAATTTGCATATTTCTGATCTTGATAACGGTATGGTGGAGTTTCAAAGTTCTGGCAATCCGCGATCCTGATGGATCAACGAAGTGCTAACAGTTCTTTGAATTCCACCGTAGTTAAAAAGAAAGATGAAATTTCGCAGACGAAAGGGCAATGCAGATATGATCTGCACGGGGGACATGCGTATGACGAAGTTTAGTATGGGGCTCGAGATTTAATTATCTCGTGTTTTATACACCCCGAGATATTAATCTAGCGACTTGAATGATCATACTTGATGATGGACGTAGGTAGCTTCGGTTTGTTTCGAAACCTTAGAAGCCACGTAAAATGTAAATTTGCATAAACCGATTAGAGGCATCTGCCTTGGTTTTGCAGGATGGTTTGCATGTGCATATGATGTGGTATAGTAGTGCTCATATTAATTTGATTATGTATGAGATGACTATATGATGTAAATTAATTAACATGACCTGCGTGTCATGATTCGGCATGATGGTTGGAGCCATATGATTGTCACTTTAATGACCTGCGTGTCAACCTTGAGTAATGCACTTATTTTTATTAACTATAGAGATAGCAATATTATCTGGTGCATCGACAAGGTGGTGGCAAACTTCGTGAAGGTGAACACCGACGCGAATGCCGAAGACGAAGAAATACAAGACTTCTCCGTCAGAAAGGGCTATACCATATCATGCTATTATGAATTGCCTGAGATGTTTATCCCTTATGATGCACCCTTCTTGATTGCGCGGTAGTCGCTTTTATTAGGGTGATCTCTCACAAAAATATCAAGTAGTTTGTGTTCTCCCAAGTGTAGCACCGTCACGGCACCTAACTTTTCGGGGTGCGCCATGGATGCATGGGTACGAACGATTACGGAAGTGTGAGGCGGGTGAGGTCAGACCTCGCAGCGAGATCACTTGGTTGTCTTGACGTTCAGGCATGACCGTCATGAGCTCGGAACACACGCATCGAAAGATGAACAAGAGTCACATAGAGATGTGATCGGCAAGTTGGCCTACCGATTAAAATTCCCGTCATGAGATGATGATTCTATGGCGATGAATTGATGTCTGGGTCTTGAATCACTCACAATCAATTATGAGAGATATTGATTTCAGTGGGAGCGCACTTTAGAATTAATTCTAATAATTCTTAGTGCAATTAAGTATGAACTTTGTCTAAGTGAAATTTGCATAAATAGTTGTAGAATAATGGCTCGCATTTCCACCTTCCCTATTAAAATTGAATTAGCTGTTAAATATCTGGTTAAAACTTTATGGTTGGCAACGTAATGTGAGGATTGTCCTCAAGAGTGCCAAGAAGGAGTTTGTCCTATCGCATGCTTTTAGTATTCTCCCGCTAATGCTATGGATAATGTGACTCTCGTCCTTCGATCCAAAAGCTAGAATTCCGTTATGGTCAAGTGCAATATGTTTGCTTCCATGAAACCCAGACTTCAAAAGTTTGGGATAGCTATGTGATATTCATGGAACTGAAAATCATTTTTCAGACACAAACAAAGGCTAAAAGATATGGGATATCCAAAGCAATGTTTGTTTTGCAAACTATTAGTAAAAGGTGTTTACTATGCATTTGACTAATAACAGAGGGATCGAGTAGAACGCCTGACATATGATGATGATGGTGAATAAAACAATAACTTAAAGAGGAAGGAAATGTCCGAAGGGTGTTAGTAAGACTTTCACGCCTAGGAAATCCGGGGCGAACGCCACTCTTAAGTTGAGTGCTTCTTCTGAGAGTAGGAGAAATATTGAAAGTTAAACTGTTAGAAGTATAAAGGCAAAAAGAGAGAAGACTGGAATATCCAGCTCATGTATGAAAGTCATACAAGTTATTGATGTATGGAAGGCTGGTCAAAGAAATAGTTCTTGGGAATTATGATTAAACATGTTAATCACTGATTCTTGGGTATTGTGAGTTTATCACAGAGATACCCGCTCAATTGCACTCTGTTGCGACTCGATGCAAGAACTACTATGGCCTGAAAGACTAAGCCAGGAATGAGGTTTAAATACATGTTGGGAACTTAGTAAAAGTTACTATACCTTCCATCGGTGTATTACCTATGTATTTATTTTCATAATTCATTATAGAGTTTTACACACTCTAGCCCATTGCATAAGGTATCTTGCAAGAAGGTTGTTCATAAGAGAACTTTTGATGTTCAGTGTTATGAATAACATAAGGGCCATACTTTCATTATGAATGAGATGTATGTTATGAATATTGATAATAATACTTTACCTCTGTATTTACTTTCATAAATCATTTTAGAGTTTTATACACTGTAGCCCATTTGCATGATGTTTGTTGCAAGGGTGTTGTTCATAAAAGAACAATTGTTGTTCAGGATTATGAATAACATAAGGGCCATACTTCCATCAACGGTGGAACGTATGTTATGAATATTGATGGTAATATGATACATCCATAACACTGACGCTAAATGTCGCAAGACTAAGAGAATACCACACACGTGTGGCACTGCATTTGGTCACATTGGAGAAACCCACATGGAAAAATTCCATTATGATGGATTTTGAAGTCGTTTGATTTTGAATCATCTGACACTTGCAACTTTCCTCCGAAAAGTAAAGTGACTAAAATACCGTTCACAGGCCATAAGGAACGAGCAACGAACTTATTGGTGATCATACATTTTGATGTATGTAGTCCGATAAATGTTGTTGAAAACAGTGGATTTGTCTATCTTCAAAAATGACTCAAGTAGATATATGGATATTTGCTTGATGAGACGTAAGTCTGGATCTTTTGAAATCATTCAAAAGGTTTTCAACATGAAGTAGAAATTATTGTAACAAGAAAGATTATGTTTCTGCAAACTAGATTGCAGAAAGGAATATCTGAGTTACAAGTTTAGCGAATGTCTGATGAGTTGTGAAAGGAGTTTCATAACTTACACCTCCCGGAACACCACTGTGTGTGGTATGTCTGTGAAGATGTAATCAAACCATTTTCGACATGGTAAGATCAAAAATGACATAAATCAATTTGCCATTATCCCTTTTAAAGTAATGCTTTAGTGACTACGGCTTTTACACTGAAAAGAGCGCCATCAGGTCTGTTGAAATGACGCCATGGTATGGTACGCCCAACCATGCTTGGTCTTTCCTTAACATTTGGAATATGGGGCTTATGTAAAAGGTTACAAACCTATTCCAAATCAGACAAGAGCTACTTTGTAGGTTATCCCAAGTAATTGGGAATTCCTCCACCACTATACCGAGGCAAAAGGTTTGCCACAGAGAACGGTATGCTTTTAAAGAGAATAGTTCTTGCAAAAAGGTGAGTGGGAGAACAGTGCAACTCGACGAGATAAACAGTATCTTCGTCATTAGATCAAAGGAAAGGAACCTTGGAAGTAATTCCAGAGTTTCCTACTGCGACTGATATGGAAGTCTCTACAATAAAATGTATGGACTTCGGTCGAACTTGCAGCTGAACCACGTAGGAAAAACTCGTGCAAACCTCTCAGGTGCGCAAGCGAGATATTGTTGTTAGACAACAGTATACCTACGATACACAAGGAAGCGTTGATGGGCCCTGACTCCAGAATTGGCTAAATGCCAATACAATCTAAGATAGTTTCCATATAAGTGATTCAAGATTAAAATCTTATTACACCTTTCGGAAGACTTAGAGTCTAACGAATATTTATGGAACTGTAAACTGATGTGTATAAAAAGTTTTATCCATAAAGCTCGACTTGTTACAATAACAAGTTCAAGGAGTTGACTACGATGAGATTGTCTCACCGTAGCGACGCTAAAAGTCGGTTCGGATTGAACTAGCAATTAATACATATTTCAACATGAGATATGAAACATGGATGCCAAAAGGATTTCCATCTGATGGAAATGCAACCTAGGACTTGTATGAGATACAGTCCAAAGTATTTTGTCGATCCAGAGGATGCTAGTAAGTATGCAAACTTCAGAGTTCCAGTAATGGACAGAAGAGAGCAAAATGGAGTTGGAATCTTCGTGTTTTGATGAAATGGTCAAAGGGGTTTGACTTCATCAATGGGTAACGAAGATGCTTGTGATTCAAGAAAGTAAGTGGGAGCATAATAATATTTCTAAAAACCTTGTGTGCTTGACACATTGTTAAATGGAAATAAATTTCTTGACACGAATTAGGACTTCATTTGAAAATAGTTTTTTGATGAAGTGCTTGGGCTAAACAGCCTTGATATTAGGCATGATGATCTATGAAGATAGATTTACCTAATGGGGCTAAGCAAAAATACATATTGACAAGATGCTAAAACAGTTTAGCATTAAAAACGCCAAGGAGTAATTCTTGCCGAAGTCACATGGAAAGAGTTTTGCAAGACTCGGTGTCCCAAAACACTGATGAGCAAATTACATGATGGAAATTCCACACACTCTTGTGTTTGGATTAATCATGTATTCCATGGTATGTAAAACAACCAGATATGTCCGATACTCCCAAAGATGTTGTGAGTATAGATACCAAAGTGATCAAAGTACTGATCATGGGACATCAGTGAAAAATGTCATTGAGTACTATAGTAGCACTGATGACATGTTTTCTGGCAAGCAGAGATTATGAAGTGCTCGTTGTAAGTAATTACATCGATACAGTCTTCATCAATGCTCCATGCGATTTTCGATTTAAGTTAAGGGTTTTGTGTAATACACAATATGGTGGCACGGTGTTTGGGAATCGTTCCAAACAGGTAACTGTGGCGAATTCTATAACTAAGGCTAAGTATGTTGCCGCTTTCAAAGCGACATAGAAGATGTTGAATCATATAGTTCATTCATGAACTTAGTATGGTTCCAAGATGGCTTTTGTCAATGGGACACTACTGCAGGTAGTAGCTCCATAACTCAGTCTGAGGAATCCAGGTTCGACCTGTGATTCACATATATACAAAGCCAAGTCCACACAAAATATGAATTTTGTGAAAGCGTGAAAACGCGAGGACATGCAAAGATACACACGGAACTGAAGTTGTCAGATCCGTTGGACATCAGGCTATACCACATGCGAAGCATTTTTACACCGGTGTGCCACAGGTGTAATGTGCATTAGCATTGACTAGATTATTGAATCTAGTGCAAATGGGAGTCTGTAGGAGATATGCCCTAGAGGCAATAACAAATGTTATTACTTATCTCCATGTTCGTAATTAAGTTTATGTTCCATGCTATAACTGCTGTGGTTCCCGAGCCCATATATCCATAAAGGCTCTGAGGAAAACCCATGTGCACGTGTGGGATAATAAACGGTAAAATGTATCCCTAGTCATGCCTCTAAGACTAGCTCAAGTGTTGCATGATGATTACGTTTTGCTGATCATGGGCATGTCTATGCCGGCAACTTTGAGGGCACCATGTTGGTAGAACACTTGTGTTGAATCGACCCGATTGATGTTATGCTATGAGATTCATTCGTCATAAGTTAATGGTTAATAACACAGAGAAGTTAATGTTTGCATAATTCCTTCGACCATGAGAGTGTCGAGTTTCTTCATGCTTGCTTCATGAACTTTGGGGTTTGTTAAACATCATCCGTAAATGGGTGGCTATTACGGCGGCTTACGGGTTCATGGAAAAGTATGTCAAGTAACTTGATAGCTCAAGATTGGGATTTGCTCCTCCGACGATGGAGAGATATCTCTGGGCCCTCTCGGTGTTACGGTATCCATCATCATCTGGCCAGACATAAGTGTGATTTGATCACAGGGATGCCGGAAAACAGAAACGAGAAAAGAGAACAAAAACCGGCAACAAGGTAACTGGCATTGTGGACAAGTGTTGATCCACGAGGATGCCGATGTTTCTCACCTCGGGTATTTGTAACATATCGCGAAGCAACAGGAATAGCACACGGCAACTGGAGGTTCACTCGAATATTCATTCGTGTGGGTATAGGTGTCAATATGGGTGTCCACGGCTCCGATGTTGATCATTGATCGGAAAGAGTTCCGGTCATGTCTATACTTCACTGAACCTAAAGGGTCACACGCTTAAGGGTCATCTATCTGCTGAATACTAGACGGGGAGTCTGAGAGAAAAACACCGAAAAAGTTTCGGACGAAATGGAAAAGTTCCAGAGAGGAAATCAGAATAGTTCCGGTGAAACTGACAAGTTGTTTCAGGGTATTCCATTAAGTCAAATTGGTTCTGGCACACGCTTGGAAATTCTTGGAGGATGCCAGAAGTGTTCTGGAAACTTCTGGGAATTTTCCGGGACAAAAACCGAAAATGTTCTAGAGCAGCCGGAACCGATTTGGTTGCTTTTCGCTGAAGAAACATTGTTCCGAAATTGTTTCGGAATGCGTTCAAAATTATTTTGGTGGGTACTGGAATTGTTCTAGGCACACAGAAATAATTTGGGTTTTAACGGACGCAGAAAAATGTCTTCGTGAATAGTGAAAGTGCTTTTTGGATATTTTTGGGAAAGCACCTTTTCGGATATTTCCAAAAAGGTTTCTAGAAGAACTTGGGAGCCAAGGAAGCCCCCCTTAGGGGACCCACATGAGGGGCTTGTCCGGCCACATTGTGGGCACCTCCATGGATCCCCACTTGCTCCATACTTCCCTAATATGCCCTTGTGGAAAGTGTTCCTTCATGGGCATTTTTGGGTTTTGGAATGGCAAATTTACCCCTTGGTTTTCCTATAAATAGGAGGTGAGGGGGCTGCCCCAAACCTCACCCCTTCTCACATAAAAGTGCCATGACATTTCTGGCTTCTCTCTCCCTCCCAGCGAAATAGTTTCGTAGAACCGAAAGGCTGTCTGGGTTCCGGTGGGAACTAGTTCTGGACGGCGAAGCCCTGCCCGATAGATGACACCGTATGTGTGCAACTCTGTAGAGAGATCGTAGTTTTGGTCTTAGTTCGAGAGTGCCTCCCGAAGGGCTGTCCGAGTGACCATTCGAGTTTCAAGGGTCCTCCCGAAGGGCTGTCCGAGGATCCGTCCGGTGGGACTATCCGAGGGACTGTCCCGATGCCTCCCGGAGGGCTGCCCGGAGATCCGTCCGGTGAGCTGACATGGGAGTACATCCTTGCGGTTGGGAGGTTGTAAATCCTAGCTGCGGAGATCTGCACCGCCGATCGTCATCGACTCTTCTTCCGCTGCGCTACGAGTCGGTAACGAAACAGATCAAACCTTGTATGCAGTCTCCATAGTGATCCTGGGCTGGTGCGTAGGTCGGAAATTTTTTGTTTTCTGCTGCATTCCCCTACACTGGCCACTTGATTCGTTGCCGCTATGTATAGTAGCAATGGCTCTTGTGGTCTAGGCGCAACTAGTGTTGGCGCCGAGGAGAGGTACTTCTTCAAGTCTTGCAGCGCGGCCTCCGCTTCCGGAGTCCATTTCATTGGACCTGCCTTTTTCAAATATTTGAAAAACGGCAGGGCGCGCTAGGCAGATCTTGAAATGAACCTACTCAAAGCAGCAACACAGCCGGCAAGACGCCGCACGTCCTTGACGCGTTTTGGTGCTTGAATCTGCTCAATTGCCTTGATCTTGTCGGGATTTGCCTCAATACCCCGCTGAGATACAAAGAATCCGAGAAGCTTGCCGGACGGAACGCCAAACACACACTTCTCGGGGTTGAGCTTCAGATTAATCTTGCGCAGGTTTGCAAACGTCTCTTCCAAGTCTTGGATAAGGGTTGATTTGTCCTTGGTTTTGACCACTACATCATCAATGTAGGCTTGTACATTCCTGTGCAGCTGGCGCTCAAAACCAATCTGGACTGCTCTTGCAAACGTGGAACCGGCACTCTTTTATCCGAAAGGCATACGCACGAAACAGTACGTGCCACATGGAGTAATGAATGCGGTTTTCTCCTCATCCTCCTTGGCCATGAATATCTGATGGTACCCAGAATATACATCAAGGAAGGAGAGCAGATCGCAGCCAGAGGTGGAGTCCACAATTTGGTCGATGCGCGGCAATGGGAAAGGATCTTTTGGACAAGCTTTGTTGATATCAGTGTAGTCTATACAACGTCTCCACTTCTGTTTGCCTTGCGCACCACCACTGGATTCGCCAACCATGTGGGATGTAACACTCCTCTGACCAGGCCTGCTGCTTCGAGTATCTAGATTTCTTCGGCAATGAACTGCTATCGCTCCAAAGCTTGCTTCTGGACTTTCTGTTTGACGGGCCGAGCATGGGGGCAAATGGCAAGGTGGTGCTCAATTACCTCCCTGGGAACGTCGGGGATGTCAGACGGTCGCCACGCGAACACATCGCCATTCGCCCGCAGGAAGGCAACGAGTGCGCTTTCCTATTTGCTGTCAAGAGTGGCGCTGATGGTGAAGGTACCGTCTGCGCTGCCCTCCTTCGCCGGCACCTTCTTGGTTGCCGGTGCAGTGGCCTTGGATCTCTTACCGGCAGAGCATTCCGGCAAGTCTTCAACGGGTGCGCAGCACTCCGAAGAGGTGCGCTTCCCGGAATCCTTGCTAGAGGTCTTGCTGGAGTTCTTCTTTTTCTTCTTCTCGGCGGGAGCTGGCGCCTTGGCCGCCTCTGCTGCAAGCGCGTCCCTGTACATCTTATCGATGCAAATGACTGCATCTTTCTTGTCGGAGTTGATGGAAATGACACCCATCAGCCCTGGCATCTTCAGTGAGTTATAAGCGTAGTGAGATGCCGCCATGAATTTTGCCAAGGCTGGGCGGCCAAGAATTCCATTATACGGCAGGGGGGTCTTGACGACATCAAAGACAATCTTTTCCGTCCTGTAATTCAGTTCCCCGCCAAACGTTACCGGCAGCGTGATCTTTCCCTTGGGCTGGCTTCTTCCCGGGTTCACTCCCTGAAACGTGCCCATTCTCTCGAGTTCCTCATCGGGGATCTGCAGCCTCTTGATAACTTCTGGAGAGATCAGGTTCAGGCCGGCCCCACCGTCAACCGACATCTTTGTTACCTGGAGGTTGCGAATTGTTGATGAGACCAACAACGGCAAGCACCCGACCGCGGTTATGCGATCAGGGTGGTCCTCAGCATCAAAGATGATGGGCGTGTGCGACCATTTGAGTGGTTTTTGAGAGCCCATTGCCGGCTCTGCCGCGTTAACTTCACGAGCCCACTGCTTAAGTTGGCGGTGGGATGAGTGCAAAGATGCGCCTCCGTCAACGCACATGGCGTCAGTCGCCTTCTGGAATTCTTGTTCGCTGGTCTCATCGTCAGCCTCTTCTTCTTCACTTCCATCATCTCTCTCTTTCTTTTCACGGCCCCTAGCAGGCTTCTCCTTCTGGTGCTTGGCCTTGCCACGGCGGCCTCCTCGACCACCGCGGCCTTTCTTGCCGGACCCACCAGCACCGTCTTGACCCTTTTCTTTGTCGTGCTTCTCGTATTCAGCCTTCTGCTTCTCGACAAGGTGCTCGACTTGTCGGCACTCTTGGAGATCATGGCCCTTGGTGCGGTGGATCTTGCAGTATGGACCATTAGACTTGCCGGCCTTCTCATTTGCCGCCGCCTCCCGACAAGTGGCGCACGCATCTGCCAGCTTGCCGGGACTCTCTGTTTTGGCCTTCTTGGCGGGCTCAGAGTTGCCGGAACCTTGGACGGCCATCATAGTTTTGCCTTTGCGCTTCCTGTTGTGCTTTCGGCCCTTCTTCCCCGGGGCGGCAGCATCGTCGTCCTCAGAATCTACTTCGGCGCCAGCGTCCTCCCCGGGAAGCCTTCTTCCTTCTTCAGCCCGTGCACACTTATCAGCCAACATATAGAGCTCGTTGACGGTCTTGGGCAACTTAATGTTCATTTTCTCCCGCATTCTCCGATTGCGCACATTCGTGTGAAAGGCGGCAATCACGGCTGCGGGGTGCACGCCTGGAATGTTGCGGTGCACACGGCTGAATCTCTGGATGTATTTGCGCAAGGTTTCACCGTCTCTTTGTGGGATCACCTGCAGATCGATGGCTGTCCAGGAGTCTTGTGGCCTCTGGTAAAGGCACCGATGAACTCATTGCACAGGTCTGACCACGAAGAGATGCAGTTCTCCGGTAAGTTCATCAGCCAAGACCTCACGTTGGGTTTCAGTGCCAACGGAAAGTAGTTGGCGAGGATTTTCTCATCTCTTCCTCCGGCAGCTTGTACGGCAATCGTATAGATGCCCAGAAACTCTGCCGGGTTTAGCTTGCCGTCGTATTTTTCCGGCACCTCTGGCTTGAATGCCCGAACGGACGGCCACCGTACATGCCGCAGCTCACGAGCGAAGGCAGGACACCCAACTTCGTAAGGTAGGTATCCGCCGATTCCCGGCGCAGGCTCATCAGCGACGAGAATGTTACGTGCGTTGGATTGACGCCGTGCTTTGCGGCGCCGTTCGATGGTGGTGCGGGCGTCCTCAGCTTGCCTGTCTTGGAGTGCTTGTCGCTGATCTTGCCGCGCTCGTGGATCGGAAGACGTGATCGACATCTCGTCGGGCCCAAAAGATTGTTGGGCTTGTCGTGGCTGTTGGTGTTATTGCTGTTGTAGCTGTTGCCGTGGCGGAGACTGCACCGTTAGTGTATTTCCGTCAGCGCAGCCACCAGGTGGAGATGCCGTCCCCGGTCGCGGACGCCGTGAGGGTTCCGCTTGTTGTGATTTACTGGCTTCTGCAAATCCAATCAAGCCCTGGATGGTGGCTCTCCACTCGTCCATCTTTTCTGCTGCCGGAGGGAAGTTCAGCAACATCTGAGCCCACGCCATTGCTTCTGCCGCTGTGGTCGGCATGGCTGGGAGCGAAGAGCGCAACGTCGCTCTACTCCTGGCGGAGCCAGTAGGAGCGCCATCGCGGCTCTACTGCTGCGGCACATGGTCAGCAGCGGGTCGCCGTGGCGTAGGCGGTGGCTGAGGGTCTGGGGCTTGGTCCACGGGCGTCTTGCCATGGGGTCGCCGCTGCCCGGAGTCGTTGGCGCCGCTCGGGGCCGTACCGCGCCCATCGTGTGAGGGGCGCGGTGTTCGTCTTGGGGGACCGTCCTTGGACGTCGCTGCAGCGGGGTCCCGGCTCGCGCCAGCCCGGGCGTCGCCGCTCCGGTGGCTGCGCTCGTCATCGCGGCAAGGAGGAGGAGGAGGAAGGGGCCCGCCCGCTCCACCTGCGCCGTCGCGGCTCTGTTCGCCAGAGGACCGAGGAGGTCGTCCGGCTCCGCCGTGCTCGCCCCTCATGCCGGCCGCGGTGGGCGCAATGACCGCAGTGCCCACGCCGCCTGTATTGGCTGCGCCGCCCGCGCCGCCTGCGGACGCGTGCGAGGTGGCAGTCATCGTGATGCCCTTCTTCTTGGGCGCCATTGATGACGAGGAGGACGGTGATGAAGTTGATGATGCAGATGAGGAAGACGCACAGTCCGTTGATCAAGGTTCACACTAACGCCTCTCCGCCCCCTACCTGGCGCGCCAAAGATGTCGGGGTACGACCATCTATGGGGCCATGCAGCCCCTTGTGGTTCGGCGGGGAGGATCGGCGTGCGCGAAGAGCATGGTCAATGGAGCGCGAGGGATTTTACCCAGGTTCGGGCTGCTGAGAAGCGTAAAACCCTACTCCTACTTTTGGTGTATTATTGATGTGGAAGCACAGTACAAGGAGCGCTTCCCCCGGTAAGGTGCGGAGAGAGCAACTACGCGAGAGGTGCTCGTGTTAAAAAGGGGTCCCAATCTCCTAAACCGTTGCCCTGGCCCTCCTTTTATAGCTCAAGGGGTTACCAAAGTGGCAAAATAGTAATTACATAGTGATTAGATAGCAAATAGTGCTATCATACCTAACTCTGCCAGTTTAGGACAAAGGCATTTAATGCGCCGTTAGGTGTCACGTGGAGAGGTAGTCCCGACAATATTTCTGCACCGCTTGCCCAGCTACCTCGTATTATCCTGACACGCCTCCTGGACGGGTGTCATTAGAGGCAAATCTCGTCCCAGCGTGCTGACACGTGCCCGACAAGCCTTACCAACCAACCTGCGCGGTCGACACCTCACGCATCAGCGAACACCTGTGCGGTAAGGTGGTGCGCTGGGGGGCTGGCATAAGCTTGCCGGCATGGAGCTTGCCGGGTCTTCACCTTGCCGGTTTATGCTTGCCGGCAAGGAGTGTCTTCATCTTTGGTGCTGGGTGAGTGTCGAGCCTTGAGCTTCTCTCCGGTAAATCCTTCAACTGAACTTGGAGTCTTGGTCTTGGCGGTTCCCGGCAAGGCCTTGGCCGGCAAGGAGGCTACCACTGTCTGTGCATAAGTCAGGGTATAAAATACCCATGTTTTATACACCGACATTAGGCTCTTTCCGCTCCTTTTTCCTTTATCCATCGTAGTCTCACCCAAAACTTGAAAACTTCAGCACACAAAACTCAACAGAAACCTCGTGAGATCCGTTAGTATAACAAACAAATCTTGAACTTTAGGTACCGTTGTAAATTGATTCATATTTAATATTGGCGTAATGCTACTGTACTCAAACTTCTCCATGACTCATACCCCGCGATACGATCCATAGATTCATCAAAATAAGCAAACTATGCAACAAAAACAGAATCTGTCTAAAACAGAATAGTCTGTAAAGATCTATTTAGAAGCCATACTTCTGTAACTCCAAAAATTCTGAAAACTTAGGACAATGTAAAAAATACATATACCAATACTGTGTAAAAATTTCAGATTTTCTGATGCTCCAGTACAGAATTAATATTCCAGCACTGGACGCAAAACTTTCTGTTTTCCAAACAGCATCATTTATACTATCATCAACATCATCGCAAAGGCATTACTTGTTACAAACACTAATTAAAAGATAAAAAAACAATCATAACAGAGGCTATAATTGTGCAAACACACAAGAACAGAAAGTAAAAACAAAAATTTATTTTATTCATTGGGTTGCCTCCCAACAAGCGCTATTGTTTTATGCCCCTAGCTAGGCATAATGCATAGTTTCAAGTGTTGTCATCTTTCAAGTTAATTCCATAGGTGGCCCTCATAATAGATTCATAAGGTGCCTTAATTCTCTTTCTAGGGAAGTGTTCCATCCCTTTCTTTAATGGAAATTGAAATCTTATATTACCTTCTTTCATATCAACAATGGCACCTATTGTTCATAGAAAAGGCTTACCACGGGGCAAGAAGGATTGCATTCAATATCAAGAACAATAAAATCCACGGGCACATAATTTCTATTTGCAAGAATAAGCACATCATTTATTCTACCCAATGGTTTTTTATAGTAGAATCCACAAGATGCAAATTAAGGGAACAAGGATCCATATCGGTGAGACCTAGCACATCACACAAAGACTTTGGTATAGTGGAAATGCTAGCACCAAGATCGCATAGAGCATTACATTAATAATCTTTAATTTTGACTTTAATAGTAGGTTCCCATTCATCTTGTAATTTTCTAGGAATTGATACTTCCAATTCAAGTTTTTCTTCATGCGCTTTCATCATGGCTTCTACAATATGTTTTGTGAAAGCTTTATTTTGTTCATATGCATTCGGTGAATTAATCATGGATTGCAACAAGGAAATGCACTCAATTAAAGAACAACTATCATAATTAAAGTCCTTGTAATCCAAAGTAGTGGGTGCATTACTACTTAAAGTTTTGACCTCTCCAAACCCACATTTTTCATTTTTATCTTTAAGATTATCACCCTCCAAGCAATTGGGACCCCCTCTAACTAAAGTTGACTCTTCTTCAGTCCCTTTTTCATCAAGTTTTATATTACTAAATAATGATTCAATAGGAGTGACACCAATCATTTTAATATCTTCATCATTACTATGATATAAACTGGGTGGAATCGGTTTAGTTCTCGCTTAGCTCTCAACCTAGCGGTCCTTTCTTTACTTTCATTAATGGAGACATAGATCGCTTTAATAGACTCATTTATATCATGCTTGGGTGGCAAAATTTTAGTTTTAAGATTTTCCACATCATGAGCAATTCTATCCATGTTCCTAGCCAATTCATCAACTCTATTCAATTTTTCTTCTATGATAACATTGAAATTCTTTTGCGAATTAATAAATTCTTTAATATTACTTTCAAGATCAGAGGGCATCCTATTATTATTATTATTATAAGAATTACCATCGGGATTGCCATAATTATTAGAGGAATTTCCAGGAAACGGTCTAGGATTGATATTACCTTTATAAGCATTGTTATTAAAATTATTTCTAGAGACAAAATTCACATCAATAGCATCATTATTTTTCTCAATCAAAGTAGACAATGGCACATCATTAGGATCAATATGAGCATTTTTACTAGCAACCAATTTCATAAGAGCATCCATCTTATCACTCAAAGTATTAATTTCTTCGACAGAATTTACCTTCTTACCAGTTGGAGTTCGTTTAGTGTGCCATTTAGAATAATTTGTCATAATATTGTCAAGAAGTTTTGTAGCTTCTCCCAATGTAATTTCCATAAAAGTACCACCTGCGGTAGAGTCTAGCAAATTTCTAGAAACAAAGTTTAGCCCCACATAATTTTTTTGTATGATCATCCATAAATTTAAGCCATGTGTTGGGCAATTTCTTATAATTAATTTCATTCTCTCCCAAGATTGTGCAACATGTTCATGCTCAAGTTGCTTAAAATTCATAATTTGATTTCTTAAAGAAATAATCTTAGTAGGAGGAAAATACTTGGTAATAAAAGCATCCTTACACTTATCCCAAGAATCAATACTATTTCTAGGCAAGGATGAAAACCAAGTTTTAGCACGATCTCGTAGTGAGAACGGAAATAATTTTAATTTGACAGTATCATTATCCACATCTTTTTTCTTTTGCATATCACAAAGCTCAATGAAAGTATTTAGATGGGATGCAACATCTTCATTAGGACTACCAGAAAATTGTTTTTTCATAACTAGATTAAGCAAAGCAACATTCATGTCACACGACTCCGCACTAGTGGCGGGAGGAGAAATAGGAGTACTAATAAAATCATTATTATTAGTATTAGAAAAGTAACACACTTTTGTATTTTCTTGAGACATCCCGACGAAGCAAGCGAACTAGCAAACAAGCAAATAGAAATATTTTTGTGTTTTTGTAAAAAAAAAATTAGAAGTGGGGGAGATGAAAACGAGAGGCAAATGCAAATAAAAAGGCAAATAAAATAAAATAAATGCAAGTGGATGATAGTTTGTGCGTAGGTACTTGGTAATTTTGATGATGTCTCCCCGGCAATGGCGCCAGAAATTCTTCCTGCTACTTGTAGACTGTGTTGGTATTTCCCCGAAGAGGAAAGGATGATGCAGTATAGTAGAGATAAGTATTTCCCTCAGTTAAGAACCAAGGTTATCAATCTAGTAGGAGAACCAAGCAAAATCCGGTTAAGCGCACCTGCACACACAAAAGCAAACACTTGCACCCAACGCAAATAAGTGGGTTGTCAATCCTCTTAGCGGTTATTTGCAAGGATTAATTCTGATAATGATAGATACATAAACTAAAATTATAAATAAAATAAAAGTAAATAAATGGTAGCAAGGTATTTTTAGGTTTTTTATATATGATAAAGTATACCCGGGGGCCATAGTTTTCACTAGAGGCTTCTCTCTCGAATACATAGCATACGGTTGGTAGACAAATTACTGTTGGGCAATTGATAGAAAAGCAAATAATTACGATGGATTCATGGCAATGATCATGTATATAGGCATCATGTCCGAGACAAGTAGACCAACTCCTGCCTGCATCTACTACTATTACTCCACCCATCGACCGCTATCCAGCATGCATCTAGGGTATTAAGTATGAAACAGAGTAACGCCTTAAGCAAGATGACATGATGTAGACAAACTAAAATCAAGCAATATGATTAAACCCCATCTTTTTATCCTTAATGGCAAAAATACAAATACATGTCATGTCCCCTTCTATCACTGGGATTGAGCACCGCAAGATTGAACCCATCACAAAGCACCTCTCCCATTGCTATAATAATCATACATAAAAGAGTTCAGAGAAGACTCAAATATTTCTCATGAATAATCTGATCATAAACTCACAATTCATCGGATCCCAACAAACACACCGCAAAAGAAATTACATCGGATACAACTCCAAGAACATCGAGGAGAACATGGTATTGAAGATCAAAGAGAGAAAAGAAGCCATCTAGCTACTAGCTATGGATCCGTAGGTCTGTGGTAAACTACTCAGACATCATCGGAAGGGCAGCAAGGTTGGTGAAGAAGCCCTCCGTGATCAATTCCCCCTCCGGCAGAGTACCAAAATAGGCCTCCAGATGGGATCGCGGAAGAACAGAGGCTAGCGGCGGCGGAAAGGTTTTCTCTTCTGTCTCTCTGGTATATTGGGAATATTTGGAAATTTATAGCACTGGAATTAGGTCAGGAGGTGCTATGAGGGGCCCGCAAGCCTGGGGGGCGCGCCTACCCACCTGGGCTTGGCCTCCAGTCTTGTCGCCTCCTCGTGGCTCTTGTAGGCTTCTCCCAAAGCTTCGTGGGTCTCTTCTGGTCTAGAAAAAATTAATCTAAAGTTTTTTTCTCGTTTGGACTCTTTTTGATAATGATTTTCTGAAAAGGCAAAAACAGGCAGAAAACAGCAACTGGCACTGGGCACTGGGTTAATAGGTTAGTCCCAAAAAATGATATTAATGGCATATAAAACATCCAAGATTGATACTATAATAGCATGGAACAATAAAAAATTATAGATACGTTGGAGACGTATCATATGGCAGTCGAGTATGGGTACAGTCTGCTGGAGTTGGGCATAGGTTTTGTGGTGCTCGTTCTATCACCAATATAAGTGGGGTGCTATCTGATTTCTCCGGTACCACCAGCTTTTTCAAAGACTTTGTTTGTACTCCTTCAGGTTCTACAATCACCATCTTCCTTTTGGATGCCTGATACACAAGAACAGTATTTGAATGGAAAAACATGGTATGATGACAGCTGGAATAGTTATTGATAATGGATGGGCATGGCATCTTCACATATATGATGAGTAAACTAAGAAGATGGCGGTGCAACGAAGTAGAAGAAATGCAAGACACCTTATGCAAGATATGTGCAACCAATAAAACCTTGCCAAATTAGAACATGCACCTTGATGGGTGATCAGGATAGGCGATCTGCCTTTGACTCCACAAGCTCAGAATAGTCTTTAGGATCATATTCTGAACATGAATCTGTAGGTGGGAAGTGTGTGGGTTTCATTCAATCCAGAATGGAACTCAATCACTTGATGCCAAGTTTGTTAATCATTGCACTGTTCCACAGTATTCTTCTGATGTGCCCTTTCTCATATTCATTGTGATCATGTTCAATATCTGATATGCAGGAAAACATAAATAGTAGTGAGATTATCTTTGAAATGCGTAGGATATTCTAATATAATAGGGCTCCCTGTAAACCCTTGTATGATATCTTTGGAATTCTGATGAGAGAGCCCATGTGTGCTATAATTTCGTGCGTACATTAATATAATCTGGCACTACTACTCAGAAAAATAGGCTCCCTCTTGGGAGCTACAAAAGTAATTATAGTTGGTAGATGATAGGTTCAAAATATACTGTATATGAAGTTTATTGCCAAACCATGATGACGGGAGCACACAGAGAAGTAGTATTCCCTCATGTCTCTATATGTGGCGTACATGCATTTCAAAACTCACGTAGTAACATTAGCTGACCAATTAAATGTGTCTCTATTTTATTAGTATCTGTATCGTATCAGATTTGCATTTTGAATAACTAAGCTTTGGAATTACGAGTGCCATGTAGTTTAGGTTGAAGGATGGAGTGCTGCTAGTAAGACACAAAGCATCTAGGCAGATCGTAGTGTAGATAAAAGGGGGAAACCATAAACATCATAAATAAATCAGGAAAGTGGAACTGGCTGGAAAATATGGGGTTGTATTGGCGCTACTAATCAAAAGCATTGCGATCCCCTACAGGCCAGCTCTATTCACTACTGCAGGCGACCGCTAACGCGACACATGAATCAGAGACCCCGCGACCAAACTGTGTGCGATGCATGAATTGCAAACGGTGTCATAGTAAAACCGTCGCCAATAATACGAACTGTGTGTGATGCTGGAGACATCAAGCATGATTTAGATTAGAGACGCGTGTGCGATATGTGGCATATAGTTCATCCATACGAACTATTTGCGATGAGCCAGAACTACAGAAATAGGCAACCAGTTCGAGGTGTGTGTGATACACGGCATACAGTTCACTCGGATGAACTATTTGTGATTACCCAACACAACAGAAGCGGTCAGACAGATCAAGGTGTGTGCGATACATGGCATACAGTTCACTCGGATGAACTGTTTGCGATTACCCAACACAACAGAAACGGTTCAGCTTAACAAGATGTGTGTGATATGTGGCAAACAGGTCAGTAATCCAAAATGTGTGAGAAGACGGATAACAACAGGGACGATTCTTGCTAATAACCCATTTGTGTGTGGGCAAATGCTTGCTGGTATACAATTGTCAGCGATTGATGAAAACATCACCAACGGGTTCCCTAGTTTAGCCCATGGGCGATGTGATTTGCTCTGTCGGCACAACATCTATGCTCTGTCTACAGAACAACAACATATATACTTATAAGGACATGATTGCATAACCAAATTAAACATCCAATTACATAACTGACTACACACATAACATTTGCACAGACCAAAGTAAACAATTACATGCATAATAAACTAGGATAAACGATCATATCTAATCATCATCTACTTCTTCTTGTGACGCTTGCCGCTGCTGCTCTGGTGGTGGCTCGATCCCTCGTCGTCTACAGGAAGGAGGCACTCCCTCATGTCGACGATCTGCCTATGCATCTCGTAGCATGTGTACACGTTCTTGACTACAAACTTCAGGTGAGGTTCATCCAGTCTCCGCACCCAGGCACCGTGCCAGGATACAGGATTTCTCTTGGAACCTTCCTTCATGTTTTCATAGCAGGGGTCGATGATGACCGTGGCGAGTTCAACCAGGGAGTCCTTCTTCGTGCTGCCCCAGACCCTGTAGTGGCCACGGATGTCGACAAGCTTCGGGCAGGCCAAGCCCGAAATCTGGAGCGCTTTTACATCCTCAGCGGTGTCCATCGTAGCGAACTTGTAGTTGGAGCTCTTGACAAACCTAGCAAAATGCTCGCAAGGCCTTGTGGCCAGGCAGTAGTGGTAGACAAGGACGTGATGGCCCACGCACAACGGGGTGACGGCAACCGCCTGATCAACCCGGGACGACCGGCGGTGTACTGGAGGTCGAAGCCAACCACTTTGTACTTGTCGTCCTTAGCAAGCAACTGCTCCATGGTGTTCATGGAGTCCTCCACCACGGCCGGGTCGATGGTGTACACCACCGAGAGGTCCTTCCCCCTCACGTGGGTGTCCACACGATGCATGGCGAACTCCATTGGAGCACTGTTGGATATCCTCTCTCTATGTGTCGTCGTGGCTGTGCTTGTTGTGTTGTGGGGCGCGATCGAAAGTTTGAAGAGACTAAGGTTATAATAGCCATGGGAATAAATGGGGAGGCCGAACGCTCTGGACTATCGGCGCGTGCGGATGGCAGTTGTTGCAGCGCGTAACTGCATCATGCCGCTCGTATTAACTGTATCGTGGCGACGCGCGCGGACGCAACCGCATGCATATGGCGCCCAAAATGTGATCGTGCGCGGCCCCAACCACTGAAAGAGCACGTGCGGAGGGACGCGAGCAGAACGCGCTGCGGCCGCCTCAACGTCGAGTAGAGCGCGTGAAGGGATGCGAGCAAAGCGCGCTGCGACCGCCTTAACGGCGAGCAACCACCTTCATATAGCAGTTCTATTCAACCGTCTGGCACACATGGGAGGCGAGACAGTCCATCCATCGAACATGCTGACGATATCTAGACTGTTTGTGATACTGGACAGACACGTACACATCCAAGAACGTGGGCCCACATCACATTCCCAATTACCACGCCATAAGTAATTGCAAATCTGTTCACACCGATCAAACCTAAACGTGTTCCCACTTAGCACTGGGCTATAAAAACTACCCACTCGAAAATTACTGCACATTCCTCTCCTCATCACCAAAAAAACAGGTCTTTCCTCTTAAGTCGTTCCTTGCGTTTGCCATGGCTGGTAGGAGGAGTTCCGGGTCGACATATAACCATGGAGCAAAGACCAAGGCCGCGGAAGCACTAGAGAGGTCCCGCCGCAACTCAGCAGCCGCAGCAGAGATGTCTTGCCGCGCCGCGGAGCCCTCAAACGAGCTCTCACGGGCAGGTGAGGGCTCTCACAAGCGCACTCGCCTCGTCGGCGAACTCGACGAGCAGGCGGGGCTGAAGTCCTTAGCTAGCGACGTCGACATTCTCGCTGGCCTAATTAACCAGCAGGAGCTGGTCGCCGGCTTGGAGAAGCTGCTCGAGATTAGTGATGCCTTGGTTGATAAGGCGACCGACCTCGTCATGCAACTCATGGGTGACAATGCGAAGCTCCACAAGGAGCTCGACAAGCAGAAGGAGGAGGCTGCCGGCTGGAAGAAGCTATATGAGAAGAGCATTGCCTCACGGATAACGTTGACAGCCGTCGTCCATGAAGTTAGGAATGACGTGAAGAAGCTCCGCATCGAGCGCGAGCTGCAGGTGGAGGAATCCATGGCTGCTGTCAAGCAAAGTCATGAGGATGTGATGAAGGAGTTGGAAGAACTCCTCACCAAGTGATCCATCGAGAAGTAAAGAGCAGTGACTTCCTTCTTCTCTTGGCCCTGTGTCTTTCGGGCGTTGCCGCATGTGGCATTTTAAATTATCCGGGATATGTAAGACAATTATTATCCATTGCCTTTGTCAATTTGTCGTCGTATTATTTCGTTCGTAACCTCGTAGGTACATGTATATGAGTCGACAACAGGATAAAAGTCACATTCTCAGCGAGGCATGAACAAAACAATGCTAGCTAGCGTTGAGCGGGGCCATGGGATCACAAGTTAACACCCTCCATCCAGGTGCATTAACCGCTTGTTAAACAGCGGCTCGGCCACCATTAAGGGAGAAGTTGGGAGCGAGGCGGCGGGTGGAGGTCAAAGAGCTCGCTTCCCGGTGAGCCTGCGCGGTAGACTACTTGCACGCGTCCCATCGAGCCTGCGCGGCAGACTGCTCGCACGCGTCCCGTCGAGCCGGGCGGTGGACTTCTCGCACTCGTCCCGTCTAATCAAATAGCTGCATGCACGCCACCTAGTATGGTCAAATTTTGGCACAAAATACAAAGAGGACCAATAAACCAGGACCGACGTAGTACTCTCCAATAAAAAGAGGGACGCGTGCCCGCACGTAAATTGTTAGTGGAACGCCCATGGTTCAAACAATAAAACCGTTTGCGATATTAACGTGTCATCTATTTGTTCCAAAATGCCTACGTTGGCTATTAATGTGTGCGCCGTGTCTCAAATTGGACAATTTTTTTACCACGGCATATATGTGCCATATAATGACACTATGCCAAGTTTCATGAATTTCGGGAGAGTTTTGGATTTAGGGGGATTTAAAAACCGAGATTCTCAATGTTTGAAGCCGAGCCAGGACGCCGAGATGTTTGTAATTCATTCCCATTTCTTGCATGGGAGCTAAACATGCACCCAAGGACACATGTATGGTATTTGAAGCCATTTTCGTGCACTTGAGCATGTGCTTGTAATTCAAATTTGAATTATGGAGATTAAATGCCTAGAAAACTCAATTAATGTATAAAAAGGCCAAACGAACCCTGAATAATTTCATATTTCAGCACGAATCTCCTGTTGGTCTATGTTGCCTGTAGAAAAAATGTAACACCCCAAACTATTTTCTTTGGATTTTCAAATCTTTTCTTTAAAAAGAAAATACTTTGAATTATTATGACCCTTTTTCTTCTTCTCTTTCTTCTGTTCCGAAAACCATTTCTAATTTTTAATTGGGTTTAAAAATTTTAAATGGTTCTGATTTGGATGGTTTATTAGTTGGGTAATTATTTTTGAAAGGACAAAAATATTTTTTCTTTCAAAAAAATTTTTCACTACAGGAATCAGCTGATTTGCCGTCTGCCTTGGCAGACGGCAAAGGACCAGAAAGCGGACGGCAAAGGTCTTTGCCGTCTGCCGCAGACGGCAAACGCTTCCGGCACTGGAAGCTACGGTAATGAGCTTCTTTACCGTCTGCATTCGTACAGCGGACGGCAAAGACCTTTGCCGTCAGCTTTCCTGGCCAAGCAGACGGCAAAGAAAGTGGACAGCAAAGAATAGACGTTAGCCACGTTAGGTGGCTAACGGGAGACATTGCCGTCTGCCGGCGGATGGCAAATATGCTCTCCCCTTTGCCGTCTGCTTCCTGACGTCAGCAGACCCGTGGCATAATGTCACTACTCCATGCTCTTTGCCGTCTGCCGCTCACCTTTCTTTGCCGTCTGCCTCTCGCCTTTCTTTGTCGTCTGCCTCTCGCCTGCCTTTTCCGTCTGCCAGCGGACGACATAATGACCAAATTGGTCAGACCCAGTACTCCCAGGTTGCACAGGTTGCTGCCAGATGGCACATTTACCGTCCACTGGCTGACGGCAAAGACGTTTGCCGTCCGCTGGCAGACGGCAAAGTGCCTGTATTGCCCCTTTTTATTCTGTTTTTTGTTATATCCAAGCATTTTCACAGCAAATATATGATATATATATATATATATTTCACAGGGCAAACAGTATGTGCAAGTTTCACAGCAAGTATATGATATCCAACACATCAGAAACTATATCCCTGCCATATGGATATGATCATCCAACAGATATACCAAAACAAAATGTGCAAGTTTCACCATATTACAATAGTTTCATCCATAGGTAGCAAGTTTCACATTGTTCATGGATACAAAATCAAAACAAAAAGTAAACACAAGCACTCCATCAATGCAATTTTCCGTGAAGTGAATCAAATCTGCAAAATGGGAAATAAGAAAGTTAGAAGAAGAAGACTAGAAGAAGAAGAAGAAGAAGAAGAAAAAGAAGAAGACTAGAAGAAGAAGAAGAAGAATAAGAAGAAGAAGAGTTTTTCTTCTCCTTATTTTTCTCCTCTCGTTTTTCTTCTTCTTATTGCTTGTTTGTGTCATTTTAGAGCTAACCTAGGTAATTATGCCATTTTGACCTAACTAAGCTTATTGTGTCATTTTGGAAGAAATTAAGCTAATTATGTCATTTTTGAAACGAATAAGCTAATTATGTCATAAATGGACTAAATAAGCTAATTATGTCAGTTTGGAGGATAATTAGCTAAGTATGTCCTTTTTTGGGGAAAATAAGCTAAGAAGAAGAAGAAGAAGAAGACTAGAAGAAGAAGAAGAAGACATACTTAGCTAATTATCCTCCAAAATGACATAATTGGATAATTAGCTAAGTATGTCTTATTCTTCTTCTTCTTCTTCTTCTTCTTCTTCTTCTTCTTCTAGTCTTCTTCTTGTCATCTTCTTCTTCTTTTTCTTCTTCTTCTTCTTCTTCTTCTTCTTCTAGTCTTCTTCTTCTTCTTCTTCTTCTTCTTCTATTCCTTCCTTTTTTCCTCTTCCTTGTTTTTCTTCATCTCATTCCTTATTTGTGTCATTTTAGAGCTAACCTATGTAAGTATGCCATTTTTGTGCTAACCTAGGAAAAGAAGGTAAGTATAGGTCATTTTTGTGCTAACCTAGGTAATTATGCCATTTTTGAGCTAAATTAGGTAAGTGTAGGTCATTTTAGAGCTAACTTAGGTAATTATGTCATTTTGGAGGATAATAAGCTAAGTATATGACATTTATGAGGTAACCAAGGTTATTATGCCATTTTTGCAACGAATAAGCTATAGACTGCACATTTGGTTTTGATGAGTCGGTCATATAGGTTAGTAATGAAACGAACATATTACGTGCATGATTTGGCTAATATGCATAAGAAACTTACCACGAGGAGCTCGTACATGGCCCGGTGAGACGCATCATTCCGTGCCCTCTCCTCCTCGAACAACCTAGCCGTCTTCTCCTCCGCCAGCCGTTCCCTCTCCGCCGCCAGCCGGTCCCTCTCCTCCAGAAGCGCCTGGGTTGTCTCTCTCTCTTTATGAAGAGCAGCCTGCAACACCACTCCTCGTTAGCATTTTAATCATGGATGGGCACACACACAATGTAATGGAGGAAAGATATGAATAATAATATGTATATAATTTAAGTTGGGATGCATACAAACTAATAATAGTCTGGATCGTCTATATATGCTCCGGGATCATCATCATCATCATCATCATCACTATCACGCGTGTCGTCATGAATGACGTGCTCATCGGGTTCGACGACATCAACATGTGGAAGGCCGTTCTGTAATCGGTCAAGCATTGACAGGTCATCCGCAGCAGTAACCTCTTCTTGTTCCAACTCTTCTTGTTCCGGCTCAGGGGTGTTGTCGGATTCACTGTCGCTGTCTACTTCCATGTTCCGGGGTCAAGTAGAGTGGTTCTTGAAACGTTTTTTGGAAAGACGTGTTTCTTGGAAGAATTCTCCATCATATGTGTCTTGGTTAATGTGAGGTTCATAATCCTCTTCATTGGGGGGAGGTGGTCTAACACGTGGCGGCACTTCATAAACGACATCCCAACCCTTCAGATTTGCATTAGTTTGGCATGCCCACGGTAGATAGAAAACTTGGGTCGCCTGTTGAGCCGTAATATAGACATCGGGAACATCTAAATGGGTGCTTTGTTTGATTTCTACTAGCCCTATATGTTCATGAGTCCTTCTAGTCTCCTTCGGCTGGAACCAATAACATTTGAAGACTACGACGTTCGGTGGGTTTTCACCATAGAATAAAAGTTCATAAATTGCTTCAACTCTTCCATAATACTCGGTACCTCCTTCGCCGATAGCAGAGACACCACAATTTGTAGATTTTTGGTCGGCCATAGATAGCTCTTTGCCAAAGGTACGAAAGCGATACCCGTTGATGTCCTATTTCTCAAATGAACGGACCTTATAGTCAAAGCCATTAGCGGCTTGTCTCAATTCAGCGTCCATAGACTCTGAATTAGCCTACAAGTTTAATACGAAAGAATTTTTGCATTAGCCGCAAATTAGACCAAGAAATGAAATGGTCTATTAATGCTAATTACCGTTTGTTTGAACCAAGAGATGAAACCGGGATAGCCGCCTCCATGCTTTGCCAGAAGCTCATACTCTTCGACGGAATCCTTTTGGATCACCGTTCCATCCAAGAATTTGGCGACGTATCGACTGAATCAAATATCCGGGAATAAGAGCAATTCAAAGGAATAATTAGAAGTTGCGAAACAATGTACCGACAACTTACTCGATGTACGGCCGCACTTCTGTTAGGTTGTTGAAGATATACAACGAAATGGTCCGCCATTCTTCGACATCCAACTCTATTGGTTTCGAAGCACCGGCTGGCGCGAGCTTCCCTTTGAATAGGCTGAGGTTGGATCCACCTTTTTTAGGGTCGCCAGCATTGTACCGAGGCTTCGGATTATGCAAATGATGATTTTTGGCTTCGTAGTGTGCTGTCACGAAGTTTGCCGCCTCCTCAGTAATGAATGCCTCGGCCATCGATGCTTCAATTCTACGTTTATTTTTACATTTTGCTCGAAGCGTCTTCTGCATCCTCTCAGTTGCATAGCACCAACGATTTTGCACGGGCCCCCCCAATCTTGCCTTGGTCGGGAGATGTAAAATCAAATGATGCATTGGATTAAAGAAGCCCGGTGGAAAGATCTTCTCTAACTCCGGCGCCAACTTTTCCATGTCATCTATCACCGTAGGCGATAGTTCCTTCGCACAAAGAACACGGAAGAAATAGCTCAGCTCTGCCAGTACTAGCCATTCATCCTCGGGGATAAAGCCACGCAACATCACCGGCATTACCCGCTCAAGCCATATGTGCCAATCATGACTCTTGAGACCAAATATTTTCAATTTTTCAAGACTCGCTCCCCTCTTTAGATTCGCTGCATACCCATCGGGGAACATCAACTGCATTTTCACCCACAAGATAATTTCCCTCATAGCTGGCCTTCCAAGATTGAACCAGGCCTTTGGCTTCGTCTAGTTCTTCTTTCCTTTCGGTTGTCGCATGTTCCATAACAGTCTATCACATAGAGTCTGCTGATCGACTCTAGCCTTAGGATTATCCTTTGACTTCCCCTCTATGCCGAACAATGTACCAAAAAATGACTCGCCGATATTCTTTTTAGTGTGCATCACGTTGATGTTGTGTGGAAGAAGGAGGTCTTTGAAGTAAGGAAGATCCCACAAGCATGTCTTGTGAGTCCAGGCGTGTTCCGAATTATACCCCTTGAAATACCCTAGACGCTCTGGATCAGGCTCGAGAGCGTTTAACTGATCCAGGATCTATTGGCCTGTCAACGCAGGTGGTGCAGAGTTTTTGACAACTCTACCTTTGATGAAGTTCTTCTTGTCTTTTCTGAACTTATGGCGAGGATCCAGGAACGGTCTATGCAAGTCGAAGCAAGAATACTTGTGACCCGCCTCCAGCCAACGAAACTCAAGAGTTGCCTTGCATGTGGGGCACGGGAACCTTCCATGCACACACCAGCCAACGAATAGCGCATACGCCGGCAAGTCATGCATCGAGTACATGTACCAGACACGCATTATGATGTTTTGTTTGCTAGCGGCGTCGTATGTCTTGAACACATTATCCCAAGCTTCTTGCAATTCATCCTTAAGCGGCTGCATGTACACATTCATATTCTTCCCCGGATAGTTGGGCCCTGGAATTATCAACGTCAGGAAAATGTTCTTTCTTTGCATAATCTGTCCGGGGGGGGGGGAGAGATTGAGTGGAATGACAAATACAAGCCAACAACTGTATTGGGTTGCCGTCATACCAAACGGATTGAACCCATCCGTACCGATGCAGACTCGAGGATGCCTTGGATCTGCCGCTTTATCCCCATGTAATTCATCGAACTTCTTCCACGCAGAAGCATCCGATGTGTGTACCATCATCTGATTCCCATTTGCATCTAGTTCGGTTCTTTTGCCCAATTTGTGCCATGTCATCTGTCTGGCCGTCTCTTAGACCATGAAAAGACGTTGAAGTCTTGGTATGATTGGCAGATACCAAAGAACATTAACGGGGATTTTGGTCTGCCTCTTCTCACCCATACCGTTGTCTACCACAACATACCTGGAAGACTTGCAAATGGGACAATAGTTCAAGCCCGCATACTCAAGCCTAAATAAGGCACATCCGTTCTCACAGGCATCTATCTTCTCATAGGGCATCTTAAGTGCACAGAGGATTTTGTCCGACTGGTACAGGTTTGCAGGCATTACATGGCCTTTGGGTAGAAAGCGTCCAAATAGTGTCATCATCGCGTCGTAGCATTCTCTACCCAAGTTGAATTGAGTCTTTAGAGCCATTACATGTGCGATGGCATCCAGCTGACAAAGCTCAGTGTGCTCGTGGAGAGGATGTTTTGAAGACTCCAACATTTCATTGAAGGCCTTTGCAGATTCCTCCATCTCCTCGTCTGAATCCCGAGCATCATCAAAGTCTTGCACCATATCGTCGATCCCGGTACCATGCTCGTCGGTGCGACGACGAACCACCTCAGCTCTGGTACGTTGGGCAGACTCACCATGAAATATCCACACCGTATAATCAGGCGTAAAACCCCACTTCTGCAGGTGTTTACCCATTTCATCCTCTGTCCTCTTTTTAAAGTTGTCGCACCTAAGACAGGGGCACCAGGTCTTCCTAACTAGTGTGGCCGGTGTACATCCACGCACGATCACTCATCTTGCCTACCTACTAAAGACACAAGAAATATATATATAATTCATCATATATATTCATCAGTTAATTAAGTTTGTCAATTTTATTACGCCCATGCAACCTACACGCTAATAGGTAAAGATAGGTCCTAATCCCACCCGAGTATGTGTAGATTGGGTTCGTTTTCCCATGCTCTGCTCCGGATCCGACGCAGAATTTCGGCAGCACCTCCCCGCTGTTCTCCTGATACACGTCTCGGCAATAAACAGAGAGGATGTGTACCCGGAGAACAACAGGGAGGCACTGACGAAATTCTGCATCGGATCCGGAGTAGAGCATGGGAAAACGAACCCAATCTACACATACTCGGGCTGTCCATGGATAACGTTGGACAATTCGAAAGGATGGCGGTTATAAATATGCAAAGACATGCATATTTATAGATGCCGCCCTTTCGAACGGGAGACGCATACTGGTGACGCATATTGATGATTGAAGACACCTATAGCTAGCAAGTTTCATCGGCACGAAGACCGGAACAGAGCAAATAATGAAGGGGGGAGGAGGAGATGTCATTTGTGCTCACCCACGAACGCAGGGGAGCTCGTCAAACGCGCACGTGGAGGTCGTCGAACACCAGACCCTCGCAGCGACGAAACACTACACATTTAAATCCACACGATCAACACGAATATTAAATTCCGATAGAACAACTGCATATAACTACTATTTTCTATTTTTTTATTTTTCTGCTCTATTCCTTCTTCTTCTCGTCTTCTTCTTCAACTCCTTCTTTTTCTTCTTTAATTTTCCTCTACTCCTCCTTCTTCTTCTTCTTCTTCTTCTTCTTCTTCTTCTTCTTCTTCTTCTTCTTTCTTCTTCTTCTTCTTCTTCTTCTTCTTCTTCTTCTTCTTCTTCTTTCTTCTTTTGCTTTTTCCTCTTCTCCTTCTTTTCTTCTCCTCCTCTTCTTCTTCTTCTTCTTCTTCTTCTTCTTCTTCTTCTTCTTCTTTCTTTTCCTTCTTCCTCTTCTTCTTCTCTTCTTCTTCTTCTTCTTCTTCTTCTTCTTCTTCTTTTCCTTTTTCCTCTTCTTCTACTTATTCTTTTTTTTTCATCTTTCTTCTTCCTCTAGCTTCTAATTATCTAAACCTAAACCTAATCCTAAACCTATTACTGACCTACACCTAGCACTAAACCTAAACCTAAACAGGAAAAAACAGAAAAAAAAAACAGAAAAAAAATGAACCTCACCTTGCTTGGCTCCGGCGAGGTCGGCCGGTGGAGGATGGCCGCGGGGAGGGGGCCGGTGGAGGAAGGCCGCTGGGAGAGGCGGCGCGGGGTGGCTCTGGTGGCGGGGCTGGGCGGCGCGGCTCCGGTGGCGGGGCGGGGCGGCGCAGGGGCCGCGCAGCCTTGCTCCGGCGATGGGGCGGAGCGGCCGCCGCGGCCTGGGTCCGGGGGGCGGGGCTGGCCGGCGGCGGCTCTGGCTCCGAGGGCCGGCGCGCGCGCGGGTTAGGTGGGGGGAGAGAGAGAGAGAGAGGGGTGGGGCCGGGGGGGAACGGTGTATTTTAGTTAGGTGACTTCTTTGCCGTCTGCTAGCAGACAGCAAAAGAAGTTGGCTAGCAGACGGCAAAGAGGGGTGGGGCCGGGGGAAACGGCCGTTAGTTACGTATCGTTCTTTGCCGTCAGCTGGCGGACGGCAAAGAGGAAACAGGCGGACGGCATCCACCCCGTCCGTCTGACCGAACCATCTCCAGGGTCCAGTGGGGCCCAGCTGGTCTCTTTGCCGCCAGCCTTTGGACCCTTTGCCCTCTGCTGGCCGACGGCAAAGAACTGGCTGACGGTAAACTATATCTTTGCCATCAGCCTGTTCTTTGCCATCAGTTTTATGTAAGCGGACGGCAAAGACATTCTTTGCCGTCTGCTAGCGGACGGCAAAGAACTGGCTGACGGCAAATTCCCTAAATTCTTCATGGTAATGACTATTTCACTCCTTTCAAAGCACCTCTAAATTCATCCAATAATTTTTCTGTCACTTCTAAATTATCCCTCAAGTCATTCTCACCTTCCAGGACAGTATCCAATACCTCTCCTATCTACAAAAATGTTTTTCTCATATTTAATAAATTCCCAAGTTGGAATTTATATTTATGCTAGTTTCTTTGGTTTACAAAGGAACCATATTTTATATAATTCGTCTACACCCACAAAAATTATCCTAGCTACTAGGAAGTACCCACAACCCATTTCACCAAAAACTTTCTGTTCCACAGTTCAAAATATTCAAATTCTATCCAGTTCAAATTTGGACCAGATTCAAACTCCATGATCAAAACCAAATTTAAATTGCTCCAAAAATTCTAAAACTTGGCCAGCCTCTCTTTCATGCATCAACACCTCACCACAAAAATTCCCTAAAATCCCTAGCACCCTCTGGCATTTCATCATACACATGGTGGGCGTACTGTTCACACTGTCGAAAAATTCAGTTATCTGAATCAAGTTTAGAGAGAGGGAGAAGAGGCGCCGTGCACTGCACTTCATTATCCTTTTCTCCTCATCCACGCCTCCCTTGTTCATCAATGAGCCTCCCCGGACACTCCTCGTCAGTGCCTCGCCACCGACAGCACAGGAGGTGGCCGGTGCACCTGGCACCGTCCTCGGCCGCGGCGAACCGAGCGGATCAATACGGCGCCCGCCGCCTTCACTTCTCTCTACTGCTCCCTCCGCCTACCCTCTCCTCCATGCGTTGCCTCCCTTCGTAGCCTCGCACGCCGTCTGCACTGCCCTGGCCCCGCCTAGCAGACACCGGAGTAGCTCACCGTCTGCCGCACCCATACGGGAGCCCATCCGCGGGGAGACGGATAGAGCTCCCCTCCGTCCGCGCTGATGCTTCTGGAGTGCTCCACCGACCTCATCAACTCCTCACTACCCTTGACCACCGCCCCGAACTACCTCGCCGGCCAGATTAACTCCGACGACATCCGCTCCACCTCGGCCATCCTCGGATCGCCTATATAAGGCCCTCCCGAGCTCCGTTCTAAGCATCCACCACCCACACACCATCTCAATCGACTCCCCATGCACTCAACCGACCTCGAGGAGGTCGTCTCCTTCCTCTCCGGTCATCGATCCGCCGCCACTCCCCACGATCAGCAGGTCATCGTTACTCCACCTCCACCGCTCAAATTTTTCCAGTAGCCATCTAGTGCACCCACACATCCATCCCGCACCTCAATTCGCCGTCCAAAGCTCTCTCCGACGAGATCCGCAACCACCCGACGCCGCCGTCCGCCGGAGACGACCTCACCGTCGTTCTGGTGCTCGCCGGCGACCACCACCACCACCCACCGACGCGGAGTTCCACCCCGAGCATGTTCCGACCATCGCCACCCCCTGGAACCCCGGCGATCATCGCCGGTGATCACCGCACTCCTCTGTACACGCGCGCGAAGCGCGTTTAAATTTAAACCTGACAGGTGGACCCCACCCGTCAGTGTTTCTTTTTTTTTCGTGTTTAAAACGAAAGCATATTCCGCCTGGTTACGCTTTCTGCGCTGGAAAGCGTATTCTGCCCGAACCGTTTTCTGTTTAAACCGCACAGGGACCTGCTATTTTGCAGAAAAGCCCCTGGTTTTAAAAGTTTAATAACTTTTTAACCACAACTCTGTTTGAGTTGATTCTTTTTTTTAAATTCTTATTTGTCACTCTAGTTTTTTTTACTATTTATTTGAAAATATTTTGATACAATTTTTGGTACTGTTGCAAAAAAATTAATTTGAATTTGAATTTATATTTTCCAGAAAAAGAAGAGGGGGACTTTGCTGGGAATTTCGAGGGATCACTTTCTGACTACTTTGAGCAAGGCAAGCATTTTTAAACTTGGCATATGGTGAATTGCATGCATGGTTGCATCGGTTTGGAATTGCATCGTATATGTAGTATGTCACAAGTGCATGCATGCATGGTCATATCATCTTTGCACCTGCTTGCATTCCACTCAAGAATCCTTGTGGCATGGGTGAAAGCTGTGAGAACCCAGGAGTGCAGCTCCTGTCTTGGACGTGCTGGTGAGCACGGTCACGTTATGACACGACGGTGTCACTGCGGCATGTGAGACATGCCAGTCTTAATAACAATACCTCCTGAGTCAACCTAGATCGAGTCTTGTTCCGTCACACCTAGCTAAATACCGTGCTGCCACGGGTCTTCCCGTGAGGGAAGTACGGTTTAGTAAGTTGCTAACCCCTGTTCGTGTACACACCACATCGAGGGCCATGATGAGGGTTTCCACGGCCATGGACTAAGGCCAGTCATTAGGTCAGGGGGCATGGGTGTATCCGGCTGGGCCGAGAGGGGGGCACCCCTTGTAATCCGCGTGTATGAATAGTGATCCCATGCTTATCTAGTGTGTGCTGGTCAGGCATGTTTTCAACCCAAAGACCATAATGGGAATTAGCCAGCGTCACGGTGCTGGCTAAAGAAATCTCATACACGTGGGTAAAGAGTACACCCTCTGCAGAGTTATATCTATTCGAATAGCCGTGTCCACGGTCAAGGACGTTAGCTGGGAAGGGTCAAGTGTCGGTACCGGTGTGGGTCTTCGAAGGAAATAATTAAATTGGACATGTATCATTTTTGCAGGAAAATTATTGTCACCACTAATGTTGCCATGAATACTATTGCTATCATGAATATTATTGTGGACTAACCGTTTCTCTTATATGAATTTTCTGAGTGTCACTTGGGCTGGTAGACTACCCATGACACTCGGTTTTATTTTCTTTTCTGAGTGTCACTTGGGCTGCCTGGACGACTCGTGACACTCAGTTTTATTTTATTACTGAATATCTCTTGGGATGGCTGGACTACCCGAGATATTCATTTTCTTTTCTGAGTACCTCATGGGCTGGCTAGACTACCTGGATGCTCATTTCTTTTGAAGACCTCTCGTGGCGTCGCTTTTAGACACCCGTCTGGCATTTCTTTTCAAGACCTCTCGAGGCGTCGCTTTTAGACACCTGTTAGGCATTTCTTTTCAAGACCTCTCGAGGCGTCACTTTTAGACACCCGTTTGGCATTTCTTTTGGATTCTCAGGCGGTCCTGTCTCGCCCGATTCTCCACTTTATATTTTCTATTGGATTCTCGGGCGGTCCTCTCTCGCCCGATTCTCCACTTTATATTTTCTATTGGATTCTCGGGCGGTCCTGTCTCGCCCGATTCTCCACTGTTATATTTTCTTTTGGATTCTTAGGCGGTCCTATCTCGCCCGATTCTCCATTAACTTTCTTTGTTGTCACTAAAATTTTATTTACTAATTCTTCTGCACATGCTAACGTTTATCATGCCATGATTAAATATCGGTCAACATATGCATATCATTAATCCAGCATGAGCATATGCATTCGGTATATCTTTCGTTCATAATGTTTGCGAGTACATTCCAACGTACTCACAGGCTTGTCCCTGGCTTGTTAATTTGGCCAGACCTGGAGGAAGATGAGCTTGTGGAGGAGGATTGTGCTAGCAAGCCCGACGCTTAGAGGTGTCCCAGTCAGTCAACCTGTGATCTTGGAATCTACCACATGTATCATCCGCTGTGTTTCCGCTACACCAATAAAAAAGCCAAGCCTCACATTGACGCTTGACTTTATTTTATTGTACCAGTGTTGTACCACCACCACACCACTGTGTTATTCCACCAGCGCAGTATATTGGCAAGTTTGTAATATTTGTTGAGCACTCTGGCTCAACCCTATGTAATATTATGTATGTACTGGATATCTATATCAAGGAAGTCCACCAGTTGTTCTGATCTTGGGGCTGGTGTGACTTGAGGCTATTCTGTGATTTATTCTAGAAATGGGCCTGACAAAAAAATACAAGGCGAAAAGAGGCAGCGACGATTGTCGTTTCGCCCACAAGGGTGACACGTTCCCTATTGGAACCACGAAGCTTCTTGCTAGAAGCTCCAGTTTGTAATAGGCTTGTACCAAAACTTGCCCCAAATTGGACAATTTTTTTACCACGGCATATATGTGCCATGTCATGACACGATGCCAAGTTTCATGAATTTCGGGTGAGTTTTGGATTTACGGGGATTTAAAACCCGATATTCTCAATGTTTGAGGCCGAGCCAGTACACCGAGATGTTTGTAATTCATCCCCATTTCTTGCATGGGACCCAAACATGCACCCAAGGACACATGTATGGTTTTTGAAGCCATTTTGGTGCACTGGATCATGTGCTTGTAGTTCAAATTTGAATTATGGACATTAAATGCCTAGAAAACTCAATTAATGTATAAAAAAGGTCGAACAAATCCTGAATAATTCCATATTTCAGCAAAAATCTCCTATTGGTCTATTTTGCCCGCAGAAAAAAATACAAGGTGAGAAGAGGCAGCGATTGTCGTTTCGCCCACAAGGGTGACACGTTCCCTATCGGAACCACGAGGCTTCTTGCGAGAAGCTCCGGTTTCTAAGAGGCTTGTACCAAAACTTGCCCCAAATTGGTCAGTTTTTTTAACATGGCATATATGTGCCATGTCATGACACCATGTAAAGTTTCATGAATTTCAGGTGAGTTTTGGATTTATTGGGATTTAAAAACCAAGATTCTCAATGGTTGAGGCCGAGCCAGGACGTCGAGATGTTTGTAATTCATCCCAATTCCTTGCATGGGACCTAATCATGCACCCAAGGACACATCTATGATATTTCAACCCATTTTGGTGCTCTGGAGCATGTATTTGTAGTTCAAATTTGAATTATGCACATTAAATGCCTAGAAAACTCTATTATAATGTATAAAAAATGCCAAACGAACCCTGAATAATTTAAAGCAGTTCTGTTCAACCGTTTGGCGCCCGTGGGTAAGCACTGTGCACACGCGTCGTGCTAGATCACGCTTCCTTCTTTCCCAAGTTTTATATATCCAAACACGCTACCGCTTCCCGCCACTCCCCCAATCGGTTTCCCGCCACTCCTGCCAATCAGTTTCCTGCCACTCCCCCCCATCGGTTTCCCGCTGCCAGTGTCAGTGGGCATAGAAGGCTAGGCGGGGACACACCGGCCATATCGTAGTATACCATTCCAAGCATGCCAATCCGGCAAAGCGCCGCCGCCGTCATCAACCTCCTCGACGAGGAGAACGAGCCGGAGTAGGCCTGTGGCGCCCCGCCTGATTACCACAGTAGCCAGACGGTCACCGCACACACCAGCCCAGGAGATCACTCTGGCATGTGCTTTTACAACAAGTATCATGAACACAGACATTTCTATTAATGGATATATATAAGTCTTACAAGATATATACAAGGGTGATGGCAGCAGAAAAGCTCTATCTAAGGCAGCATGCTCTTGGTGCGGCTCCAATCCACAGGGATCTGACTGGGTTACTCTTCTAGCCCGTGAACACTCCGGCTCCTCGCTAGCGGACGTCAAATCCTTAGGTGAACATGGCTACATTGAAGGCCGCTGAGTACCTTTGAATGTACTCGCAAGCAAACCAAACCAACATATACACCAAGCAAAGCAATCCATGGCATTCAAGCATGCACTTGTTATCTTAACAGTATTAACTATCATGTTATGGCAGGATTATCTAGCAAGATTAATTATCCAGCAGCATTAATCATCATGTCATAGTAGGATTATCTAACATCATTTTTACAGATCATGTCCTAACAGTATTATCTAGCATGTAAACTATCAGAGTAACTGCAGTATGACGAAGGCATATCAAGTAATTTAATCCATACTCCGAATATGTCATGATCCAAACCAAATCCAAGTCCTGTGGTCATCCGACCACTCATCTCATAGCCATCGCATGGCCAACATCATATACCTAACATCATCTGATGTCCATGCATCTGCACTATAAGTCTGACAAGTCATACCTTTCTCTGGTTCATTCTTAGCAGCAACATTATCTGGTTTATTCCTCCGGACTCGACACAGACCAAATAGTGTGACCTAGTATGAACTGTGTCCCATGACCAAGGACGTGGTTATTCGAATAGATTTACACTCTGCAGAGGTTGCGCACTTTACCCACACCATGGAGCTCCTGGCCTCATACTCCCATTCGGGTGGACCGGTGCTGCTCCAACGAAACTTGCCTAACCCGTGACTCTTCTATCGTACCACCGTCAATCATCCTCCCCCGGATTCCTTCCCTGGGTGGCCCCTGTGTCACCCCGTGACACCTGCCACCGTCGTGGCCAACTAAACTGTCCCAAACGGGGACGCCGGCAAATAACTCAACTTGGGCTCACAAGGTTATCGCTGCCTACCGGGCTAGGGTAGCACGCGCACATAACCTTCCCTCTTTGGTGGTACCGATAAGAGAGCATGCGGTTAGACCAAGTCAAGGCCATCCCATACCGGCAAATGTGGCTGCACTGACGAGCTCGGTTCGGTGGCACTATGACTCGATCCAGCCGACGGAGGAGGCTGTTGCTATTAAGTCACATTCTTAATTATAGCAATAACAACAATAATGCACGATGAAAACATAACAACCTATCTCCATATTGTCATCTACAAGTCACTAGTGCGATAACATGATGAGTACTAGCAAGTAATGTAAATAGCAGGTTCAACTTAGCAGGAGTTTAATTATTTCTAACACATGCATATTCATTAATTAAACACGCAAGAATAACACAGAGCAATGCTTTAGGGCATATATCAGATGGTCGGCTTGCCTGGGGGTCGAGGAATGCACCTGGGAGAAGTGCGATCACCTCGCGGAAGAATTCACCGGAAAGGGTCCCCTCTCGGAGAGGCTGGATATAGGGCATGGGCAAAATGGGAATTTTCAGAAAGTGTCAACATGGTGAAAGTGATGTCATCGGAACGGGCTCGACGAACCGAGAACGTGGGCATTTGATTTACCTCAATCAGAGTTACGATCGCGGAGAAATGACCGTTCGTTCGTTAAGCGGAGAAACAGACAGAAAACTATCCATTTCAGCTCCTAACGGGTGAACGCTCACTATATAGCCATTTCGGCCGGCGGCTGAGAAAACGAAAGCGTACTTGGGTGATTACGCCTTCACTGTAGTGAAAGCGCACTTTAGTCTGAAGGGGTGCCCGAATACGCTTTCGAAGTTCGAAAGCGTACTTTTGAAAGTACGTTTCCACTTAAACCGCACGGGCCCGGGCTTACAGTGCCTAACGATAGGGTCCCGCCTTATCCTCTCTCTCCTTCCTCTGGTCTCCTTCCTCCTCCCGCGACACCGGCCAGGGAGGGCCTCGGCCGGTCGGGCCCCGCTCGATGTCGGCGTTCCTCCCCTCGGCTACGCCCACCGGCCAGGGACGGCCTGGAGGGAGGGTGGCCACAGGTGGCCGAGTGGATGGCCGCGGCAGCGTTGGGGATGGCCGGCACGGGCGATGCCGGCCGGGAATGGACGGGGCGGTGGCTTGGATAGGCACTGGTGTTCCTCTGAGTGGCTAGAGGAGAGAGGGGAATAGCCACGGGGCTGGAGTCGCCGTGGGGGTCTCGCGGCAGAGCCACGGCCGTGGGAGGCGGGAGAGTTTCGGGAGCTCGAAGGGGAGGGACTGGTGCTCGGTGGTGATGCAGGGAGGCTCGAGGGCGCCTTAAATAGCCGCGGGAGGAGCTAGCCGACGATGACCGAAGCCGCTCGATGCTCGGTGCCGTGGAGGTGTCCCGGCGGTGGATCCATGTCGGCACATGCCTCCAGGAGCTAGGGGACGAGGGGGAGAGGGGTCTAGAGGGCACACGCGTGTGGTGGGGAGCTAGTCGGCACTCGCAGACGAGCTGCGGTAGCAGGAGGTGGCGACTGTTGCCATAGTTCACGCCGACTGCCGACTGAAGCCATGGTCACCACCGGCACCACGCGTCCAGGGAATTGTAGCGACCTCAAATCATGTCAACTAGATAGATCAGAGGTCAGTGAGTTGACCTATGAGGATTTGGATGTAAGTGGAGACACTGACTTGACTGATTGGAGATGACCTAGGTTCTGGACAAGATTTTGGGCAGGATGTTGTGGTCAAACAGAGGTGCGAATGAGCTGGCCAGGTTGTCACAGGGGAGAGAGATAAGAAGGAGCATCTGCTGGAAAAATTTGGAGCAAATTGGACCAAGTTTGAGTGCACTTCCTTTACAATACCAAATTTGATCCAGAAACTTGACTTTGAAGCCGCACTCATATGGCTTGATGAAATAAACTAAATATTGGTGTAGGGTGATGATTTGGGAGCATGGAGATACTGGAAAAAATTCAGCTCAGTTGGATATACCAAAATGGTACTTCCTTCACAAAGCTTTCTGCTGGACAGAAACTAGTTGGAATTTTTTGCGAGAAATTGGCTAGATGAAATAATGTGAATTTTTGCATACTCACATCATATATGGAATTTAAGGTCCTGGATTAATTTTAAGATTTTTGAAGCAATATAAAATATAGTTGATTCACAACCTCAAAATAAGTCCAGAAATAAGAACTGGATGATGTGCTCAAAATTTGAACTATGGAACTTGGGATCTTGATGGAAATGGTGAATATATGGGTAGGAGAAGCTCCAAACATTATTTGGGATTTTTCCTGGCTATCAAAATGGTAGCTCCTTTAGAAAGTGCCCAAAATGCAATATTGGCTTTAAATAGGAAAAGGCAATTTCCCTTATTTATTTATAGCCAATATTTTTATGGGAGCTCAATATGATCACAAAGAATATCTCCACAAGTTTTCATGAACTTTGGAGATGGATAGATATTTTCCTGGCTTTAATTCCTTTAAACAGCAGAAAAAGGAATTAATTTTAAATGAAAAATATTCCAAATGACTTGGCAATATTTTTTCATATCCAGGGTTTATAGATGTGGGTTGATCACTGGGAAATGTTTGGGAGGAAACAGATCAAAGGAAAATAGGGTTCCTTTGTAATGGAAGGAATTAGAGTTTCCCTTCTGGTAACTCGGATGGTAGGGTTTCGGTGGCAAAATTCTGAGAGAAATCTGGGGTGGCAAGGTTGGTCTGGAGAGAATCTCTGGTTGGACAGGAAAGGCAAGTCTATATGACCATCTTCATATACCCAAGAGCGAGAGAAAATCCGATAGCACCGAAAAAAAAGACGGGAGTCAAATCCCGCGAAGGAAAAAAATAAGGAGCGAAAACCAGGGTGTCACAAGGCCGGAGAGCCAGAACGGCCGTGTGCCGCTGATCGCGAGCGGTATCATCGCGCCCCAGTGCTTGAGAGGGCCAATGTCTACACATGTGTTTGTCGCCACCCATGGAGCGGACCGGAGCAAGAGTGGGAAAGCGCTATCGCGCAAGAGCGGGAGAACGCCGCCACACATCAGGTGCAGTGCGCCGCACTATCTGAGCGGAGCCGTGTCAGCATCCTGTTGACTCAGCCACTCGAGAGGCCATTTCCAGGGCCGGTAAGCATCCTGATTCCCTGTTAGGAATGGGCAGACGCCGTCAGTTCCATAATTGCACCGGACGGCATACGCACTGCCAGAATCCGCCGCCACGACGCCAATGGGCAGGTCGATTGGCTCTTCGACCTCCTCGGTCCCCAAGTGCCGCCAATGACGAAGCAGAGCAAAATACTCATCGTGGCTTGGAATCGACCGTCGCTGATGAAATATCCTAGGCGGAGATTGATATTGCGGTACAACAGTTCCGCGAGCGTATCAGACGCGTGGACGAAGACCTGCACCAGTTCATGCTCAGCCAAGAGTTCCTGTAGGTTTAGGCCCTGTTTGTATCTGTTTTTGCCCGGTTTTCCGCAATTAACTGTGCAACTATCTTGTTCTTAATTAATGAAAAGGCAAAGCTTTTGCTTCTCCCGACTAGTTTTAAGTAGTAAAAAAATAATGTAAGTTTGAATGGAAGCGGTCCGGTATGTAAAGATTGCACACAATTTCTAAAAGCACAAACATGTGTGATAGTAAGGAGTAGGTCCCACACGGTGACCATTGGTAAACGCCTTAAACGCGAGGAGGCAACTCTTATTAGCAAGGGCAGCTTCCCATCCGCTAGCCGAGTAGAATAGAACGCATGAGTTAAGCGTGCTCGTGCTGGAGCAGTCTAAGGATGGGTGACCGGGTGGGAATTTGCTATATCTCAAGCTTGATTTAAGCGCCATGATATGGTCATTATAGACATTTAGCATCTAAATGTGTCTGTAGTGACCAGTCATGTCGATTAAAAAAACCTTGAGATCCTTGTTTTGAAAATTTGGAGGATGATGTTTTTTTTGTTTTTTGTTGTTTTGAAAAATTGGAGAATGATTGAGATTGATCTGTGGGCCCGCCACATTCTATCCTTTGACCCACAATGTTCGTGATCTATGGGCTTGCACGTTCTATCCTTTGACCCACAACGCTCGAGATCTATGGACCCGCATGTTCTATCCTTTGACCCACAATGTACAAGAAGGGTTTGACCATGACGGGTTCCTCTTGGTATAGGTCATGGAAGCATCTCAGACCAAATTTAGTTTGGGAACATTTGTTGGATTCCCTCCCGCCGGCTCGAAGTTGGGGAACCGGCATCATACGTAACCTGGCTTCCTGGGGGTACGGTGTTGGGTTTGTAATGTAGCTGGTGCCCCATCGAAGTTGTGCATTGGGGATTTGATCACATCACACACCACCCATATATACATATATTTGGGCCGCATGCAGGGTATAGGGTCTTCTGATCGACCCCGTCTCCCATGTGCGGTTTTCAACGACATGCCTATCTGTGGGCCTCGTCTATATATACCATCCCTTTGGCCGACAATGAGGGGGTTTGGCCATGAATGGATTCCTCCTGGTTCGTGTTACCGCGGGTCATGGTGACATGCCCGAGCAAAGTTTGAGCTCATGCGTTCTCAGGATTCCCTCCCATGTGCCCAAAATGGTGGGTTGGATCGACACCCTACGTATGTCGACGTCATCCTTAATTACCACCTACCTTTCATGGGGGTTGTCCATTTTGTGAGGTAGGCACCACATCAAAATTGTACATTATTGGGTATTTAAAACACATCACCCTTCCAACATACATCAATTTGGGCCCCATACAGGTGGTGCTGGTTTTGTGGCCCCTCTCATGCGGTTTACGGTGAGGGTCCAAGCTGGGCCCGAGCGGTCTATTATAACCCTTTTTGACCGACAACAACAGTGGTCGTTTGGCCAAGATAGATTCACTTGGTCTGTCTTATGGTAGGTCATGGTGACATGCATGCATGTCCGACCAAAGTATGAGTACGTGCATGCATCCCGCCGACACGAAGTGGGGGTGGGGCAAGCACCCTAGCTACGACCTTAACCTGTCATTATAGATATCCAAGGGGGCTTTCCGGTTTGCAAGGGAGGTGCCACATCAAAGTTGTGCATTGTGTATTTAAACATCGCACCCTTTATTCCTACATATATTTGGCCACTTCCAGGTGGTTGTTGTCTTCAGGCCCCTCTCACCCGATCTTCGACGACGCGCCCACCCGTGGGCCCGTGCATCAAAGTTGTGCATTGGGAATTTGAACATCACACACCACCCTTTTCATACATATATATTTGGGCCACATGCTGGTGTGGTTGTGTTCTTACCCTCTCTAACATTTTTTTGTTGCCGAATGGCGCTATATAAAATAGCAGACGACTCGGATGAAAAACTGCCTGCGAACGTACGGGCAACGGACACGGGTGCACTCGCTTAACCATGTGTGAAGTTCGTGCCCTGTAAAATCGCCACGACTTCGCAAGCGCCAGCAAGGGTGAAGGGGTAATGTGTACAGGATATTTAGGATGAATTCCACGTATGCGTCTGAAAATTAGGACGAACCGTGTGTAATAAACCAGCTAGCTCAAAATCTCAAAAAAAGCTACCCACCTTGAGCGATGCAAAAATTGGTGGTTCTGCGTCTTTTCCTTATTATCGTACACAATTATTATGTTTGGACCGTGTGCGATCTTGGTTGCTCCTGCCCCGCTTCATTTCCTTTACCCAAATTTTACTTGCCGCGGTATTTCAACCATCGCCCTCACTCCTCCACCACTGACCTCATAGTAAAATTCCAGTAGCTGAGGAATTTGAACCGTCGCCCTCCCTCGTCCACCACCATCTCCACCCACCATTACTAAAATTTTCAGTAGCCGCGGCATATCCTCAAACATCACCCTACCTAACCCCGTCCCCCCTCCACAGTCTACAACCCCCCCGCTCGAACCCTAGCTCGCCGCCGCCGCCGCCGCCACCAACCCCTGCCGGTCTGCCCATGCCTCCTAGCTTAGATAAGTTCAGGTTACCCACCGATTCCCATACCCTCACTGCCCTGAGTTTTTAGATGAGGCCTGCGGTGTCCTTCCCCCCCAGATCCCCATCCCCTACTCCAGAGAGTTGCAGCCTAAGCCCGACCACATATCCCGGGGAGCCCGAGGAGCGTACGGCCAAAAGGAGGTCTATCATGGCCTCTCCGCCGGACGATGTCGAGGTGGCCGCCGTTCGTGCCAACCTGTCGATCTTGAAGGAACACCTCGCCACGGAAGCAGGCGAGGACGTTGACTACGTCGCGATGGCGAAGGCTTCACGTCAGCGGGCTCGCGTATTACTGAATCTCAGGACAGCCGGCTATGAAATCAAGCTCGTCGACAGCGAAGGCTTCACGCAGGCCATGTCACAGGTTAAGTGGTCCATCCCCAATGCCTTTGGTTCAACTGCCGTCAATCTCTTCGAAGGCCCCGTCATTGATCTCCTCCACCTCGTGGTCATGGATTGCGATCCTTGTACGCCATCGAGCCCATTATGTCATTTCTGAAGGACATGTTCTACGGCGGTGGCTTCAGATCCTCAGCTGCCAAGTCAGATCTGATCGACCACGACCACACGAAGGGCACCTACTACGGCTCTTCCAAGGTCAGACAGCACATCTGTGACATCAGGGAGCGCACCCTGGGTCTGTGCTCTTCCAAGTGGAAGGATCCCGTCCATGACAAGTGAGGCAATATCCTATAAGCAAATCTTACTTTTTCTAGCTAGCCTACTCGTACCCATTGTTATAGTAGCTTTTGCCATGTGATGTTTTAACTGTGCCATGTTTAATTATTTCAGTTATGCAAAAATGTAATGTTCAATAGGGCTATCTGATGTTTAAGTATGAATTGTCCACTTCGGTTTCACGAATGGCTATATTTGGTTGTTTATAGTGAGTAGATGCCTTGTTTATCTGTATTTGGTTGTTAGGTTGGTTGCAATGAGCATTTGCCCAGTTTTCAAGCAGATGCATGTTTATCTGTATTTGGTTGTTAGCTTGGTTGCAGTGAGCATTTGTCCAGTTTTCAAGCAGATGCCTTGTTTATCTGTATTTGCTTGTTAGGTTGGTTGCAGTGAGCCTTTGTCCAGTTTTCAAGCAGATGCCTTGTTTATCTGTATTTGCTTGTTAGGTTGGTTGCAATGAGCCTTTGTCCAGTTTTCAAGTAGATGCCTTGTTTATCAGTATTTGCTTTTTAGGTTGGTTGCAATGAGCCTCTGTCCAGTTTTCAATGGCTATATTAGGTTGTTATAGTGAGCATATATGCCTTGTTTATTTTAGTTATTCACAATGTGATGTTCATTATGTGCAAATATGAACTGTGAAGTTCGATTTCATTGATACTAGTTTGAACAGCTATATTTGGTTCCTGTTATGCCTGGTGAAGTTAATACATGCATTTTATTTCAGTTTTACACATTTATGCAGTGTGATGTTTAAGCATGAGCTACGTTCTATTCATTTTCAACAGTACCAGTTTGAATTACAATATTTGGTCCCTGTTAAGCCTGTTGTAGTTAATATTCCCTTCCATTTTTTGTCTGCTTTAACAGCATGCTGAAATCAACACATTCAAGCTGTCATTTTGAGATGTTGTTGTTTACCATGGCTATATTTGGTTGATGTTAAGCTTGTAGTACTTATCATGCCTTTCCATGTACTTACGCAGGACAACAACGGGAGTGGCCAGCATTTTCCACCGAGGTTAGTTTCATCCCTCGGCTTATACTACCTTTGTTCCATAATGTAGTGCATACAGATCCACAGCTGGACACTTTTTAGCTTCTAATATTGACTTGTTGCTTGTAGGTACATATGTTATAGGCAAAGATCCACGCCTGGACCCTTTTTGCGTATGGGGCAATGAGAGATTCATGAACCAGCATCAAGTGAGGAAACTGATAGGAATTATTAGCAAAAAGATACGACCGATGGCAATTAAATTATTTGTCTACGCTCTATCCAACACAACAGTGAGCTGTAGGATGGTAACTAGGGATGAAGGATACACCGGGGAGAGGTGCGATGAACTCGCGGAAAGAATCGCCGGAAGAGTTTCCCTCTCGGCGGAGCTGTTTTAAGGGCAAGGGCAAAATGGTCATTTCCAGAGTGTGACAACATCATGAAAATGGTACCATCGGAACGGGCTCGATGAACTGAGATCGTGGGCTTTGGAATCACCTGAATCGGAGTTACGGTGGCCAAGTTACGGCCGTTCGTTCATTAGGTAGAAAAAGAATTAAAAACTGTTCTTTTCTAACCTTAACGGACGAACGTCCGCTAAATAAGGGTTTCGGCCGGCGGCTGGAAAAACAGAAAGCGTATTTCTCAGGAATACGCCTTCGAATGGGAAAAATGCCTTCTAGCCCGAACCTGCGGCGGAGTACGCCTTTAAAAGCAGAAAGCGTATTCCAGCGAAATACGTTTCCACTTATCCCGAGCGGGCCCGAGGCGTGGTCAACGCTAGGAGGCGGACAGGTGAGCCTACGGGGCCCACGGGCAGGCGGGCGCGGGTGTCGATGTCTTCTTCCTTGCGCCCGCGTGTGGCCGAGGCAGGGGCGGGCTCCGGCGAAGGTTGCCGGTGGCTCCGGCCACCGCTGGCGACGCCCGACCTACCGGCCGGCTCGGGGCGACGAGGCGGTCCCGTCCTAGGGTGTCGCGGGTGCCGGGAAGCCCCCGAACGGCGACATCTTTGCTCGAGGCGGGCGGCGGCTCGGCCATGATGGGCACGGGCTCTACGGTGGTCCGGCAAGCGAGGGGAAATACGGGGGAGCTCCGGAGTGTTGAGAGCAGAGCTCAGGTGAGGTCAGGAGGGAGAGAGGAGGCTCGGGCGGCGCAAATTTGAGCAGGGTCCGAGGCGACCATGGCGGTCGTGGGGAGGGAATGGAGGCTCCTCGAGCTCGCTCGAGTGGCTAGGCGGGGCTAGAGGAGGTGGAGAGGGAGGCTGGTGAGGAGAGGAGGGCTCGGGCATGGCTTAAATAGCCGGGGCGGAGGTGGTGCCGCCCCCGGATGTCACCACGGCCGGGAGGAGCGTGCTCTGGCGAGGTCAGGGCATGCGCGGGCAGCTAAGGGCGACGGGAGAGGCAGAGGGGAGGTGCACGCGACGCTAGGGACGCGAAGAGACCGCCGGGAGGAGGGGCCCGACGCTAGGCGACGCGCAGAGTGCGGCCACTGGGGCAGAGCACGCGCACTGAGTGCGGTCACCGCGCGAATGTGGCGTTGCCACGCGCTCTGGTTTCCCCAGGCATGTCCGGCGAGTTAGTCACTCCCCCACTAGCTGCTTGAGGCAAAGAAACAGGCACAGTGGCGCACGATGTGACCAAAGTTTGCATAAAGCCTAAAGATAAGCAAGGTGTTTGGAGTGAACTGGGGAAATTCTACTTGGGGAAGGAAGCTGATATTTTTCTGAGGGTGAACACTCACTAGGATGACCATCCTTGAGAATTTTCAGCTCAAAGGGAGGAAGTTAGCTAGCACTTCCTTCACAATGCACAATATGGTCCAGAAACTTGATTAGGAGGTAGCACTCACATGGTTGCTTGGATTGAGCTTAAAATTTGTGGAGTGTGGTAATTTGAGCATATGAAGGTACCATAAAAATTTCATCCTATTTGGATAAGTATAAATGGTACTTCCTTCACAATGATCCACACTGGACAGAAACTTGGGGGGATTTTGTGGAGCAAATGGCTTGGCAAAATAATGTGAGTTTTGGCATGCTGACATTACTTAGGGATATTTAGGTCCTGTATTAATTTCAGAATTTTTGAATCAATATAAAATATAGTTGCTTCACAAACTGAAATTGTGACCAGAAACCAAGATTTGAAGGTGTGCTCACATAGATTGTTGGATGGAGATGAAATTTGGTGGAGTGTCATTATTTGATTACATGAATGATCTCCCAAAATTTCAACTCATTTGGATAAGCCTAGCTAGTACTTCTTTCACAAAGCTTCTCTCTGGACAGAAACTTTGGAAATTTTCTGAGGAAGATTTACTAGGCAAATGAAGTTGAATTTGGGCATGTGGCAATAATTTGGATATGAGAGAGTGCCCAAAAATTTTGAGGGCAATCAAGAAAAGATAAATAGCACTTCCTTCACAAAGTGCCATTCTGGATAGAATGGAAGATGAATATTCCTGAATTATTTTTGAACTAGGCAAGGATGAGTTTTGACATATTTGTGGAAGATATGATCCAAAGAATTTATGAGAATTTTGTGGGAATTTTATGGAAGACAGAAATTTAGGTTGCTTCACAACCTAGAGTAAATAGGGTTATTCCTTTAATAGAAAAAAGGAAGATTCCCAATAAATAAATATTGGAGTTGGGCTAAGATGGAAATGACATGGCCTTGGGATAGATTTGAGAATGACAAGCCACTAGGAAGTGGCAGGAGAGAAGATTTTCCCAGGTTTCAAGACAACATAGCCACGGAAAAAGAACTCCAAATAAAAAAATTCGAAGAAATCCAAAAGAAAAAGAAAGGGCCAAAAATCGGGGTGTTACATGGTACATGTGCAATGTTTTCTAACTGACTTATGGATCAGTAACGCACACGGTACGCCATAGCAACCATGTGTTTTGTGGACTTCTAAGAATTAAAATATCTATCAGCATGTAGTGCCGTAACCTGCAAATTTAAAAATATCTTTCATTGTAGTAGGGCTATCAACGTACATGAACGAGGCGAAGTTGACACTCGATGAACAATCATAATTAATTAAACAAACATATGGGCGACACACACACACTAACTACTTCTCGCATGTTGGCCAAATGCAGACGCCATTGTTCTCCTTCATGGCCTTGTTGGCGGCAGCCCATCGTGCTTGGATCTCCGCCCGGCTCTCCTCAGCAGCGCGTGCGGCCGCTTCTTTCTTGCAGCGGCGGGACTCTCTTCTCTTGAGTGCTTTCTGCCTTTTCCGCTCCTTCTGTGTGGCTTTGGCCTCCTCTTGCTCCACCGCCCATTCGGCCATGGCAGCTTCAAAGTCCGCCCACGTAGGTGTGTGGTTGCGGGCGGCGATGAACTCGGCACGGCGGGATGACATCGCTTCCTTACCAGTTAGTGTGCGGTCGCGAGTGGCGATGAACTCGGTGCGCCAGGATGCCATCGCTTCCTAACCAGTTAGTGTGCGGCGCGGTGGCATGGACGGCGACGCTTGGAGAGAGCTCTGGGACGGAGTGGCCGGACAACTGTAGATAGTGCGGTCATTTTTTAGAGCACTCGAGATCTGATTGCCTATGAGAACCGTGTGCGCTAACCCTATTATGCGTTGCGTTCTGATTGGCCGGAACCCCAGCCATGCGGACCGCGTGTGTGCACCGTAGGATGCACCGCGATCGAATGGCAATCCACATCCCTCCCAACACACCCGTGTAGCTGTAGCTGGGATTTGACTTATATGTGCTAATTGTCAGGTAAATGCTATAAAGTGCTTTAGTATCTCAAACGAGTCCTGAAATGCGCAAAAAATTAAAATGTAGCGGCTGATGGTGCTTGCGCACTGTGTAAATAGTTGGACGCAAAACGATGAAGTCACAGCAAATTCAAGTCCAAATTGCCACACATGTCCTTGAAATCTCTCCCCATTCCTCGTAAAAGGCATGCAAATTTACTAAACACCACAAGCATGATTTTCCAAACCGTTTTTTGCACTTTTTCATGGACTGATTGTGCGAAGTTGAATTATGTGGATTAATGCCTAGAAAATGCACATAACTACCCAAATATAGTAAATTAGACCGGAAAAGTGCTAAATTTGAACACGGTGCATGACAGGGTCTATGTTGATAGTAGAAAAAATATTCTAGGACAAACGACGAAGGAACTTTGGATTCCCCTTCAAACTTGGTGATTTCCCTCTCGAAACCACCAAAACTTCCTTTTGTGATGGTTCGGTTTATGAAGAGCGTGTACAACTAGGTTAGCCGAACCTTCTAAAAAAATTACCACGCTTTACTGAGGTCATACCATGGCACCATGCCAGGTATCATCCCTTTTAGGCATGTTTTTCAATTTTCTAGAGTTGAAAAACTAATAAATGACACGTTTGTGGTTGACTCTTGGGACACATGTCCTTGAAATCTCCCACCATTCCTCGTAAAAGGCATGCAAATTTAGTAAATACCACAAGCATGATTTTTCCAAAAGGAATTTGTGAACTTTTCCATGGACTGATTGTGCGAAATTGAATTATGTGCATTAATGCCTAGAAAATGCACATAACTGCCCAAAATATACCAAATTAGCCCAGAAAATTGCCAAATTTGAACACGGTGCATTATAGGGTTTTTGTTGATCGTACAAAAAAATTCAAGGACAAACGACGAAGGAAGTTTGAATTCCCCTTCAAACTTGGTGATTTCCCTCTCGAAACCACGAAACTACCTTTTGTGATGCTTCGGTTTATGAAGAGCGTGTACAACATTATTAGCCGAATCTTCTCAAAAAAGTACCATGCTTTTCTAAGGTCATACCATGGCACCATGCCAGGTATCATCTTTTTCAGGCATTTTTTCAATTTTGTAGAGTCGAAAAACCAATAAACGACACGTTTGTGGTTGACTCTTGCCACACATGTCCTTAAAATCTTTCCCCATTCCTCGTAAAAGGCATGCAAATTTAGTAGACACCAGAAGCATGATTTTCCAAACCATTTTGGTGCACTTTTTCATGGACCAATTGTGTGAAATTGAATTATGTGCATTAATGCCTAGAAAATGAACATAACTGCCCAAATATAGTAAATTAGCCCGAAAAAGTGCCAAATTTGAACACGGTGCATTATAGGGTGTATGTTGATCGTAGAAAAAAACTCAAGGACAAACGACGAAGGAACTTTGGATTCCCCTTCAAACTTGGTGGTTTCCCTCTTGAAACCACCAAAACTTCCTTTTGTGATGGTTCGGTTTACTAAGAGCGTGTACAACGACATTAGCCGAACCCTCTCAAAAAATTACCACGCTTTGTTGAGGTCATACCATGGCACCATGCCAGGTATCATCTTTTTCAGGCATTTTTTTTAATTTTGTAGAGTCGAAAAACCAATAAACGACACGTTTGTGGTTGACTCTTGCCACACATGTCCTTGAAATCTCTCCCCATTCCTCGTAAAAGGCATACAAATTTAGTAAACACCAGAAGCATGATTTTCTAAACCATTTTGGTGCACTTTTTCATGGACCGATTGTGTGAAATTGAATTATGTGCATTAATGCCTAGAAAATGCACATAACTGCCCAAATATAGTAAATTAGCCCGGAAAAGTCCCAAATTTGAACACGGTGCATTATACGGTGTATGTTGATCGTAGAAAAAAACTCAAGGACAAACGACGAAGGAACTTTGGATTCCCCTTCAAACTTGGTGATTTCCCTCTTGAAACCATCAAAACTTCCTTTTGTGATGGTTCGGTTTACGAAGAGCGTGTACAATGACATTAGCTGAACCCTCTCAAAAAATTACCACACTTTGTTGAGGTCATACCATGGCACCATGCCAGGTATCATCTTTTTCAGGCATGTTTTTCAATTTTGTAGAGTCAAAAAACCAATAAACGACACATTTGTGGTTGACTCTTGCGACACATATCATCGAAATCTCTCCCCATTCCCTTGTAAAAAGCATGGAAATTTAGTAATACCACAAGCTTCATTATTCATACTGTTATTGTGAACCTTTTCATGTACCTATATATCCTGCCAATTTGAATTATGTGCATAAATGCCTAGAAAATGCAAATAATGGCCCAAATATGGTAAATTAGCCGGGAAAAGTGCCAAATTTGAACACGGTGCGTTCTAGGGTCTATGTAGATCATAGAAAAAAAACAAGGGCGGACGACCAAGGAAAATTGGATTCCCTTGAAATCTTGGTGATTTATTATCGCACACGGTTCATTTTCGCTGCGTATGAAAGCCGTGTGGGATGACTCTATCGTGCGATGCTTTCTGATTGGCCGGAACCCCAGCCACATGGATTGCACATGTGCACCGTAGGATGCACCGCGATCGAACGGCAATCCACATCCCTCCCATCACACCTTTGTAGCTGTAGCTGGGATTTGACTTATATGCGCTAAATGTCATGTAAATGCTATAAAGTGCTTAAGTACATCAAACGAGTCCTGAAATGCGCAAAAAATTCAAATCCAGCGGCTAATGGTGCTTGCGCATCGTGTAAATAGGTTGGACGTGAAATGATCAAGTCACTGTAATTCAAGTCCAAATTGCCAGCCCATACAATTGACATATTTTACATGCATGAACAAATAATTAATCGAGCATATATATGCTCAAATTGCTCCAGTGCCTAGTTCGAGGAGTAATTTACAAACCATTATTAGCTCCCTAATTTACATCAATATAACAAACCACCTTGATCGATCGAGGCTGGGGCAGCCTCGACATCGGTGATTGCCGGTACTGCCTCTGGCACAGCTCTCACCAGGGCTGCCGTGACCGCCAGCTGTGCGTACATCACCTCGGCGGCCAACGACACGTTGGCTCTCGTCCTGGCTGCCGTCAATGCCCCCAGGCCTACACCGGCGATGCTTGGCGCTGCGCCCTCCTCCATCTCAGACATAAGTCTGCGCCTCGTGCGGCGGCCGCCACTACCGCAGTTGTCCTTGCGTCGTTGCGGTTCCTACACCGCTGCCCGGACCATCCACCGCACTCTGCGCCGAGCCCGCAGTATCGCTCGCTGGTGATCCCAAGCCACTTTCAGGACGACCCTGGCTAACCTGGTGGCTTGCTCGTACCGCGTTTCCTACCTTGTCTGGCTGTCGTCGGGAGAGGCGGCGGCATGGCCGTCGACCGCAAAGCCGACCATCGCGCCGGTGATGACCCACAAGTATAGGGGATCAATCATAGTCCTTTCGATAAGTAAGAGTGTCGAACCCAACGAGGAGCGGAAGGAAATGACAAGCGGTTTTCAGCAAGGTATTCTCTGCAATTACTGAAAGTAGCGGTAACAAATAGTTTTGTTAGCAAGATAATTCGTAACAAGTAACAAATAGTAACGGTAACAATAAGTGCAGCAAGGTGGCCCAATCCTTTTTATAGCAAAGGACAAGCTGGAACGATCTCTTATAATAAGCAAAGCGTTCTCGAGGACACATGGGAATTTCATCTAATCACTTTCATCATGTTTATTTGATTCGCGTTCGCTACTTTGATAATTTGATATGTGGGTGGACCGGTGCTTGGGTGTTGTTCTTACTTGAACAAGCCTCCCACTTATGATTACCCCCTCTCGCAAGCATCCGCAACTACGAAAGAAGAATTAAGATAACTCTAACCATAGCATGAAACATATGGATCCAAATCAGCCCCTTACGGAATAGCGCATAAACTAGGGTTTAAGCTTCTGTCACTCTAGCAACCCATCATCTAATTACTACTCCACAATGCCTTCCCTTAGGCCCGAAGATGGTGAAGTGTCATGTAGTCGATGTTCGCACGACACCACTAAAGGAAGCAACAACATACATATCATCAAAATATCGAACGAATACCAAATTCACATGATTACTTATGACAAGACTTCTCCCATGTCCTCAAAAACAAAAGTAACTACTCACAAATCATATTCATGTTCAAGATCAAAGGGGTATTGAATAGCATTAAGGATCTGAACATATAATCTTCCACCAAATAAACCAACTAGCATCAACTACAAGATGTAATCAGCACTACTAGCAACCCACAGGTACCAATATGAGGTTTTGAGACAAAGATAGAATACAAGAGATGAACTAGGGTTTGAGATGAGATGGTGCTGGTGAAGATGTTGATGAAGATTGGTCCTCCCACGATGAGAGGATCGTTGGTGATGTCGATAGCTTCGATTTCCCCCTCCCGGAGGGAAGTATCCCCGGTGGAAACGCTCCGCCGGAGAGCAAAATAGCTCCTGCCCAGGTTCCACCTCGAGACGGCGGCGCTTCATCCCAAAAGCCTTCTTCTTGTTTTTTCTAGGGCAAATAGCTTCATATAGCAGAAGGAGGGGGCCAGACGCCAGCTGTGGGCCCCACAAGGCACCAGGGCGCGCCCAGGAGGGCCGCGCCCTGCTGCCTTGTGGGCAACTGGTGGGTCCCCTCTGGTATTTCTTTTCTCCAGTATTTTTTATATATTCAATAAAAAATCTCCGTGAAATTTCAAGTCAATTGGAGCTCTGTAGATAAGGTATCTCTGATATGAGTATTTCAGGTCCAGAATTCCAGCTGCCGGCATTCTCCCTCTTCATGTAAATCTTGCAAATTAAGAGAGAAAAGTCATAAGAATTGTACCATAAAGTGAAATAATGATAAAAAACATAATAAATAATAGTAGGAAATCATGATGCAAATTGGACGTATCAGCCGGCAGCCTCGATTCCCCTATCGCCCAACTCCATCCGGTCGTTGGCCGTTGGGGCCGGGTATGCCGGTATGTGTGGGTAACTAGCTAGCAAGGGGATCAGTAGTGAGTCGCCACTGTTGGCCATTGTTGTGGTTATTTATAGCTAGCTAGCAGCTAGCTAGGGGGTTGGGGATTTACAATTTACCCCTATGGCTGGCGCTTGCACGGGAAGGCATCGCTGGAGCGCGGGAAGACTAAGTGGAGCACACAATTCCCAGCACACAACCGTATGCGGTGTCACGTGTTATCACACACGTGTTAACATAAGGAAACGTATGTGTAACTTACAAATCATCACTCACGAGTACTCGCACCACGCATCGTGTGTGATGCTCCTTCCATCGTAAACAACTCATTTGTATTTTCAAAGGTTTTTGTACACACACATAATCGCACACGAAACATCCAGGTACATAGGGCGCCTAAGAGAATTCAGATTTTTCCAAGAATTTTAGTCGCACTTTCTTAATTAGCACCAATTGCCCGACTGTCTTTCTCATCGTTAAAAGTGTTTTTAGTTTTTAGTTTTCCCCTCCCACGTATGAGCGAACCAACTACCTCCAAAATTTAACTATGTTTGCATGCATGCGTGTTGGAAGAGGAAATCGATAAGGAAGTGGGCAGTGATTCCACACTGGCAATTATAATACCCTAATTAATGGGATGTGTTCATTGGCAATTTGGCGCGGTCAATTTTTTCGCCTCCCCCACTCCCTGTTCACCTTGTTTGCGCTCCTCCTCCTTCGCTCTCTATCGTCTGTTTCCTCTCGCAGCCCCCAAATCTGGCCTTCCGCGCTCGCCTCCCCGCCTCACCCATCGGATTGCGCCATGGTTAATCCCCTAGATCCCAGCATCCCACGGGCTTCCCTCTCGCTGCGGCCCGCGGCACTGCCACTGTTGAGCGAAACCCACGTATCTGTCAGAGGGGATCCATTGCTCTGGACTCATAGATCGGTGCCGCCGGAGGACATGCCGTGGCTTCATTGGAGGTGGTGGGCAGCAAGGGCAAATCGGATCGAGGAAGCAAGGCATTGATTGGAGACATGTTTGAAGGAGCTACGCATGGCGAGGCACAAGGCAGAGGCGGAAGTCGATCTCAGGGCAGAGATGCTGTGGGATGTCAGCATCTGGCAGCGTCGCGCCGACATGGAGCTGGCGCTATTGGAAGAGATCATATTCACGGAGTCGACTGCGGAGGAGAGAACGTGCATGCCTGCGGAATGGTATGCGAACCCGGTGCGGCTGTTCAGATGGGTGGTAGAAGAAGCCAAATCGCCCAACCTGCTGCAGCGGCAGTGCTGGGCATGCATCCTAGGCGAGGTGACCTTCCCTCCTTCCCCACCAGATACTGGATGAAGATCACCTCAAGTATGCGGCCATGGACGCGTACACATGCTATGAGATGTACTGGTGGATCGTTGACATGAGGAAGTGCCTCCTTCCTGTAGACGATGAGGGATCGAGCCACAAGCAGAGCATTGGAGGCAAGCGTCACAACAAGAAGTAGTTGATATGATGATCGTTTCTCCTAGTTTATTATGCATGTACTTGTTTACTTACATGTGCAAACGCTATCTGTAGTTAGTTATGTAATTGGAAGTTTAATTTGGTTATGCAATCATGTTCTTATAAGTATATATGTTGTTGTTCTGTAGACAGAGCATAGATGTTGTGTAGACAGAGTTCATATCACACACGGACTAAACTGTGTTATTAGCAGGAATCGTCCATGTTGTTATCCGTCTTCCCACACATTTCGGATTACTGACCTGTTTGCTGCGTATCACACACATCTTGTTAAGTTGAACCGTTTCTATTGTGTTGGGTAATGGCAAACAGTTCATTCGAGTGAACCGCATGCCGTATATCGCACACACCTTGATCTGCCTGACCGTTTCTGTTGTGTTGGGTAATCACAAACAGTTCATCCGAGTGAACTGTATGCCATGTATCGCACACACCACGAACTGGCTGACTGTGTTTGTTCTTCTGGCTTATCGCAAACAGTTTGTATGGATCAACTATATGCCACGTATCGCACACGCATCTCTAATCTGAATCATTTTTTATGTCTCCGGCATCGCAAACAGTTCGTCTTATTTGGGATGGTTTTTTTACGACACCATTTGCGATTCATGCATCGCACACAGTTTGGTCGCGGGGTCTCTGATTCATGTGTCGCGTTAGCGGTCGCCTGCAGTAGTGCGATCTCCCTCTAGCTACTGATCTCTCTCTCTATCTCTCTCTTTCTCCATCAACCTTCTTTCTCGGAGGCACTCTCGCTTCCTATCATGCAAACTATATCTCTATCTCTCTACATGCATCTATAGGTCGATCTCTTTTGCACACACATTGTGTCTCTCTCTCTCTGCTAGCCATATATGCATACTCCAACTCACGTCACTCTCTCTTAAAGACAAAAACACACGCTCCGTCATCGAGCCTTCTTCCCTCCACATCTCACATGCATGCGTTGATACGTCTCCAATGTATCAATAATTTTTCATTGTTCCATGCTATTATAGTATCAATCTTGGATGTTTTATATGCAATTATATGTCATTTTATATCATTTTTGGGAACTAACCTATTAACCTAGTGCCCAGTGCCAGTTGTTGTTTTCTGCTTGTTTTTGGTTTTCCAGAAAATCAGTACCAAACGGAGACCAAACGCTACGAAACTTTTTTGATGATTTTTTTCTGGACAAAAGAGACCCTAGAAGCTTTGGGGGAGGACCAGAGGACCTACGAGGAGACGACAAGGCAATAGGGCACGCCCAGGGGGTGGCCACGCCTTGTTACCTTGTGGGCCCCACATGGCTCCTTTTGACCTAATTCCACTTCTATAAATTCTCAAATATTGGGAGACCAACAGGGAGCCACCCGAAATAACTTTTCTGCCGCCGCAAGTTTCCGTTCTTCAGCGATCCCATCTGGAGGCCATTTCCGGCACCCTGCCGGAGGGGGAATCAATCACAGAGGGCTTCTACATCAACCTTGCTGCCCTACTGATGATGTGTGAGTAGTTCACCACAGACCTATGGGTCCATAGCTAGTAGCTAGATGGCTTCTCCTCTCTCTTTGAACTTCAATACAACGTTCTCCTCGATCTTCTTGGAGTTCTATTCGATGTATTCTTCTTTTGCGGTGTGTTTGTTGGGATCCGATGAATTGTGGGTTTATGATCTGAATATTCATGAGAAGTAATTGAGTCTTTTCTGAACTTTATTATGCATGATTTTTATTGCTTTGTATTTTTCTCCGATCTATCCGTTTGGTTTGGCTAACTAGATTGACTTATCTTCAGCGGGAGAGGTGTTTTGTAATGGGTTCAATCTTGCGGTGCTCTATATCCCAGTGATAGAAAGGGACAAGACACGTATTTGTATAGTTGCCATTAAGGGTAAAAACGACAGGGTTTATTCATATTGATTGGGTTTACTTTTTCAACATCATGTCATCTTGCTTAAGGCGTTACTCCGTTTTTGTTAACTTAAGACCCTAGATGCATGCTGGATAGCGGTCGATGGGTGGAGTAATAGTAGTAGATGTAGGCAGGAGTCGGTCTACTTGTCTCGGATGTGATGCCTATATACATGATCATTGCCTTGAATATTGTCATAACTATGCGCTTTTCTATCAATTGCCCAACAGTAATTTTTCTACCCACCTTATGCTATGTGTTCAAGAGAGAAGCCTCTTGTGAAAACTATGGCCCCCGGGTCTACTTTAAATATAAAAAGAAAACCTAAATATACTTGCTGCAATTTTATTACTTTTATTTTAATTTGCAATTTATCTATCTACTACTACAAGATTTAATCCTTGCAAGTAATGAGCTCAAGGGGATTGACGACCCTCTTGCCCGCGTTGGGTGCAAGTATTTGCTTTTGTGTGTGCAGGTGTTGTTCACGAGGCTTTGCGTTATTCTCCTATTGGTTCGATAACCTTGGTTCTCACTGAGGGAAATACTTATCTCTACTGTACTGCATCTTCGGGGAAAATCCCAACGTAGCTCACAAGTAGTAGGAAGAATTTTTGGCGCCGTTGCCGGGGAGACATCATCAAAACCTATCAAGTACCTTTGCACAAACTATCATCTACTTGTGTCGGGCCATTGGGAACCAGGGTACCCCGGCCCGTCTGCATGCGGCCCAGAAAACAACGCCTGGCAAAGGCCCAAGACACGGCGCATCTAAGGGCGCCGCGAACTGAAGACATCTCCCAAGGCGCCGGCCTCCTGAGGACCCCTCCTCAAGACACGACCTGCCGGCACTTAGCCGCGGCAGGAGCAGGGGCCTCGCGATGTCCTCTCGCGAGGCTGCCTCCCGACCCCGAGGCGGCCGCCCGAGGCCACCCGAGCCTGACGTCAACTGCGCGGTCTCGTGCCCATCACGTGGGTGACGCGCGTAGCGACCAAGGGCAGTAGAAGCCGCGCAGGCCGGTGCAGATAGAGAAGCTTTCCTCTTTGGTGCTAAGGGGGCAGCCCCAGCTGCCCATCCCAAAAGCAAGTCCCAAGGACTGCCCGTTTGGTGAAAGAAGACCGAGACGGCAAGGCACGCAGGGTGGAGGTCACCACCGAGCCCACCGGCGTGTCACAGATCATGCTTTTGCAGGCGAAGACCACCTTTAGTCAGGATAGACTGAGCGCCTCTCCCCTTTCAAAACACGCCAAGTGTGGCAACCCTTCCCACCTAGTTTTTGGGGGAAGAGGACTAGGGCGGCTATAAAGGGGCAGAGCTGCCATTGTTAAGGGGATCGATTCCTGGATCTCCTGCCTTGTACACGAGGGCATCCTCTTGCCCACAACAATCCCAACCACAAGCAGGAGTAGGGTTTTACACCGCAAGGTGGCCCGAACCTAGGTAACCGTCGTGTCCCCTGTCATGCTCCCGCGTAGCGCTCTCGCCGTAGCCTCGCCGTGGTCACCTTAGGTCGGAAAGAACTAGCTCGCCCCCAGTGTTCGAACCTCTAGATCCCCGGAGTTCAGGCTCCGACATTTGGCGCGCCAGGTAGGGGACCGCTCCGGTTATTTCCATCTCCTCGCCACCACGGCCGACGCTCGCCGCGAGCATTACGCGCCGAGCTGCCACGGTGGCCCAGACGGAGCCCGTCGCCAGCGACGACCGTCGACACCGCGCCGCCGGCGCTGCTACCGACCCTACTGCGAGGGGGGGGCAGGCCTCTTCGCTCCATCCATCTGTGTAGGCGGACGGCCACACTGCCACGGCCTAGTCGCTTGCTTGCCGCGATGCGCCGGCCCCGCAGGCCGCGCTGCTCATGGCGCGCGAGCTCCTGCACTACCGCCCCACCGACGCCGGCTACGACGTCTGGCTCGGCCGCATCACCGAGCTCATCAACGCCACAGGCGACGCCCTGGTGCCCTCTCACTCGCTCCGTCCTCCACCGTCTCGCGCCGGGGACGTTGCGCACGACGCGCCTCCTCCGCCTCCTCTGCTCAGCGAGGGCGCCCGGTGCCACCGCAACGCGCGGGCGCATGAGCACGCTCACAGCGCTTCTTCGCCGGACCATGGTGCGCCCAGCTGCCAGATCGCCCGACGCGCGCGTCCTCCTCGAGCAACAGCGCCAGCGCCAAGACAGGACCGTTGAAGAAGTCACGGCCACCGGCCGTCAGAACCACGCCGCCCTCGCCGGCGGCGTCCTCTCCAGCTGCGTGGGCTGCCGTGCCTTCACCCGCGAGCTGCCTCAGCGCTACGACAGCACCCACAACCCCGCGGAGTTCCTGCAGCTCTATGCCCTGAGCATCGAGGCAGCGAACGGCGACGACAAGGTCATGGCGAACTGGTTTCCCATGGCCCTCAAAGATGGCCTGCGCTCCTGGCTCATGAACCTCCCCGAGGCGTCCATCTCTTCGTGGGGCGAGCTCTGCCGGCAATTCATCGCCAACTTCAAGGGCACGCACGAGCGCTCCCTCACGCTCAACGACCTACGCGCTGTGCGCCAGCTCCCCGACGAGACCCTCCGCAAGTACATCCAGCGCTTCAGCCAAGTGCGCAACAAGATCCCGCGTGCCTCCGAGGCCGCCATCGTTTCCGCGTTCTCCAACAGCATCATGGACGTCCGGATGCGCGAGAAGCTCCCCATCAACGATGAGCTCGACTCCGTGCTTGAGCTGTTCGACCTCACCGACAAGTGCGCCAAGGCCGAGGAAGGCCACCTCCTCGTCCACAACGACCCCGACGCGGCGCTGGACGCCACCAAGGCCAAGAGCAAGGATGTCAAGCGCAAGGGCTCTGCCGTGCTCGTGGCGGAACCTGAGTAGAAGCGCGGCCGTGAGCGTGATGAGCCCAAAAGAGGTAACCGCCCTCTCTGCGCCTACCACAACTCGCACTCCCACAGCACTGAGGACTGCCATGAGCTCAAGCTGCTTCGCGACGGGCGCCTTTGCCGCCATAGCGACTGCAACGACCACGGCACTGGCCGTAGAGGTGGCCGTAACGGCAGCCGCTGGGGAGACCGCAGCAACAACGGCAACTTCCGCCAGGGCTGGCGCGACCAGCCTCGCGACGTCACCTGGCGCGCCAGCCTTGTGAGGCCAACCCTCAGGCCAATGCCGCCCTTCCACCACTGCCGCCGCCACCACGACGGAATGATGGCAACCAGCCCGACACAGATGCCGGGGGCTATCAAGAGCCTCATGGAGTGGCCTGCATCCTAGGCGGAGCTCAGGCTCCCGCATCCAACCGCCACTTCAAGGTATTCTCTTGCGAGGTGAACGCTGCCCTCCCGAGGCCTGAGGCTTCTCGCCCCCTCAAGTGGTCCCAATACGCCATCACCTTCGACTCCAACGATTACCCCAAGTCTTCAAGCGCTGCTGGCACGGTCCCCATGCTGTGCACCCCCACCATCAGCAACGTCGCCGTCACCAAGACACTCATCGACGGAGGCGCCGGCCTCAATGTGATCTCCATCGAGACCTTCGATCAGCTCCAAGTGCCTTACGACCAGCTGATGCCAACCAGGCCCTTCTCCGAAGTGACCGATGGCTCCACCATTCCTCTGTGCCAAGTGCGTCTCCCCGTCACCTTCAGCACCCGCAAGAACTACCATACTGAGCTCATCGACTTTGACGTGGCGCACATCGGCCTACCGTACAACACCATCTTGGGCTACCCAGCTCTCGCCAAGTTCATGGCGGCAACTCACCACGCCTACAACGTCCTCAAGATGTCGGGCTGCAGCGGCATCATCACCGTCTGCTGCGACGAGAAGGACGTGGTCCGTTCCCTCGAGAGCGCCTACAAGGTAGCCGCCACCACCTACCCTGCCGACGAGGATGCCGCCGAGCCTCATGAGGCCGCACCCGCGGAGAAGAAGCAGTTTTTCTCTCAGGACCGCGCCGAGACAAAGAAGGTGTCGGTGGACGGCAGTGGCTTAGGCCCTGCCTTCACCATCGACACCGGCCTCTCTCCTGCATAGGAAGACACGCTCGTCACCTTCCTTCGGGCAAATTCGGATGTGTTCGCCTGGACGGCATCTGATTTGTCCGGTGTGCCGAGGGAGGTGATCGAGCTCCACTTAGCGGTGTGCCCCAACGCACGCCCCGTGAAACAGAAGGCACGGTGCCAGGCGCCAGAGAAGCAAGATTTCATTGTCAAGGAAGTCCAGAAGCTCCAAGAGGCTGGAGTCATCCGTCAGGTGCGCCACCCTGAATGACTCGCCAACCCCGTCGTGGTGCCCAAGAAGTGCGGCAAGGAGCGCATGTGCGTCGACTTCACGAGCCTCAACAAGTTCTGCCCTCAAGATCCATTTCCGTTGCCCCGCATCGACCAGATCGTGGACTCCACCGCCGGGTGCGAGTTGCTATGCTTCCTAGATGCCTTCTCAGGCTACCACCATACCAAGATGGCGACCGAAGACGTGGAGAAAATGGCCTTCATCACCCCCTGTGGCATATTCTGCTACATCTGCATGCCGTTCGGCCTCTGGAGCACCGGAGCCTCCTTCGAGAGGCTGATGTGCATCGCCTTGGGGCCCCAGATGGGAAGAAACACCGAGGCATACGTCGACGACATCGTTGTCAAGACTCGCGAGGCCTTGTCCCTCCTCGCGGACCTCCAGGAGACGTTCGACAACCCGCGCAAGGTCAACCTCAAGCTCAACCCAGACAAGTGTGTCTTCGGAGTCCCCTCCGGCAAGCTGCTCGGCTTCCTGGTCTCCCACGGTGGCATCAAGGCCAACCCCGAGAAGATCAAGGCCATCGAGAAGATGCGCCCTCCCCAGAGCCTCAAGGAGATGCAGCGCCTGGTGGGATGCATGGCCTCCCTTGGGCGATCCATCTCCAAGTTCGGTGAGCGAGCCCTGCCATTCTTCAAGATCATGAAGAGATCCGGCCCCTTCAAGTGGACTCCCGAGGCCGACGCTGCCTCCGAAGACCTCAAGAGGTACCTCACGAGCCCGCCCATCATGGTCGTGTCATGCTCTCGCGAGCCCTTGCTCCTATACTTGGCAGCTACTCCCCAGACGCCCAGTGCGGCCCTGGTGGCAGTTCGAGAAGAGCGCGTCCCCGCGCAGAAGAGGCCTGCTGCGCCACCAACTCCTGAGGCCTCACCGTCGCCTCCCGAGCCTCCTGAGCCACATGAGCCCCTCGGGCCCCACGAAGACCAAGCTGCTGCAACAACTACCCGCCTCGTCGAGCACCCCGTGTACTTCATCAGCACGGTGCTGCGAGATGCGCGCGAGCGTTACCCCATGCAGCAGAAGCTCCTCCTTGCGCTCCTCGTTGCCTCCAAGAAGTTGCTCCACTACTTCCAGGGTCATCCCATCAAGGTGATCTCGTCTTACCCCCTGGAGCAGGTCCTGTGAAGCCCCAACGCCATCGGCTGCGTCACTGAGTGGAACATCGAGCTGCAGGCCTTCGAGCTGGAGTTCCGCACCAGAAGGGTGATAATGGGCGCAGCCCTGGCCGACTTCGTAAGAGAATGGATGGACCCACCCCAGGAGGAGCCTCGCGAGGCTGAATCCCTCTTGCCTGGGGACGAAGCGCCTGCGGATGGTCCATGCACTTTGATGGCGCCTTCTCCCGACAGGGCACGGGGGCTGGCGTCATGCTCACATCGCCAATGGGAGACAAGCTCTACTACGCCGTCCAGCTCTGCTTCAAGCGCGACAATAAGGTCTCCAACAACATTGCAGAGTATGAGGGCCTCATCGCCGGCCTCAAGGCCTCCTCTGCCCTGGGCATCAAGCGCCTCACCATCAAGGGTGATTCACAGCTCCTCGTCAACTTCTCCAACAAAAGCTACAAGCCCAAGGACGAGCACATGGCCGCCTACTTAGAAGAGGTACATAAACTTGAGAAGCATTTCCTTGGCCTGGAGCTGCAGCATGTTCCTCGCGGCGGCAACAAGGAGGCCGACGATATTGCCAAGCAAGCATCCCGCCACAAGCCTCAGAGCCCCGGCATCTTCGAGGAAAGACTACTCAAGCCATCAGCTGCACCACCTGCCGCGGACACCGCGCTGCTTCACGAAAAACTCCCACCCGCACCGCCCACGGGCGCGACAGACTACAGCCCTGCTGTAATATCCTGGCTTAGTAGGGAGGATAGACTACTCATATCATTAAGGAATTCCTTCTTTTCCGGGAGCCCATTCGGAAAGAACTCCAAAGTTAAGCGTGCTCAGCTTGGAGTAATTTCAAGATGGGTGACCGACCAGGAAGTTAGTCCCGGGTGCACACGAGTGAGGACAAAGTGCGCAGGAAAGACTAGTATTGATCTGTGGGGCCAGTCTAGATCCCGTCAGGAGTAACGACCGCCGGCGGGTGTGTCCGGGGCATTACAAGTTGGTATCAGAGCTGACCCTCGCGGTTACACGGATGTTTGCGGATAGGTGCGCGGTCATGTTGTGCATGACGTTTGTGACCCGTCGTGGCACACGGCATGGCATATGTGCCCTACTGGATGCACAGATGTATGTGCCAAGAGGGAATGTTCCTGTGCCCGACAAGGACATCGGTTCCTCTGAGTGGGGGTGTATGTAATAGCCTGGCTTAGTAGGGAGGATAGACTACTCATATTAATAAGGAATTCCTTCTTTTCCGGGAGCCCATTCGGAAAGAACTCCAAAGTTAAGCGTGCTCAGCTTGGAGTAATTTCAGGATAGGTGACCGACCGGGAAGTTAGTCCCGGGTGCGCACGAGTGAGGACAAAGTGCGCAGGAAAGACTAGTATTGATCTGTGGGGCCAGTCTAGATCCCGTCAGGAGTAACGACCGCCGGTGCGTGTGTCCGGGGCGTTACACCTGCCTCAGGAGCCCGCCTGCTGCTGGCGCTGGAGCCTCAAGCAGACAGCTGGGCCACAGAGCTCAAGGCCTACTTGCTTCACGGCACCCTCCCGGAGAAGGAATCAGAAGCAGAGCGCGTGGCTCGGTAGGCCACCGCTTACTGCTTGCAAGATGGCGAGCTGTACCGCAAGCGCCACAATGGCGTCTTGCTGCGGTGCATCTCTGAAGAACAAGGGCGCGAGCTGCTCACCAACATCCATGGAGGAGACTGCGCCCACCACTCTTCATCGCGCACCCTTGCCGGCAAGGTGTTCCGCAGCAGCTTCTACTGGCCCACCACGCTCCACGACGCCGCCGAGCTGGTCCAATCCTGTGAAGCTTGTCAATTCCACGCCAAGCAAATCCACCAGCCGGCACAAGGCCTCCAGATGATTCCCTTGCACAGCTGGCGGCTACCGCTACCTCTACGTCGCCGTCGACAAGTTCACCAAATGGGCAGAGGAAGAGCCCGTGCGCACCATCCCAGCAGGCTCTGCCGTCAAGTTCATTAAGGGCCTCGTGAGCCGCTTCGGCATCCCCAACCGCTTCATCACTGACAACGGCTCCCAGTTCACAAGCGGCCTCTTCAAATCATACTGCGCCAGCCTCGGCACGCAGATCTGCTACGCCTCTGTGGCGCACCCATGAAGCAACGGCCAGGCCGAGCGTCCGAACGATCAGGTCCTCAAGGGCCTCAAGACAAGAAGCTTCAAGAAAAAGCTCGAAGCCTGTGGCAAAGGCTGGCTTGACGAGCTCCTGTCTATGCTATGGTCCATCTGCACAACGGCAACCTAGCCTACCGGCGAGACTCCCTTCTTCCTCGTCTACGGAGCCGAAGCAGTACTCCCGTCTGAGCTCCGGCACGGCTCTCCGTGAGTCCTTGCCTTTGACAAGGCTCGTTAGGACATCTCATGAGAGGCCGACCTACTACTCCTCGAAGAAGCACGTCGCCAGGCCGCCCTCCGCGCCGCCAGATACCAGCAGGCTTTGCGTCGCTATCATAGCCGCAACATATGCCCACGCACCCTCAAAGTCGGTGATCTCGTCCTAAAAAGGATCCTCTCCTGAGAGGGACTCCACAAGCTCTCACCCATGTGGGAAGGCCCTTTCAGGGTTGCTCATGTCTCCAGGCCCGGCGCCACCCGGCTGGAGACGGAGGATGGAGTTCCTATGCCTAACGCCTGGAACATCCAACACCTCCACAAGTTCTACCCATGACCCTCATGCGTACGAACGAAGTGGGGCTGTACACGCCCTGGAGCCTCTCATTGCGTTCACCTGATGGGCCTGCGAGAGCTCCCGCCCACATCTCAGTGGAAGCCCCATGCTCCGCACTGGCGAAATGATCGAACCGCAATCATACCCATGCCTAGTGGAAGCCCCATGCTCCGCGCTGGCAGAACAATTACTTGAGGGCGCCCCGTGGGCTGCACATCCTCACGCTGATCCATGCCGAACATGGTAGTCATATCTCTTTTTGGTTGTGTTGCTAAGTTGCTTCCCTCAGGAGCTGTGCATGCTCGCGACCTTCCCCCTGCGCATCTCGCGAGCAGGGACTGGACACGGTGCCTATGCTCGGGTCAGTCTCAGCAGCACTGCAGAAACCCAAGTGGTCGAGCTCTGGCTCGCAGGCCTGCTCCCATGCACGCCACCTCACCAAGGTCCTTGGTGTCTCGTCTCCTCGCGTGATACCCATGAGCAAGCTAGCAAGCGCGCACCGCTCTCCCCGCTTTATGAAATCAATGTAAAGTTATCACAGGAGCAAGGCACTCAAAGGCCTCATGAGTGCTGCCTCGCGAGGCAACTCATGACAAGAGGCCTTCTTAAACCCCCAGGGAGCCTCGCGAGCGCTGCCTCTCGAGCTAACCTACGGCGACCGTCTCTGCCAAGTGCTAGTGGAAGGCCTCACGAGCAGGAGCCTCATGAGGCGTGCCCCGCAACCACGACACGGCAATCGACACTCACAAGAGCTAAGTACAAAAATACCTCACAAGCCGCTCTCGGCGCCTCTCAAGTTTCCTCTCCCCGCGACCTCGCTGAGTGCTCATATTCTCTCCTCCGCGCAAGCCGCTTGCATGTCAACGGGGAACTTCCTGAGCATCGCGCCTCAGGAGTCCTTACCGCCTCTCAGTGCCCTACACCTCCTGGCCTTGTCCAGGCACCACGACCTGACATACCAGCGACGGCTGTAGCCCACTCCGGGGCTGGGTCCTGACGACGTAGAGCACTAAGGTGATCAAGGAAAGGGAAACAGGCCTCACGAGAGAGCCTCACGAGGAAACACGCATTACGGCAAATCATAAAGTACTTAAAACAAAAGGCATTGTTTTTACGCCCCTGCGGGGCCACGTCAATCTGGCACAGGTAAAACGGACAATCTAGGAGGTCGCGGCGTCGCCTTCGTCTTCATCATCGCCTTCGCCATCGTCGCCCATGATTCTACTGGAGCTGTCACTACTGTCGTGTGAGAACTTCGCGGTCAGAGCATCCACGTGGTCTTCCACTGCCTTCCCAAGGCCGTCGCAGAGCTCTTTGAGTGCGGGGGCTATCACCCTGTCAAAGTTGAAGCCGGGGTCGACGCGGAGAAGGTGGCTGAAGATCCGCGTCGCAGCCTGGAAGAGGAGGTCGCGGCACTCGTCCTCGATGATGCCGCTCACCCTCTTCGCTTCAGCCTCGAGCCGCTCCACGAGCTTGGTGAAGAAGTTGAGGTAGCTGGCGTCGTGGGTCTCGTGGGGTCCCTCAAGCCTCTCCTTGCAGATAACGGCCAGAGCACCATGGGCCCGAAGCTCGAGGGAGCAGAACATCATGGCGTGCTCATGCTGCCGCCCCCGTGCCCGGTCCACCTCCAGCCTCGCCTGCTCAACAACGTTGGAGACGTCGCCCAGCTGCTTCTCGAGGGAGGCCAGCTCCGCCTCGGCGTCGGTCTACTGCTGGTTCTCCGCCTCCACCAGGAGCTCCTTGAGGGCCTCGATCTCCTTCCGAAGTTCTTTGCGCTTCTCCGTGAAGCGGTCCTCCTGGAACTTCAGCTTCTTGCCATGATCCGCAACAAGCGCCAGGCGGTTCCTCTCTATCTTCGCGTCGGCGTCCTCCTGGAGCTTCTTCTCCTTGGCCTCTAACTTGCCGTTGGCGGCCTCCATGCGCTTGGTGTAGGCGTCCTGGGCGGCGGTCACCTGGCGATCCAGCGTGTCCAAGCGCTCCCGCTCCGTGGACTGCTCGATCGCCATCCGCGCGAGCTCTCGTTCGTGGATCGCGAGGTCGGCCTTCCGAGCCGCGAGTTCCTCCTCGTGGGAGGCGACGGCCTTCTCCCATGTCTGGAACTGCTGCTCCCCCGCGGCGCGCCGCTCCTCGAGCACCCTCATACGGGCCTTAGCCTCCTCGTGGCGCTTCTCGGCCGCGTCTGCCTCCCGAAGGGCAATCTCAAAGACCTCCTTTGCCTCGGCGGACGACTTCTCGCGCTTCTCCTGCACGACCTTGTCCTGGCGACGGCCCAGCTTGACGGCGACGTCGAGCTGGTGCCACCCTTCGGCAAGGCACAGGCGCTCCTCAGCGATGTGCCCCTCGGCCTCCTGGAACTCCACTTCAAGCTGGCCCAGAGCTCCCCTTGCGGTCCGCATGACCCCACGCCTGAGTAAGGTGCGGTTGCGCACTAGCTTCAGGGCCCAAGCAGGGTCCAACTCCTCGCCGCCCCCTGCCGTCATGTCCTGGGAAGGCCCGACGTCGTTCGTCAGCAGCGAGGGATTTGCTGGGGCTTCCTCCTCCTCTTGCGACGGCGGACCCCCCCGCGGGCTCGCCGCCCTCGCAGCGGGAGCCTCGTGCACAGGTGAGTGCTGGGGGCTGCCTAAAGCGCCTCTGGCGTCCGTGGCGCTCGGCGGAGGAATTGGCACCTCAACCTCCCCCATCTCCAGGTCTGCCCCCACCGCAGACACCTCGGGAGCCACGGCATCGCCTCCGGAGGCCGACTCCCGAGGCTCGGCATCCCCGGCTTCAGGAGCCGTGTCCACCTGTGGCTCCGGAGGGACCGCTTGCTCCTTCCCCGCCTCCACGTGCTCTGTTTCGGCATCGGAGCGACGGGTGGCCTCTTCTCGCCCCTCGGCGCCCACGGCAGGTATCAGGGCCCCCTTCGAGATAGGGGTCCTCTTCGTCGTCGTCTTCTTCTTCTTCTCCTTCTTCATGGATGCCCTGCGTGAGGCAGAGGCTCAGCCCAGGCTGCGGGGCAAATGCAAAATGGAATAGGTAAGGGAGGCACTTACTCGTCATTGGCAATCCACTTCCTTTTCTTTAGGGCCGATGGTGGGCGGTCCTCGTTGACGCTCTCGCGAGGCCTTCTCCTGAGACCTGCCCCTGGGGTGCCCTTCTGAAGCCCGCCGACCTCGTCCTTGGTGTCGTCCTTCTCGGCGGGGGGCTCAGCTGTTCCTCCGCCCACACCAGCGTCCTCCGCAAGGGGCATGGTGCCCCCGCCACCAGCGTCCATCTCCTCCATGCGTGGCTCGTCTGCCATTGCACTGGAGCTTCCTTCGCCGCCCCCCTCGGCAGGACGGCAAGGCTCGACCCTGAACCGGGCGTCATCATCGTCGTCGTCATCGTCCTCGAGGTCGCAGATGAGTTGGCAGCGGGTCCGCGTGGCGGGGCCGCCGTCGCTCCCCTTCGCGTCACCGCCCGAGGCATCGGAGTCATCCAGGTCCCCCGTCCTGGGGACCACCACGATCGGGTTCTCGTGAGGCCCCTCATGGCCTTCCGGCACAAGGCCCCAGTCGTCGAAGACTGGCATCTCCGCGACCAGCTCCTTGGTCCCCTTGTAGCGGTACAGCGAGGGCGCGTCTTCGGGTGGGACTCCCACGGTGCTACCGAGCATGATGTGCATGATTCCGTCCACCACATTCGACTTCAGGCTGGCAATGCTCAGCCGCATGGGATCCCTCGAGCCGGTGATTTTCCACACCGGGCACGAGCGCAGCTGGAGTGGCGCTATGCGCCGCTGCAGCAACTCCTTGACGACCATCGCCCCTGTGAGGCGTGCCGCCTTGTGGTCCGCTAGCCGCTCCCAGACGGACGCCAGCCTTGGGTCGGTGAGCTTCTCTCCCACCCCGAGCTCTTCATGGTGGGGGCCGTCGGCTCCATCAGCAGCTGGTAGCAGTGGCGCGCGTCCATGTAGATCCAGCGCTGCCGGTAGCCTTCCACCTTCTTCGGGATCTTCAGGCTGATGATGTCGTTCTCTGTCACCTTGACGGCGAGGAACAAGGCGCACGAGGAGCAGTGGTTTGCCGCAGAAATCCGCAGGCCGAAGAAGTGGCAGAAGAGCGCCACCGAAGGCATCACGCCCACGAAGGCCTCGCAGTAGAAGGTGAAGATGGCGAGGAGGAAGATGGAGTTGGGTTGAAGATGGAGAGCTTGGATCTGGTAGTGGGTGAGGATGGCGTTGAAGAAGTCCGAGAACGGCGGCACCAGGCCAGCGTAGACGCTGTGGATAAAGAAGGGGAACGTCCTAGCCTCCTGATCGCGCTGCGTGCACGCCTGTCCAGATCTTCATCGCCCCGTTCTCGTTCTGGTTGCCGGCGACCATCGAGAGCACCTTGTCCAGGCCCTCTCTGTTCAGATGATGGAGGGCTGCGCGCTCGGCGCCACGGCCGCCGCCTTGCTTTTCTGGCCGGCGGGCGCCATTGCTACGCGGTGAAGCTTGGGAAGCGAAAGAGGAAGGAGTGGTGCTCGGGGAAGAAGACGCGAGAGATCAGGCGCTGGAGGAAAAAGCAAAAGGGGAGCAATGATGGCCTACGCCCCGCACGGGCAGGCTTTATGGCAGGCGCGGGCGGTTACCGAGGCGGAGTGGGGAAGTGGGGGCGTCCCACGTCCCGTCGTGCGCCACTCGTCGAGCCTGGGCCTCGCAGTCTGTAAGGGCCCGCACCGGTTCGCTCCCAATGGGCGGGAACATGTGCGCCACGGGCCCGGGGGCTACTGTCGACCCATTGGGAACCAGGGTACCACGGCCCATCAGCCTACGGCCCAGAAAACGATGCCTGGCGAAGACATCTCCCGAGGCGCCGGCCTCCTGATGACCCCTCCTCAAGACATGACCTGCCGGCACTTAGCCGCGGCAGGAGCAGGGGCCACGTGAGGTCCTCTCGCGAGGTTGCCTCCTGAGGTGGCCCCCCGAGGCCACCCGAGCCTGACGTCAACTACGCGGTCCCGTGCCCATCGTGTGTGTGACGCGCGTAGCGACAAAGGGCGGCAGAGGCCACGCAGGCGGGCGCAGATAGAGAAGCTTTCCTCTTTGGTGCTAAGGGGGTAGCCCCAGCTGCCCATCCCAAAAGCAAGTCCCAAGGATTGCCTGTTTGGTTAAAGAAGACCGAGACGGCAAGGCGCGCAGGGCGGAGGTCACCACCGAGCCCACCTGTCACAGATAATGCTTTTGCAGGCGAAGACCGCCTTTAGTCAGGATAGACTGAGCGCCTGTACCCTTTCAAAACCCTCCAAGTGTGGCAACCCTTCCCGCCTAGTTTTTGGGGGAAGAGGACCAGGGCGGCTATAAAGGGGCAGAGCTGCCATTGTCAAGGGGATCGATTCCTGGATCTCTTGCCTTGTACGCGAGAGCATCTTCTTTCCCACAGCAATCCTAACCACAAGCAGGAGTAGGGTTTTACACCGCAAGGTGGCCCGAACCTGGGTAACCGTCGTGTCCCCTGTCGTGCTCCCGCGTAGCGCTCTCGCCGTAGCCTCGCCGTGGTCACCTTAGGTCGGAAAGAACTAGCTCGCCCCAAGTGTTCGAACCTCTAGATCCCCGGAGTCCAGGCTCTGACAACATGCTCTACTTTTTATTTTCCTTTTTATTTGCCTTTGCCTCTCGTTTTGATCTCCCCCACTTCTCATAAAAAATACAAAAACACAAAAATATTTTTAGTTGCTTGTTTGCTTGCTTTGTCGCTATGTCTCAAGAAAACACCAAACTGTGTGACTTTTCAAATACTAATAATAATGATTTTATTAGTACTCCAATTTCTCCTCCCTCCACTAGTGCGGAATCATATCATATTAATGCTCCTTTGCTAAATCTTGTTATGAAAGAACAATTTTCTGGAACTCCTAATGAGGATGCTGCTTCCCATCTTAATACTTTCGTTGAATTATGTGAGATTAAAAAGAAAAAAGATGTGGATAATGATATTATTAAGTTGAAATTATTTCCTTTCTCACTAAGAGATCATGCTAAAACTTGGTTTTCATCCTAGCCTCGCAATAGTATTGATTCTTGGGATAAGTGTAAGGATGCTTTCATTGCCAAGTATTTTCCTCCCGCTAAGATTATTTATCTAAGAAATCAAATAATGAATTTTAATCAACTTGAGCAAGAACATGTTGCACAAGAATGGGAGAGAATGAAATTAATGATTAGAAATTGGCCCACTCATGGTTTAAGCTTATGGATGATTATACAAAATTCTATGCGGGACTAAACTTTTATGGAAATTATGGAAATTACATTGGGAGAAGCTACAAAACTCCTTGATAATATTATGACAAATTATTCTCAATGTCATACCAAAAGAGCTCCAACTGGTAAGAAGGTAAATTATGTCGAGGAAGTCTCTAATTTGGGTGATAAAATGGATGCTATTTTGAAAATGCTTGCTAGTAAAAATGCTCATGTTGATCCTAATTAGGTGCCATTATCTACTTTGATTGAGCAAAATAATGATGCCATTGATGTGAATTTTATCTCTAGAAATAATTTCAACAACAATGCTTATAGAGGAAATTTTAATCCTAGACCGTTTCCCGGAAATTCCTCTAATAATTATGGTAATTCCTGTGGTAATTCATATAATAATAATAATAGGATACCTACTGATCTTGAGAACAATATTAAAGAATTTATTAATTCTCAAAAGATTTTCAATGCTATGGTAGAAGAAAAATTGAATAAAGTTGATGAAATGTCTAGGAACATGGATAGAATTGCTCATGATGTGGAAACTCTTAAAATTAAAAAATTTCCACCTAAGCATGATATTAATGAGTCTATTAAAGCTATCTATGTTTCCATTAATGAAAGTAAAGAGAGAACTGGTAGGTTGAGAGCTAAGTGAGAATTCTTAGAAAAAGCTATTCCACCCGTTTTGATCATAATCATGATGAAGATATTAAAATAATTGGTGTCTCACCTATTGAATTTTTGTTTAGTAATATAAAACTGTTGGAAATATGCCCTAGAGGCAATAATAAATTGGTTATTATTATATTTCCTTGTTCATGATAATCGTTTATTATCCATGCTATAATTGTATTGATTGGAAACTCAAATACATGTGTGGGTACATAGACAACACTGTGTCCCTAGTAAGCCTCTAGTTGACTAGCTCGTTGATCAAAGATGGTTAAGGTTTCCTAGCCATTGACATGAGATGTCATTTGATAACGGGATCACATCATTAGGAGAATGATGTGATGGACAAGACCCAAACTGTAAACGTAGCATTTGATCGTGTCAGTTTATTGCTATTGTTTTCTGCATGTCAAGTATCTGTTCCTTTGACCATGAGATCATGCAACTCACTGACACCGGAGGAATACCTTGTGTGTATCAAACGTCGCAACGTAACTGGGTGACTATAAAGGTGCTCTACAGGTATCTCCGAGGGTGTCTGTTGGGTTGGCATGGATCAAGACTGGGATTTGTTACTCCATGTGACGGAGAGGTATCTCAGGGCCCACTCGGTAATACAACATCACATTGAGCCTTGCAAGCAAAGTGACTAAAGAGTTAGCCACAGGATCTTGTATTACGGAACGAGTAAAGAGACTTACCGGTGACGAGATTGAACTAGGTATAGTGATACCGACGATCGAATCTCGGGCAAGTAACATACCGAAGAACAAAGGGAACAGCATACGGGATTAACTGAATCCTTGACATAGAGGTTCGACCGATAAAAGATCTTCGTAGAATATGTAGGAGCCAATATGGGCATCCAGGTCCCGCTATTGGTTATTGGCCGTAGAGGTGTCTCGGTCATGTCTACATAGTTCTCGAACCCGCAGGGTCTACACACTTAACGTTTGGTGACGATTAGTATAATTGAGTTATTATGTTGGTGACCGAAAGTTGTTCGGAGTCCCGGATAAGATCCCGGACATGACGAGGATCTCCGGAATAGTCTGGAGGTAAAGATTGATATATGTGATAATAGTGTTTTGATCTCCGGAAGGGTTCCGGAATTCACCGGAAGGGGTACCGGATGTTTACGGAAGTGTTCGGGTGCAGCAACACTTTATATGGGCCAAAGGGATAAAGCCCACGCAGTATTGGAAAGTGCAAAAGTAGTTTTGCTGCCGCGTAAGCGGTACTACCGCTTGGTGAAGCGGTACTACCGCTTGTGTGAAGCGGTACTACCGCCCAAGCGGTACTACCGCTTGTGAGCGGTACTACCGCTTGTGCGCGGCTGTGCACGGTTCGGCAGGGATCCGAGTTGGACTCTTTTCCTGCGGGCCAAACCGACCTTGTGCGGGCAAAACCGACCTGGAGGAGGCTTTTACTCCAAGTTTAGACCCCAAGGCTCAACATATAAATAGAGGGGCAGGGCTAGCACACGGGACACATCAAGATTTCCCCAAGCCGTGTGCGGCAACCCTAACCCTCTAGTTCCTCCGTCATAATCTCCGTAGTGCTTGGCGAAGCCCTGCAGAGATTGTTCCTCACCACCATCACCACGCCGTCGTGCTGCTGGAACTCAACCACTACTTCACCATCGCTCGCTGGATCGAGGAAGTGAAGGCGTCATCAAGCCGTACGTGTGTTGAACGCGGAGGTGCCGTCCGTTCAGTGCTAGTTCGTGATCGGATCGAGGGACGACTTGCGATTTGGATCGCGGAGACGTTCGACTACATCAACCGCGTTTCTTAAATGCTTCCGCTTAGCGATCTACAAGGGTATGTAGATTCACTCTCCCTCTCGTAGATGCTCATCACCATGGATAGATCTTGTGTGTGCGTAGGAAAATTTTTGTTTCCCATGCAACGTTCCCCAACAGTGGCATCTGAGCTAGGTCTATGCGTAGATGAGATCTCGAGTAGAACACAAACGAGTTGTGGGTGTGGGTGTATACATATTGCTTGCCGTTACTAGTTGATATTTGATTCGGCGGTACTGTGAGATGAAGCGGCCCGGACCGACATTACGCGTACACTTACGCGAGACAGGTTCCTTCAACTAACATGTAACTTCGTTGCATAAAGATGGCTAGCGGGTGTCTGTCTCTCTCACTTTAGTCGAATCGATTTCAATGAAGAGGGTTCTTTTAGAAGATCAAAAAGCAATCACTACACCACGTTGTGGTTTTGCGTAGGTAAGAACGGTTCTTGCAAACCCGTAGCAGCCACGTAAAATTTGCAACAACAATTAGAGGACGTCTAACTTGTTTTTGCAGGGTATGTTGTGATGTGATATGGCCAATTACATGATGAGATATATGTGATGTATGAGATGATCATGTGTTGTATAGAATATCACGACTTGCATGTCGATGAGTACGGCAACTGGAAGGAGCCATAGAGTTGTCTTTAATTATTGTATGACCTGCGTGTCAATCATTAAGCGCTATGTAATGCTTTACTTTATCGCTAATCGTTAGCAATAGTCGTGGAAGCAACAGTCGGCGCGACAACCTCATGGCGACACGTTGATGGAGATCAAGATGATGGAGATCATGGTGTCATGCCGGTGATGATGGAGATCATGCCGGTGCTTTGGAGATGGAGATCAAAAGCACAAGTTCATGGCCATATCATGTCACTTATGATTTGCATGTGATGTTAATCCTTTTATGCATCTTATTTTGCTTAGGATGACGGTAGCATTATAAGGTGATCCCTCACTTAAATTTCAAGATAAAATTGTGTTCTCCCCGAATGTGCACCGTTGCGAAAGTTCGTCGTTTCGAGACACGCCGTGATGATCGGGTGTGATAGACTCTACGTTCACATACAACGGGTGTAAGCCATGTTGCACATGCGGAAACACTCGGGTTAAACTTGACGAGCCTAGCATGTACAGACATGGCCTCGGAACACAAGAGACCGAAAGGTCGAACATGAGTCATATAGTAGATATGATCAACATGAAGATGTTCACCATTGAAACCACCTCGACTCACGTGATGATCGGACTTGAGTTGGTGGATTTGGATCATGTTACACTCGAATGACCGGAGGGATGTCAATTTGAGTGGGAGTTTTTTTAAATAATATGATTAACTAAACTCATTATCTAGAACAATAGTCTAAAGTTGTCTTTGCTATATTTATGTTGTAGATCATGGCTCGCGCAGTAGCACCCCTGAATTTTAATGCGTTCCTAGAGAAAGCTAAGTTGAAAGATGATGGAAGTAACTTTGTGGACTGGGCCCGTAATCTAAGGATTATCCTTACGGCTTCCCAGAAGGCTTATGTCCTTGATGCACCGCTTGGTGATCCACCCGCTCCAGTTGAGTCTCTAGACGTTGTGAACGCCTGGCAGGCTCATTCTGATGATTCCTCAATAGTTCAATGTGCAATGTTGTATGGCTTAGAACCGGGACTTCAAAGACGTTTTGAAACGTCATGGAGCATATGAGATGTTCCAGGAGTTGAAGTTTATCTTTCAGAAGAATGCCCGGATCGAGAGATATGAGATCTCCGACAAATTCTATGCTTGCAAGATGGAGGAGAACGGGTCTATCAGTGATCACGTGCTCAGAATGTCTGGGTACTCCACCCGTCTGGCTGAGTTAGGGATGCCCCTTCCGCCAGAGGCTATCACTGACAGAGTTCTTCAATCATTGCCACCTAGCTACAAGAGCTTCGTGTTGAACTATAACATGCACGGGATGAACAAGTCAGTCGCCGAGCTGTTTGCGATGCTGAAAGCCGCTGAGTCTGAAATTCAGAAGGAGCATCAAGTGTTGATGGTCAATAAAACCACTAGTTTCAAGAAAAATGGCAAGGGTAAGAAGGGTAACTCCAAGAAGAGTGGCAAAGCAGTTGCTCCTCTCATGAAGAAACCCAAGGCTGGACCCAAACCAGAAACTGTGTGTTTTCATTGCAAGGGAACTGGACACTGGAAGCAGAATTGCCCCAAGTATTTGGCTGACAAGAAGGCGGCCAACAACAAACAAGGTATATATGATATACATGTTATTGATGTGTACCTTACCAACTCTCGTTGTAGTGCCTGGGTATTTGATACCGGTGCGGTTGCTCATATTTGCAACTCAAAACAGGAACTGCGGAATAAACGGAGGCTGGCAAAGGACGAAGTGACGATGCGCGTGGGAAATGGTTCCAAGGTTGATGTGATCGCCGTCGGCACGCTCGCTCTTCGATTACCGTCGGGATTAGTGATGAACCTAAATAAGTGTTATTTGGTGCCTGCGTTAAGCATGAACATTATATCTGGATCTTGTTTATTGCGAGACGGTTACTCATTTAAATCAGAGAATAATGGTTGTTCTATTTATATGAGTAATATCTTTTATGGTCATGCACCCAATGTGAGGGGTTTATTCTTATTGAATCTCGATAGTAATGATACACATGTTCATAACATTGATGCCAAAAGATGTAGAATTGATAATGATAATACCACTTTCTTGTGGCACTGCCGTTTAGGTCATATTGGCGTAAAACGCATGAGGAAGCTCCATGCTAATGGACTTTTGGAGTCACTTGATTTTGAATCACTTGACACATGTGAGCCATGCCTCATGGGCAAGATGACTAAAACGCCGTTCTCTGGAACAATGGAACGGGCAAGTGACTTATTGGAAATCATACATACTGATGTGTGCGGTCCGATGAGCATTGAGGCGCGCGGTGGTTATCGGTACTTTCTCACCTTCACTGATGACTTAAGTAGATATGGGTATATTTACTTAATGAAACACAAGTCTGAAACATTTGAAAAGTTCAAACAATTTCAGAGTGAAGTTGAGAATCATCGTAACAAGAAGATTAAATTCCTACGATCTGATCGAGGAGGAGAATATCTGAGTTATGAGTTTGGCAGTCACTTAAGACAGTGTGGAATTGTTTCACAATTGACACCGCCTGGAACACCACAGCGTAATGGTGTGTCCGAACGTCGTAATCGAACCTTATTGGATATGGTGCGATCTATGATGTCTCTTGCCGATTTGCCACTATCGTTTTGGGGTTATGCATTAGAGACAGCTGCATTCACTTTAAATAGGGCACCATCGAAATCCGTTGAGACGACGCCATATGAACTTTGGTTTCGCAAGAAGCCAAAGCTGTCGTTTCTTAAAGTTTGGGGATGTGATGCTTATGTCAAAAAGCTTCAGCCTAAAAAGCTGGAACCCAAAGCGGAGAAATGCGTCTTCATAGGATACCCAAAAGAGACAGTTGGGTATACCTTCTACCTCAGATCCGAAGGCAAAGTGTTTGTCGCTAAAAACGGAACATTTCTTGAGAAAGAGTTTCTCTCGAAAGAATTGAGTGGGAGGAAGATAGAACTTGATGAGGTTGTTGAACCTTTACTTCAACCCGAGAGTAGCGCAGCGCAGAAAGTTGTTTCTGTGGAGCCTACATTAGCTGAAGAGGAAGTTAATGATGATGATCATGAAGCTTTGGATCAAGTTGCTATCGAACCTCGTAGGTCGACAAGGACGCGTACTGCTCCCGAGTGGTACGGCAACCCTGTCTTAGAGGTCATGTTGTTAGACAACGATGAACCTACGAGCTATGGAGAAGCGATGATGGGCCCGGATTCCGAGAAGTGGTTAGAGGCCATGAAATCCGAGATGGGATCCATGTATGAAAACAAAGTATGGACTTTGGAAGTATTACCTAAAGGGCATAAAGCCATTCAGAACAAATGGATCTTTAAGAGGAAGACGGACGCGGACGGTAATGTCACCGTCTATAAAGCTCGACTTGTGGCAAAGGGTTTTTCACAAGTTCAAGGAGTTGACTACGATGAGACCTTCTCACCCGTAGCGATGCTTAAGTCCGTCAGAATCATGTTAGCAATAGCTGCCTTTTTTCGATTATGAAATTTGGCAGATGGATGTCAAAACAGCGTTCCTTAACGGTTACCTTAAGGAAGAGTTGTATATGATGCAACTAGAAGGTTTTGTCGATCCAGAGAATGCTGACAAAGTTT